>BSBM01000014.1:600000-1100000 GCA_027924585.1 Larix kaempferi
CCATGGGAGATAGTACCTGTGAGAGCAGAGATCAAAACATACTCTTCTTCACTTTATGAGTCATCATTACTATCATCACTTTCTTCCCTAGCCTTCTTCTTGGGTGGTTCATCATCTTCGGCAGCATGAGCATGAAACCTTCTTTTTCCGCCCTTCTTCTTCTTGTTGAAGTTGTTGTTGTCCTTCTTGTTCTTGGGACAATTTAAGGCAATATGTCCTTTCTCATTACAGGTGAAGCATATTCTTCTTTCTTTGAAGTGATGTGAAGATTTCTTGGAGTGAGATGGCTCTCTCTTGGACTTCCCTTTCTTGGTGTGAGCTGTGAGAGCTTGATCTTCATTCCCCAACTTTTCTTCTTGTGCCACAAGCCTTTCTTCTTCTTGTGAGCATTCTTCCTGTAGTCTACTGAAGGAAATCAACTTCTTTCTTGCATAGATTCCTTGAATGAAGGAGTCCCATGACCTAGGTAAGCCATTCAGAGTGGTCATGACAACTTCACCATTCTCCACCATTTCATCCACTGCTTCTAGTTGTTCCTTGATCTGGGAGACCCTTGAAAAATAAGATTGAATGGTTTCTCCATTCTGAAACTTTACTACTTTTAATTAGTTCCATAGGGTCATCTTCTGATTTATGTTCTTCCCTTCAAATAGCTTGGTCAAAGAGTCAAACATCTCTTTGGGTGTCTTTAGAGAAGACACATGGGGTATGAGATGGTCTTTGATAGAATCAACAATGATTCTCTTCGCCTTGACCAAGTTCTTCTTATGCAATACTTTATCCTCTTCATCCTCTGGGATAGGGATGTCTTCTTTTATATATGAGTCCAACTCATTCTCTTCCAGGATTAACCCAATCCTATACTTCCAAGCTCGGAAGTTATCATCCCCTTCAAGCTTATCCTCAAGCTTGGTGTGGTGAGACATTTTAAAGAGTACTTCAAATGGAAATAGAAAAGATTTAGGTCTTACCACTTGAAATGCTGAAAACTGGATCTGGTCCCGGATTAGGGTTTGTCGAAAAAAACCCTAAAAATTCAAAATGTGAATTTCAACTTTATGAAAGGATAGAAAGATGCGCCTTGATGAGCCGATCAGCCTGGTGCATTTAGAATTTGAGATCAACAAAGTTCTACCCTTCAGATTTGACTTTTTGTCCTCCCGAGTTCACTAGGGAGAGCCCTGAATTAGGGTTTGAGTTTCCCGGAGATCTACCTAGCCAAAAATCTTGATCTAAAGCTCTAAACTTCGATTTTTTCAAGGAGCTTCCAGCTATGTCTTCAGATTTCAGAAATTCCTATTTTTGTGGAAACCCTAATTTTTAGGGCCAAATCTGAAAATGCTCAGAATTGAATTCTGATTGGACAGATGGATTCTCCTTGATGAGTAGAGTAAATCTACTATACTACTTTTCCAAAATCTGTGGAGAGAAACCCAATAAACAAGAAACTCAAGTTTTCGTCACTGCAAAATGTCTTCTTCTCAGGTTAGCTCTGATACCATGTTAAATTTTGAGCATTAATTCACAATACTCTAGGATCTTCACTGAGAGAATAACATATACAGTATATCAATGCATAAAAATCACAATAAGCATGACAAGCATCACAAGAATCAAAAGTATGAGAGACAAGAGACACAGAGTTTCCGTGGGGAAAACCCTAAGGTGAAAAACCCCACAAATTCCTTAGAAATAGAGAGCGCAATGGCTCAACTAAAGTACAACCAAAATACACTGATATAGTCTCCTAGTAGCAGATGATCCTCGTCCTCACTAGTGCGCCACTTTCTGAGTGAGAGAAGTGTGACTTTCTGAATGATCAAAATAAAGATCTCTCGATCTCTATTTATACTAACCTATTTTCCCAGTTACACTATGGGGCCGACTTGTCTATCTAGATACATCCACAATATAATATATATTTCAGGGCCGACCCCACACATGGTGGTCTAATAACCCATTGGCAAGTACACACACTTGTGACACTTGTCAATCCACATGACGACACTTCCTTATAGAGGAATAACACATCTCTTATAAGGGTACAATAAATATATATATGAAATACATTTCGAAGTTACATATACATCAACAGGCATGACTCAATGAAGGTCAAATTGGAGTGGAAGAGTAACTCCCATGGAAGAGGAAGAGGCATTTTGGAGCTAGTGGGACACTTGGACTAGATTCCCTAGCTCTATGACAACAATGATGAAGATGCTATGACACCTATGACACAAATCAGAATTGAATGCTGGAATATGACATATATGACATGTCAGGGCTAAAAATAGCCTCCAAGAAGGCGCACAAGGGATTTAGGGCAGCCAAAGAGACACCCATTCGAAATGAGGGAAGATGGAGACTAAGAATTGTTGGACAAGTGGCACACATTGGAATCTCTTCCCAACTTGAGTTGGCATGAGTCTTTTGGAAGGAATTAGACCCAAGGAGGTCTTTGGAAGTTTATAAAATTCAATAACAAAGAAGGAGAGTAGATTTTGATCATTTTTTATTTTCATCTTTGCAATTTGGAGATCTTCTAGCTTGTCCATGCTAGTGGAGTGTTTACTCTACTTGCCTTAGTACCAATTTAGAGGGTGAAAGATTCCCATCCTAACTGGAAATTGGAGAGGCCATTCATACCTTTCATTTGGAGCTACAATGGAGTTATTAGTTGCAGGTTGAAGCTACAAGGAAGCTCGTGGTTTTTTCTTCTACAACTTGTTCTCATCTCTATCACACATTTCCTTGCATATTTTGGCTTTTGGAGGAATTTCTCCTTTGGTGAGATGCGGATCTCTTTGTGAGAGTCCAATAATATCCATTTATTTGTATTCTGAAATATATACTATGTATTTGATTCTCAGAAGACTCTCAGGTCTAAATACCAAGAGAAACTATGTAAAAATACCAAAAAATGCATAAATGGTGCCATTTTCCCTATATCTTGTTGTTGGAGCTTGAAGAAGTTTAATTTAGATTTGTATTAGTTAATATCTATGATTTTGTTGATGTATGGAGTGTCATTAATGTTCTAAATAATTTTCATTAAAATTTCACAAGCCCTTGGAACCTAAATTTCGAATTTCATAACAAGTGGTGAAGTTTACTATCATTCCCCCCTATGTGAAGACATGTATACAAACCTCTGATTTATGGGAGTTGAAGAAGCCTATAGAAACTAATTGATGATGCATTTGGGATCCCATTGAAGTCATTTATTAGTAACATATATTTGTTCTGAAATTTGTGAAGGTATTACAGTGTTTGGGAATCCATCTTTGTCCCCTACCCTTGGGGGTTTTGAACCTCGATTTGATTAGTAAAGTTCCCTTTTTTTCCCTGATTATAAATGAATGTTGAAGAAGTGTTTTGAGAGTTTCCAAGAATCCATCAGCCTCATTTATATGTTTGAATACCTTCCAAACTCATTCAGACCCAATTTGGAAGCATTTGGAGCCACTTGGAAGTAGTTGAGTCATTACTAGTCTAAGGGTCGAATTGGCCAAAAATTGCAATTTTTCCTAGTTTTTACAAATTCTTAAAAAAGGACGCTACATATGTCAAGTGACTCAACTCGAGATTTACCCTAGTCCGCACTCATTTGGGATAGTTGAACTCAATGTATATTAGGCCTCCGTTGGCACTCTATGAGTGAATATACAATTTCTCCCTCAAGAGAGAAAAACCTAAATAAAATTGTTAGTTCTAAATACGACAAATTAGTTAATAGTAAAAAGAAAACAAGTAAGAGAAACTAGTTAGTTCAACTAATAAGAGGTTAATAATAGATAAATATCTTCAGAAGAATTGCACTATTAATTATGGCATTTATCAATCTGACAAATGACAATTTGATTAGGTCAATAAGCAGTTGCTTTAGCAAAACAAAGATAATCACAATTAATCAGTTTTGTTAAATTTAATATAACTGTAATTATTCTAATTAAGTTGATATTCCAATTAATAAATTAACTAAAAAATACTAAAGGTAAATTTCCAGTTATAGAGTATTAATAAGAACATGAGAACAAAGAAAAATATTTCCTGTGACATTGTCATTCACATGAATAATAAATGAAAAACCACATTAATTCATATGTCAATAGATCTGTAACTTAAGAAAAATAACCAATGAAAGAAAAAGAAATAAGGAACCAAATAATCATCAAGAAAACTTGATCAACTAATTATCGAAAGAAGGCATGATAAAAGAAACTGACTGTATTTATCAGATTCTGCAAAATATTACAAAATCCTTGGTACAACAAAATGCTCTTGTCTCTTCTTCCTGGCGGTTCCCCCTTATTACATAAGATTTCTTCTTCTTAAATAATAAGTACAAATTGTTGAAAAATAATCTTATCCCATGAAATAAGGGATCATACAAAGATTCATACTAAGATTGAGCTAGGGAAGCCTTCCACTTGGAAAATACATCTAACAAATCATTGATATCATGGTATTTTGCATGTTCCAATTGTAATTGAGCTTTACATAGAAAAGACTCAACCTCTTTCCTCCTAACTTTGCTCCAATATGTTGAATATTGTAACTTCTAAGAATATTATATTTGTATATTATTTATTCCGGAGATGTTCCATACCTCCGATGTGATTATACTATGAATCCAGAGATGTTTATTCCTCCGAATTGGTTGTGGTAACTAGGGTTATTAGACCCACCATGTGGGGGTCGGCCCAGTCAGTTATAATGGGGTATTTATCCTAATGGTTAAATACGAGCCTACATGTACTTGTGTAAAATACATGTCAGTGTAGTGTATAAATAGAGGAGGTATGTTCCTCATTTGACACATACACACACTTGAGAGAGGCGCACTTGTGGAGGAGAGGTCTGCTATGGTGGAGAAGGAGATCATGTCTTTGGTTTGCATCTTTGTACATTGTTGGTCATCTATATTGAGGAAGCTTTACTGGGTTTTCTACCCCATGAGGGTTTCCCAGGATAAATCTGTGTCTCTTGTGTTTATGCTATGCTTGTTGTTTCTTCAGTGATCCTGTATATGCTATTATTGTGAAATGGAATGTAATGCTGCTATTTTCTGCCTTATCATATTAAATTTTAACATGGTATCAGAGCTAACCTGAAGGAAGACAAGGTATGGCACTTACGACACTTGCTTTACTTACGACAATTTGAAGGTTAGGGTTTTACATAGCAAAAACCAGTCATCGTGGAACTTTCGCTATAAATCTATTTCTACGAAGGTTCAGGGTCAAAAAAGTTTACAGGTCGAAGATAACATCCCCAGGTACCTTGTGTCCAAAGGGAACCCTCAGATTCATTGTACTTTATAAGTTATGATCAATACAAGTTAGGGTTTCTGCCTCTTCCAGATCTCAGTCAAAATTAGGCCACCTTGGAAAAAAGGTCATAACTTGGGCTAGGAAGCTCCAAGTGAAATTTTGTAAAAAGTGATAGGTATTACACAGACTTTACTATCTTAGGAAACCTTTTCAGAGGCCGAAGGTGAACCAGTGACACGTGGAACTCCGTACAAGTTCGCTCTCCTGTTTTATCCCATAAACAGGTCACGTTGCGACACTTGGAATAACTCTCTCTCAGAGAGTCCAATTTAGGTCAGACCTATCAAGATGGAAAGATAACAGGGCGAGATATCTCAAGAAAAGTTTTCAGAGGCCGAAGTTCAAACAGTGACACGTGGCACGCCGTACAAGTTCGCTCTCCTGTTTTATCCCATAAACAGGTCTCGTTGCGACACTTGGCATAACTCTCTCTCAGAAAATCCAATTGAGGTCAGACCTGTCAGGATGGAAAGATGACAGGTCAGGCTACTGCAGAAAAATTTTTCAGACCCTGTGGAGAAGAAATTTCAGAGTTATAGCAGAAACAATCAGGTGCATATTTCTGTCAAAACAGAATTATTTTTGGAGCACCTTTATTCATGGCTTCCGGAATTTAGGGTTTCGAAGAAAGTTAGAATTTTTGGAATCAGAGTCCATGGCTGAATGCTACTCAGGAAAATTTAAATTTAGAGACCAAGATCGAATTTTTGGTTGGGTAGAAGACTGGGATTCATCAAACCCTAGTTCAGGTTCCTGTCCAGAAGATCCAGAAGTTTCGAAGGCAATTTTGAGGGGTCAAATTTTGGAGATTTCAAAATTGAAGAATGCTAGGTTGATCAGCTCAGCAAGACACATTCTTCCATCCATTCAGAAGTGTGAAATTCAAAATTGAATTTTTAGGGTTTCTTTAGCAAACCCTAATCAAGCTCCAGATCAATTTTCAAGGGGAGTTGAGGCTAAGGCCTTACATAAGAAGACTACAAAAGGTCTCGACAGGTATGACTTAAAGAGGTTCAGGTATGCCTTGAAATCTGATTCTTGATTAAGTTCATAATGTGTTTGTCTTCATGTTATTTATTAGTACAATCTTGATTAATGTTATTAATTGTCTTATCACCCTAGTAACAATATGAATGCATGTGAATGATCGAAGACATTCATTGATTAGGGCTATATGATTGTACTTATGCATTATGTAAGGTTGATGTTGTCTGCTAACAAGACACAGGTACATCACAAAAGACAAATCAAGTTCCATGACCATGACAACATGAAGACAAAGACTCACAAGGTATGTATGACTTTGTTATATTATGTTTAACCTACGAGACATGCAGGTTCTAGCTCAGGATCTCTAAATCATTGAAGAGATTGTTTAGGTATGTTGTACATAACTAAGCAGGTATACTAATCCAGGTATGTTTTCCTATGTCATGTTAGAATCTTACCTTGTGTAAGTATACTTGGTATGATTGGTTAGTAATCAAGGGTTTATGCATACTAGATCAAACAAGAATATGCATGAGTAAAAGAAGACTTCCTTGAAACCCTGAATACTAATGATCATGACTGTACATATTCAAGATTATTTAGAATTAGAATGTTTTGATAATATTGAGAATATACTAGTGAATGTATGTTTGTGTATGAGATCATGAGGATGACACTAGTGTACACTTGAGGATGCACAGTGGTACAGAATGAATAAAAGTTCAGAAGACATACAGAAGATCAAGTGGGAGACAACCACACAAACATAAAAGATAAGTATTTGAGTTGTTATTAGAAATAGTAAATGACATTGCTTGTATGCATATTTGTATTCCTAGGATATATCATGCTGAGTGTAAACATTCATAAAGCATTGAACAGTATACTACTAATATGCATATGATTGGTAAATTGGACAAACATTCCATTGTTGCTTGTCTAGAATGAAACCTCTTTGCTGACATACTGAGAGCTGTGCACACTCTCGATAGTATGTTCTGGTAGAGATGGAAGGCATCTAGATAGCCACTGTATGCATACAGGATATGGGAAAGTGTTGTGCCAAAGTATTGGTCAAAATAGTTGCATAACTATGTAAATGATATCTGTATGGATAATAGGTTATCATGTCAATATGATTTGATGATTATGAAGTATTACTAATCATGTACTTAATTTTGATTTGTAGGAAAGATCATGATGAATGATGAACTCTGAACAAGCGATGGATGTTCAACAAAAGATTTACAAATCAAACACACTATAGAAATCTTGTGGTTAAGATATTCTCTTAGAAAGAGGAAGAGAATCATGATGAGATGTTTTGCTCCAAGGGACTAGATAAGACCATTCTCTTAATAATGTAATCAGGTTCTGTATGGGTTCCCAGGATCAGTAGTCAATTGATGAGCTTAATGATCATCATGGGTGATGTGGATCTCAACCTTTTCTACAAGGTTGAATATGGGTTCTATACACATATGACATGGATGCAAGAAGTAACTCACCACAGAGTTCGAATGATTTTGAGGCTCATATTAGTAGACCCATCTGATGAGAGATGGCACATATAGATATGCAGAAGATCACTCAATGCTGAGTGTGAATAATGGACAATTGACAGCTTCATGACAAAGCTTGGGCTTTACCAGAAATAAAACTGTTCCTAACCTTTACCTTAAGGTTGTGGATGATGAACCTATCATACCATTATTGTATGACGATGATCTCTTTTTGACAAGGAATGAGAAACAGGTCATGAAAATGGCTGCAGAAATGAAAATGAAACATCTCGGATTAATGCACTACTTCTTAGGTCTAGAAGTATGGCAAGATCCAAAAGGAATCTTTTAAATCAAGGTAAGTATGCTGTGAAGTTTCTGAAAAGATTTGATATGTTGGAGTATAAAGCTATGGCCACTCCCATGGACTCCAACTTGAAGTTGTTAGTGACTCATCATATTTAGTGGACCTAACCCTATATAGACAAATCATTGGGTCATTGATGTATTTAACAAATACCAGGCCAGATATATGCTTTGCTGTAAATACCCTAAGTCAGTATCTAGTAGAACCTAGAAAGGTTCACTTAATAGCTACAAAGCATGTAGTGAGGTACCTAAAAGGTACATTAGATTTTTGGTCTATATTATCTTGGAGGTTATGAACTTCGTTTACATGGTTACTCAGATTCTGATTGGGCAGGAAGTGTCTCAGACAGAAAGAGTACATCAGGTGGATGTTATAGTCTTGAATCTGCCATGATCTCATGGTTCAGCAAGAAACATTCTAGTGTGGCTCTCAGTACCGCCGAAGTAGATTATATGGCTGTCTGCTCTGCCAGCTGTGAAGCAGTATGGCTTCAGAAGCTTTTATATGGAGTGTTTGACTTAGAAATGGATCCCACTGTGATTATGTGTGATAATCAAAGCTGCATTAAGATGTCTGAATATCCTGTGTTCCACGATAAGTCAAAACACATTGAGATCCGATACTTCTATATATGAGATATGGTGCAGAGGGGAGCTATCAAGCTCGAGTATATAAGCACTGAGGATCAGATTGCCGATATCCTGACTAAACCTTTGTCTCGAGTAAAGTTTGAATACTTCCGAGACAAGCTTGGTATAGTCCAGAAGGACCCTCCTCGAAAGGGGGAGTAGTATAGTATCTGATAACAAGTCTGTCCCTTCATTTTTTGTTGCACTTAGTTACTTAGAATTATTTAGATTTAGAACTCTTATATCTTTTACCTTTGATGACAGATGTATTAGTGAGAATACATGCTAGATGTATACATGTTTTTGATGTGATGTATACATGTTTTGATGTTAGATGTATTAGTGAGAATACATGCTAGATGTATACATGTTTTGATGTTAGATGTATTAGTGAGAATACATGCTAGATGTATACATGTTTTTGATGTGATGTATACATGTTTTGATGTTAGATGTATTAGTGAGAATACATGCTAGATGTATACATGTTTTGATGTGATGTATACATGCTTTTGGATACTTGTACCTGTATGGATGAGAATACAAATGGGGATTGGATCATCCCTGGACTTTCAGTCCTAAAGAGAGCCGTAGATGTGAGGTCTCCGAGAATGAAGTCCTTAGTGGACAGTTGAGGGGATTGGATCATCCCTAGACTTTCAGTCCTAAAGAGAGCCGTAGATGTGAGGTCTCCGAGAATGAAGTCCTTGGTGGACTTGAGGGGATTGGATCATCCCTGGACTTTTAGTCATAAAGAGAGCCATAGACGTGAGGTCTCCGAGAATGAAGTCCTTAGTGGACAGTTGAGGGGATTGGATCATCCCTGGACTTTCAGTCCTAAAGAGAGCCGTAGACGTGAGGTCTCCGAGAATGAAGTCCTTGGTGGACTTGAGGGGATTGGATCATCCCTGGACTTTCAGTCCTAAAGAGAGCCGTAGACGTGAGGTCTCCGAGAATGAAGTCCTTGGTGGACTTGAGGGGATTGGATCATCCCTGGACTTTCAGTCCTAAAGAGAGCCATAGATGTGAGGTCTCCAAGAATGAAGTCCTTGGTGGACTTGAGGGGATTGGATCATCCCTGGACTTTCAGTCCTAAAGAGAGCCGTAGACGTGAGGTCTCCGAGAATGAAGTCGTTGGTGGACTTGAGAGGATTGGATCATCCTTGAACTCAAGTTCTAAAGTGAGCCGTAGACAGGTGTCTCCGAGAATAGAGGATAGGACTGCATCATCCTTGGACCTTGGTTCAAAATGCACGTGATTGGATTAATCATCCTTAGACAGTAAATCCAGGAAGGATAGTCTTAAATGTGATTGTGATTGGATTAATCATCCTTAGACAGTAAATCCAGTAATTTCGAAAGGAAGGATAGTCTTAAATGTGATTGTGGTTGGAATAATCATCCTTAGACAGTAAATCCAGTAATTCTGAAAGGAAGGATAGTCTTAAATATGATTGTGGTTGGACTAATCATCCTTAGACAGTGAATCCAGTAATTCCGAAAGGAAGGATAGTCTTAAACGCGATTGTGGTTGGATTAATCATCCTTAGACAGTAAATCCAGTAATTCCGAAAGGAAGGATAGTCTTAAATGCGATTGTGGTTGGATTAATCACCCTTAGACAGTAAATCCAGTAATTCCGAAAGGAAGGATAGTCTTAAATATGATTGTGGTTGGACTAATCATCCTTAGATAGTAAATCCAGTAATTCCAAAAGGAAGGATAGTCTTAAATGCGATTGTGGTTGGATTAATCATCCTTAGACAGTAAATCCAGTAATTCCGAAAGGAAGGATAGTCTTAAATATGATTGTGGTTGGATTAATCATCCTTAGACAGTAAATCCAGTAATTCTGAAAGGAAGGATAGTCTTAAATATGATTGTGGTTGGATTAATCATCCTTAGACAGTAAATCCAGTAATTCCGAAAGGAAGGATAGTCTTAAATATGATTGTGGTTGGACTAATCATCCTTAGACAGTAAATCCAATAATTCTGAAAGGAAGGATAGTCTTAAATATGATTGTGATGAGATTGATCCAGTAATTCCGAAAGGAAGGATCATGTATATAGATGACGATGCTGATGATCGTGTGATGACGATGCTGCTGATCGTGTGATGACGATGCTACTGATCGTGTGATGACGATGCTGTTGATCGTGTGATGACGATGCTGATGATTGTGAGATGACGATGTTGATGATCATGCGATGACGATGCTGATGATCATGTGATGACGATGCTGATCGTGCGATGATGATGTTGATGATCGTGAGATGACGATACTGATGATCATGCGATGACGATGTTGATGATCGTGAGATGACGATGCTGATGATCGTGTAATGACGATGCTGATGATTGTATGATGACGATGATGCTGATCGTGATGGTCTAGATGATGATGTTGATGATCGTGAGGATCCAGACATTGATGTTGCTATAGTTGTTCGAGTGCTGCAGAAGATAAAGACTCAGTACTGAAGATGTTGATGTTCCAGTAACTGGTTGAGTTACTGATGATGTTAAGAAAGCTTCCAATGATTTATAGATGTATCATGTATGATGTATGAGTCGTTGCTCCTGCAGATGTTGTTATAATATCCTTCTCGTTAAGGGGGAGTGTTGAATATTGTAACTTCTAAGAATATTATATTTGTATATTATTTATTCCGGAGATGTTCCATACCTCCGATGTGATTATACTATGAATCCGGAGATGTTTATTCCTCCGAATTGGTTGTGGTAACTAGGGTTATTAGACCCACCATGTGGGGGTCGGCCCAGTCAGTTATAATAGGGTATTTAACCTAATGGTTAAATATGAGCCTACATGTACTTGTGTAAAATACATGTCAGTCTAGTGTATAAATAGAGGAGGTATGTTCCTCATTTGACACATACACACACTTGAGAGAGGCGCACTTGTGGAGGAGAGGTCTGCTATGGTGGAGAAGGAGATCATGTCTTTGGTTTGCATCTTTGTATATTGCTGGTCATCTATATTGAGGAAGCTTTACTGGGTTTTCTACTCCATGAGGGTTTCCCAGGATAAATCTGTGTCTCTTGTGTTTATGCTATGCTTGTTGTTTCTTCAGTGATCCTGTATATGCTATTATTGTGAAATGGAATGTAATGCTACTATTTTCTGTCTTAGCATATTAAATTTTAACACAATATTGCAAAAATGTGTTAAGCTTCAATACCAAAGAATTCGACAACTCAATCAATTCTTTGATGTCTTTGAGATGAATTTGTTTTAGCTGCTCGATATGTTCCTGGATTTTGCATGCCTTTTCTCCACCTCAGCAATCATGAGTTTTGATGGCAATGCATCCACTAATTGATCCATGATAGGAAACTTAAGTTGCTCTGGAAAATCATCAGAAGCAAACCATTGTATTCTACATGCCTTTTGTCCTTCATCAATCATGTTCAACCACTTCACAAATGTTTTCCAAAGAGTAAATAGAATGTGAATCCTTCTAATTTTGACATTATAAAAAATTGGGATTCCTTCTGGTTTGTCTTTAATAAACCTATGGCAATATGGAACTTCATCATATGCATTAGAAACAACTTTCCTTTTCGGAATATGATCGTACAGAATGTACGATTGATGCTCTAATGCACTAAAATCATCCTAGATCTAGTTTAGGCCTTAAAAAAACTCAACAAGAAGTTTTTTATAATCATCACAGATTCTGAATGCAAATTCTTTGAACTCATCTTCTGTTAAATTATAAAATGAAGAACTAGCAGTTTGACTTGAACCTGTTGAAGTTGTTGCTTCATAGTCTGCAATTATTTGAAATACATGTTAGCTTCTTCATTAACCATTTGCACTTGTTTATTTAAATATTCATTCTCCTGCTTCAAATCCTGCATTTGAGAATCATATTGAGCTTGCATTTCCTACAACTGAGTTTGGTACTAGTGTTCCAAATTATTTTTCTACTTTTGCAAATCCGGTATCGTGGATTCTCTATCATCAATTTCCTTATTGAGTGAGGTAACTGTGTCAAATATATCTCCAGCAAAGGCTCCCATGACAGCTGTTGTCTCCACAACTTCTCTCTTGATATCTATGGATGCCCTTTTCCAAATGATTTGGTTAGGAACAGACCCTTGAACAACTGTTCCTTCATTGGACCTTTTATATCCTCCCTTAACAACTGCTTTCTCAGTCTTGCTCCAAAAATAATCATCAATATATACAACTGCATCTTCCCCAAAATATGCCACAACCTCAGTAGTGGAAGAAGGTAGGTTGGGGATAGTGACTAAGGGATCTAATTGAGAAGTAACTGGATTTGGAATGGGGACAACCAATTGATTGGATTGGGTGGAAATTGGTGAGATTTGTATAACTTTCCTGAGCTTTGTAAAATAAAATAAAAATATTACTTTCCCGACATCTGAATTCCATAGTAAATAGTAGGGATTGGGACATCGACTAAGTTATAACATATAAAAAATGTTTGTCCCAACTTCTGACTTCTGACAAGAGGGGTCGACCGACCCTTCATTTATGAGATAAAAGAGAAGAATGAATGACCGACCGTTCCTGTATTGTAGGATTAGTAGGAATAGTAAACACCAGAAGGATCGTGCACCCCTTCTTATATCCTCGAAATATCAAGAATACCATGGAGAGAAAGGATCGACTGCCCCTTAATTTAGTAGAGAATTGTGAACACCTATATCTAGCAATTCACCTATATCCAGAATGGTGAACACAAGAAGGATCGATCGACCATTCTTGTAGTATAGAACTATTATGAAAAGAATATTGGGCAAAAGAAGGGTCGATCACCCCTTCATTTATGAGAGAATGTTAGAAACACGTGTCAACCCTTCTCTTTACTTTGTTAGTATATTATTGTTGGATGCATATGCTTTGTAAGTCGTCTCATAGTATTTGTTGATCCATATTTTGTATTAGCCCATGGTATTGACCCATAGTATTGGATGCATATACTTTGTAAGTCGTCACATAGTATTATATGTTCCATGGTATTGACCCATAGTATTGGGCATAGACTTAGTATAAAAGTGCGTGTTGAGGCCAATGAAGGCATCGTGAAGCTATTTGTATTGATCTTTCTCAAAGGAGGTTTCCCCCTCGAAGTGGCCCGCGATCAATAAATCGATTCTGAGTTCTATTATTTCTGATATCTTGTGCATTTTCATTAATTAATTGTTGCAGGTTCCTCACATATGATATCATAGCACTTTCTTGGGCTTGTTGGGTGGAATTTATTCCAATTTTTTTCCGTATCTGTTGCAGGTTCGGATCCGGTAATAATCCCTATCTTCTTAACTGTGGGAAGTACCTGGGAATAATCCCTAAAACTCATTATGAGGAGTAGCACAGGAACCTCGAATTCGCTGGCCCATTGAGAGGACCTGCTAGCGAAAAGGGCCACGACCCCTTCCTGATTGACTAGTTACCACCCATGAGGTAAACCAAGAGCTGTCGTTTGTAGCAAAGAAATTATTAGTTTTACCTGAGCCATGGAGTGAGGAGTACTGCCCCAATAAACAAGCCGTCAGACAACATTGGTGGTCGAGTGAATCCCCTGAACCGTTAGGAAGCCGAGCATACTTGGGGTCCATATCTATTTCCAACTGATAAATAGAAGATCGTAACTATCCAAATCTAGATCCATATCCAGATCCAGATCCGTTGCAAATCCATTGTAGATCCCAATCCGTTGTAGATCTAGATCTGTTGCAGATCCATTGCAGATCCAGATCCGTTGTAGATCCAAATGCAGATTCGTTGCATATCCATTGCCGATCTGTTGCAGATCTAGATCTATTGCAGATCCATTTCTGTTGCCAATTACTTCCGCGCCATTCCAAAAATAAATAAAATTGTTTTTTCGCCATATCTCCTTTGTTTTAACTTCGTGTCCCTTGAAACTTCACTGGAATACTTGCAATCCCATTCTGCATATTTCATTCCTGAGGACCCTATCCCAAATTCCACTTCCCAAATCCACAAATCCCACATTTGTCTATTTTTAGGGTTTTCCATAAATTCTTTGATTTTCACTCGATCGCCTTCAAATTTTTCCACCATGTTCATTTCCTATTTCTGCTTCTTTGTCCCTCTCTGATAAATTTTCCCATTATTTCACCTCGCTTCTGAAATCCTCATTTTATGCTTCCTTGTTCATTCGAAAGTGTCGAAAACCTAGTCAAACCCCAATTACCCATCAGATTTTTTCCCAAATCCAAATTTCCCTTTACTAAATAAGCTTATGTTTGTGTTTTTCTACCCATTCACAAAAAAAAGAAAAAAACTCTTGGTTATGGTTGTCACCCACGCAGGAGCACAAATCATGGAGGAAGAACTTGCATCCCTCAAAACCAAACTCCAAGATTTGGGTGAAAATTTTCTCAGCCTCCATCTTCAGCATTCATCCATGAACACTGGGTTCCCTTCTTCCAGCAGTTTTCGTGGGCCGAAACTTGATTTTCCTCGCTTAAATGGTAATGATTCGACTGGATGGATAGAACCAGGTAGAACAATATTTCAGTCTGCATAATACTTTTGATGTCCAAAAAGTTTCACTTGCATCCTTTCATTTGGAACAGGAAGCCCTTCAATGGTACCGTTGGTACATCAAGGCTCATGATGAGCCAAAATGGATAGATTTTTTCCAACTCCTTTTGCAACGATTTGGTCCTCGTGCATTTGATGAATTCACAGGAGCACTCACTAAAATTCTCCAAATTGGCACTATGAGAGAGTATCAGATAGAATTTGAGAAACTAACTAATCACATAGAGGGATTGTCTGATGAATTCTACAAGAGTTTTCTTATCAGTGGTCTTAAGGATGAAATCTGCTCAGAGGTTAAATGTTTTGTCCCAACACAATGATGGAAGTCCTAGGGCTGGCTAAGTTGGCGGAGGACAAGATCACATCCCAACAACTCTCCAAATCCAATTTTTTTCCTTTCATAAATACGGTTTCTCAATGACCTCCCATCATGCTAGCTCCTCACACAACTCCTATCAAGCATTTGTCTGAAGCAGATATGCGGGCACGTAGAGAAAAGGGGCTTTGTTATAATTGTGATGATAAATTCACTTGGGGACATAGATGTGTTGAGAAACAACTCTATCTCTTGGATGTGGATTCTTCGCCTTCCTCTGTACTTGGTGCAGAAGCTCTAGATACACTAGATGATTAGATCGACATTCAGCAGCCACATGTTGACCCTCCGTCTCCAGACGACCACCCCGAGATATATCTCCATGCTTTAGCCAGATTCACCACCCCACAAACAATGCGGGTCAGGGGTTACTTCAAGAAGCTCCCTCTTACAATAGTCATTGATTCTGGTATCACTCATAACTTCATTGACCCTCGGATCGCCAAACAGGATGATTTTTTTGTCCATCCTTGCTCCAACTTTGAAGTCATGATTTCCAATGGGTGCACCTTACCTTGCAAGGGGAAGTGTCGCAATGTGCGTATCTCTATGAAATATTCTAACCCATTCTCTAACATGTTTTTCTTGTCCTCAGGTGGATGCGATGTGGTTTTGGGAGCTCAATGGTTACACACACTTGGCCCCATCTTATGGGATTTTGCTGAACTTTGGATGCAGTTTTCAGTCAATGGGAAACAACACACATTTACGGTCTTACAACCAAGGGCTCTCTGCATCATCAATTCACATCTCTTGGAAAAGATACTTAAGAATAATTCACATGATGTCATCTCTCAGCTCCATTCCATTCCGATTCACCCATCAACGGTCTCCACTACTCCCTTGGATAGATATACAGATGTCTTTTCTGAACCAATGGGCTTGCCTCTTTCAAGAGACTTTTTCGGTAAGAATTTATTCGCCTCTACATATGAGAAGGAAATGATGGCTATTTTTCATGCAATACAGAAGTGGCAGGCATACCTATTAGGGAATTATTTCTACATCAAGGCTGATCACCAGAGTCTGAAAAATTTCCTGGAACAATGGGTCTACTCCCCAACACACCTAAAATAGGTTAGCCAACTCATGGGCTATGCTTATGATATCACTTACCAGAAGGGTAAGGACAATCTAGTGGCGGATGCTCCTTCTCGCACATTTTATGACCTTGTTTCTCTTTCAGCTATTTCTATGCTTCTTCCAAATTGGTTGCAATCTGTTCAACGAGACTATGTCTTTTATGAACTCCATGCTTCTCCATCGGCAGGACACTCTGGTTTCCTCAAAATGTATGATCTGGAACAATGTAACTTCTTTTGGTAGGGACTGAACATGACAATTCAACAGATGATGGCTGAATGTGATACTTTCCAGATCAACAAGGGTGAAACGACACTCCTTCTGGGATTGCTTGAACTGTTTCCCATCCCTACACCGATTTGGAAAGATATTTCTATGGATTTCCTTGAATCGCTCCAGTGGTACAATACCACATCTAAAATGACATCATATGAATTAATCTATGGTCAAGCACTGCCAATTATTCTTCCATACATCCTCAGCAGTTCCCTAGTTTAGGAAATTGACTCGGTTCTTCACAACCGTGATCAAATTCTTCTCATTTTGCAGGACAATCTTCACATGGAAATAATTCGAATGAAACAACACACCGATCAACACCGTTATGAGCGCACTTTTCAGGAAGGTGATATGGTTTTTCTTTGTCTACATCCTTCCAAGCACTCCTCCCTAAAAATAAAAAGGCATCATATTCCCTCTCAATCTATCACGGAGGTATTAATTCAATGGCACATAATGCAACCAGAGGATGCTATAGGGGAACCACTCCTTCAGATTCTGCATCAATTTCCACATCTAAAGCTTTGAGGACAAAGATTTTTCTAAGGGAGAGGGGATGTTAGAAATCCATGTCAACCCTTCTCTTTACTTTGTTAGTATATTGTTGTTGGATGCATATGCGCTTTGTAAGTCATCCCATAGTATTATATGTTCCATGGTATTGACCCATAGTATTGGGCATAGAATTAGTATATAAGTGTGTGTTGAGGACAATGAAGGCACAATGAAGTTATTTGTATTGAGCTTGCTCAAAGGATGTTTCCCCCTTTAAGTGGCCCACGATCAATAAATCGATTCTGAGTTTTGTTATTTATGATATCTCATGCATTTTCATTAATTAATTGTTGCAGGTTCCTCACAGAGAATTGTAAAAATATTCAAATTATGAAGGATAGGTTGTCTATTCATGTATATCCAGAATGGTGAACACTAGAAGAATACTGAACACAAGAAAGGTAGCCCGACCCTTCATTAATGAGAGAAATGTAAAAATATTTAATCTACAAAGGCTAGGACGACAATTCCCTACTTTTGACTTTCGTAGTAAATAGTAGGGATCGAGAAATCAACTAAGTTATAACATATACAAAAATGTTTGTTTTGACTTTTGAATTCGGACAAGAAGGGTTGGGCGACCCTTCATTTATGGGAGAAAATAGAAGAATGAACGACCAACAGTTCCTATATTGTAGGATTAGTAGGAATAGTAAACACCAGAAAGATAGGGCACCCCTTCTTATATACTCAAAATATAAATAATATCACGAAGAGAAAGGATCATCTTCCTGTTCGTTTAGTAGAGAATTGTGAACACCTATTTTAAAAAATTCACCCATATCCAGAATGTTGAACACACAAGAAGGGTCGATCGACCCTTCTTGCAGCATAGAACTATTATGAAAAGAATACTGGGCAGAAAAAGGGTCGATTGCCCATTTATTTATGAGAGAATTGTAAAAATATTCAACCTACGAAGCCTAGGCCGTCAATTGATGTATATCCATAATGGTGAAAACTTGAAGAATACTGAGCGCAAGAAGGGTCAACCGACCCTTCATTTACGAGAAAAATGTAAAAATATTTATCTACGAAGTCTAGGCCAACAATTTACGACTTTTGACTTCCACAATAAATAGTTGGGATCGAGACATCAACTAAGTTATACCATATAAAAAATGTTTGTCCTGAATTTCGAATTCCGACAAGAAGGGTCAGTCGACCCTTCGTTTTTTAGAGAAAACAAAATGAACGATCGACCCTCCCTGTATTGTAGGATTAGTAGGAATAGTAAACACCAAAAGGATCGGACACCCCTTCTTATATCCTCAAAATATCAAGAATATCATGGAGAGAAAGGATCGGCCGCCCCTTCGTTTAGTAGAGAATTGTGAACACCTATATCCAGCAATTCACCTATATCCAGAGTGGTGAACACAAGAAGGATCAGCCGATCCTTCGTGTAGTATAGAACTATTATGAAAAGAATATTGGGAAAAGGAAGATTTGGTCGCCCCTTCACTTATGAGAGAATTGTAAAAATATTCAACCTATGAAGGCTAGGTTGTCAATTCATGTATATCAAGAATGGTGAACACTAGAAGAATACTGAGCACAAGAAGCGTCGTTCGACCCTTCATTTATGAGAGAAATGTAAAAATATTTAATCTACGAAGGCTAGGACGAATTCCCAACTTACGACTTCCACAGTAAATAGTAGGGATCAGTACATTGGCTAAGTTATAACATATAAAAAATGTTTGTACTGAATTCTGACTTACGACAAGAAGGGTCGGCCGACCCTTCATTTATGAAAGAAAATAGAAGAATGAATGTCCTACCCTTTATGTATTGTAGGATTATTAGGAATAGTTAACACTAGAATGATCGATCACCCCTTCTTATATCCTCGAAATATAAAGAATATAATGGAGAAAAAGGATCGGTCGCCCCTTTGTTTAGTAGAGAATTGTGAACACCTATTTCCAACAATTCACCTATATCCAGAATGGTGAACACAATAAGGATCAATCGATCATTCTTGTAGTATATAACTATTATGAAAAGAATACTGGGCAGAAGAAGGGTCTGTCACCCCTTCATTTATGAGAGAATTGTAAAAATATTCAACCTACGAAGGCTAGGTTGTCAATTCATGTATATCTAGAATGGTGAACACTGAAAGAATACTGAGCAAAAGAAGGGCTAGTCGACCCTTCATTTATGAGATAAATGTAAAAGTATTTAATCTACGAAGGCTAGCTCGACAATTCCCAACTTTTAACTTCCATAGTAAATAGTAGGGATCGGGACATCGACTAAGTTATAACATATAAAAAATGTTTGTCTTGACTTCTAACTTCTGATAAGAAGGGTTGGATGACCCTTCATTTATGAGATAAAACAGAAGAATCAACAACCGACCCTTACTGTATTGTAGGATTAGTAGGAATAGTAAACACAAGAAGGATCGAGCACCCCTTCTTATATCCTCGAAATATCAAGAATATCATGGAGAGAAAGGATCGGCCGCCCCTTCGTTTAGTATAGAATTGTGAACACCTATATCCAACAATTCATCTATATCAGAATGGTGAACACAATAAGGATCAACCGACCCTTCTTGCAGTATAGAACTATTATGAAAATAATACTGGGTAGAAGAAGGGTTGGTCGCCCCTTGATTTATGAGAGAATTGTAAAAATATTCAACCTACAAAGGATAGGATGTCAATTCATGTATATGCAGAATTGTGAACACTAGAAGAATATTGAGCATAAGAAGGGTCGATCGACCCTTCATTTACAAGAGAAATGTAAAAATATTTAATCTACGAAGTCTAGGCCAACAATTCTCGACTTCATACTTCCGTAGTAAATAGTAGGGGTCGAGACATTGACTAAGTTATAACGTATAAAAACAATTTGTCCCAAATTCCAAATTTCGAAAACAAGGGTTAGTCGACCCTTCAGTTTTGAGAGAAAACAAAAGAATGAACGACCAACCCTTCCTATATTGTCGGATTAGTAGTAATAGTAAACAACAAAAGGATTAGGAACCTGTTCTTATATACTCAAAATATAAATAATATCATGGAGAGAAAGGATCGGTCACCCCTTCGTTTAGTAGAGAATTGTGAACACCTATATTCAACAATTCACCTATATCCAGAATGGTGAACACAAGAAGGATCGACTGACCCTTCTTGTAGTATAGAACTATTATGAAAATAATACTGGGTAGAAGAAGGGTCGGTCTCCCCTTCACTTATGAGATAATTGTAAAAATATTCAACCTATGGAGGCTAGGCCATCAATTCATGTATATCCAAAATGGTGAACACTGGAAGAATCCTGAGCATAAGAAAGGTCGGCCAAGCCTACATTTACGAAAGAAATGTAAAAATATTTAATCTACAAAGGCTAGGCCAGCAATTCCCGACTTCCTAATTCCATAGTAAATAGTAGGGATCAAGACATTGACTAAGTTATAACATATAAAAAATGTTTGTCTCGACTTCTGACTTCTAACAAGAAGGGTCGACCGACACTTCATTTATGAGAGAAAGTAGAAGAATGAACGACCGAACCTTCCTTTATTGTAGGATTAGTATGAATAGTAAACACCAGAAGGATTAGACACCCCTTCTTATATCTTTGAAATATAAATAATATGATGGAGAGAAAGGATCGAATGCCCCTTCATTTAGTAGAGAATTGTGAACACCTATGTCCGACAATTCACCTATATCCATAATGATGAACACAAGAAGGATCGACCGATCCTTCTTGCATTATAGAACTATTATGAATAGAATACTGGGTTGAAGAAGGGTCGGTCACCCCTTCATTTATGAGAGAATTGTAAAAATATTCAACCTACAAAGGGTAAGCTATCAATTCATGTATATCCAAAATGGTGAACAATGGAAGAATACTGAGCACAAGAAAAGTCGTTCGACCCTTCATTTATGAGAGAAATGTAAAAATATTTAATCTACGAAGTCTAGGCCAACAAATAATCTATATCCTGAATGGTGAACAGAATAATTAACGATCGATCATTCATGTATTGTAGGATTAGTATAAATAGTAAACATTAGAAGGATCGGGCACCCATTCTTATATGCTCAAAATATCAAGAATATCACGGAGAGAAAGGATCAGCCGCCCCTTCGTTTAGTAGAGAATTGTAAAATTGTCGAAGCTACAAATAGCCATTCAGCAATTCACCTATATCCATAATGGTGAACACATGAAGGAACGAATGACCCTTATTATACTATAGAACTATTATGAAAAGAATACTGAGTACATGATGGGTCGGTTGCCACTTCTGCGATGAGATAAATGTAAAAATATTCAAGCTACGATGACTAGACCAACCATTCATGTATATCCAGAATGGTGAACATTGCAAAAATACTGAGCATAAGAAGGGTTGGATGACCCCTTATTTATGAGACAAATATAAAACTATTTAATCTACAAAGAATAGGTCGACAATTCATCTATATCCAATATGGTGAACACAAGAATGAATGACCGACCCTTCCTGTATTGTGGGATTAGTAGGAATAGTAAACACAAGAAGGATCAGGCACCCCTTATTCTATCCTCCAAATATAAAGAATATCATGGAGCGAAGGAATGGCTGCCCATTCATTTAGTATACTTAATTGTAAAATTGTCGAAGCTATGAATAGTCATCCAACAATTCATTTATATCCAGGATGGCGAAAACAAGAAGAAACAACTGACCCTTCTTGTATTATAGAACTATTACGAAATGAATAATGAGCACAAGAAGGGCCAGTTGCCCCTCCATTTGTGAGAGAAATGTAAAAATATTCAACCTATGAAGGCTAGGCCGATAATTCATCTTTATTCAAAATGGTTAACACTGGAAGAATACTGAGCAAAAGAAGGGTCAGCTGCCACTTTAGTTATGATAGAAATGCAAATATATTCAACCTACGAAGGCTAGGCCAACAATTCATCTATATCTAGAATGGTGAACACAAGAATGAATGGATGACCCTTTTTATATTGTATTATTATTAGGAATAGTAAACACAAGAAGGATCAGGCACCCCTTCCTATATCCTCCAAATATCAAGAATATCATGGCATGAAAGGATCGAACTCCCCTTCATTTATTAGATAATTGTAAAACTATCGAAGCTATGAATGGTCATCCAAAAATTCACCTATATCCAGAATGGTGAACCCAAGAAGGATCGAATGACCCTTTATGTATTATAGAACTATTAGTAAAAGAAAACCCAAGAAGGATCGGATGCCCTTTCGTATATTCTCCAAATATCAAGAATATCATGGAGATATTTTATCTAGATAACTTTGACATAAGTAGGTTTGAGAAAGGAACGAATGCTCCTTTGCATCGATCCATTTTCTACAAACCACAATAAAGATCAATTTAAATGGTAAGGAGTAGCACTTGATTGAAATGTGGCTTCACGTAATATTCTCGATGTGTTTATTTCTAGCACAAATACCAAATTAAAATGATATTTAATATGAGATAATGATCACTCCTTCTATGATCTATTCTTTCTCAAGTGACTATATAAAATGTACATTCGATCTCTCATGGATAATCCTAACATATTTGTTCTTAATCAATTGATTTTAGAAAGGAGCGGTCATTCCTTCTCCATCGATCATTCACCTAAACATTTGAAATTATACATTGAATATACAAACACTAATTGATAATTATAAACATTGCATGAATTCTTATATTAACTAGACAGTATTTACTATTTTGCAGATAAAATATGTCTGCGTCGTTGAGCCTTAGTCGATACTAGGAAATCACGTTCCTTGATTTGTTAAAAGATCACAACCTTGGTTTATTCAAGCATGGATGGTATGTTGAGATGGATGAATGAGATAATTTGTACCTGGATTTGTATCTATTATGCTTGGATGTGAAGGAGTTCCAACTCGAACTGGAATATTGACATCTGCAGATCCCATTTCTGATGATTTACTATGTGTTCAAGTTGAAGTGATCTAGAGAGACCAGTGTTTACTTCTACAGATTGATCTTATGGTTTGTAATTTTCGACTAGATCTAATGAAAAGTGGTCCTGAGTCAGTTCTGGTTTCTTGTGTGAAGAAAGGGTAGGTTTTTACCTCGTATGATGTTTGTAATCGGTCCATAATTAGTATCGCGTCATCTTTGAAGAAAGGAATTTTGTCGGTATGGAAGAAAAGAGTCCTGGCTACGAAAACCTTGTATGTATTGCATTAAATGAATATTGAAAAGAAGTTGACAAATGTAGACCATGAAAAAATTATTTTGTGCCTTAGAAGATCGTTTCTCAACCATATTGAAAAATATGTGACCAAATATTCCTTCAAATCACTCAAAGCAAGTCCTTCTAAAGTGATGATGCGTAAAGATACTAAGAGCTTCGATAGCTCAAAATAAGTTGAACAAGAACATATCAAATACTTTTTGTTCAATGAGAAAGTTTTTTTCTATTGATGTAACAATATGTGTTATTGCGCCTCCGCATTTGCAATATCAAATATTTGATGAGGAGGTCGGGGAAAAGATGGTTTTATCTCTTGTATCAAATTTTACAACAACATTGAGAGATTTTATTCTATTGTCTTTCGATAAGGAGACCAAGTTGGGATTTATTCATAGAAATGAAGAGGAAATTAATTTTGCTTCAAAAATTTCTATATATTGGATGGCCAACATACTATTTCAATGCAAAAAAAAATCATTGAAACTGATAAATATCAATCGGTCCATTCAGGGTATCGTCATCAAACAACTCGTCTTATACATAAATATGTTCCTCAAAATGTTATCAACAAATTATGCAAACAACAAAATTTACCAAGCAATGAATTTACAGACACTCCATTAATTTCTCAAGTTGTAAAAGCAAAGGAGAAATGCATATCCTCTGGTAGGCCATCCCACCCGAGAAAGGGAAACGCTTCTAGTGATGATTGGAAGGTATAGAGTTTTTCTTCTTATCAATCAAAGTCCGCAGATTGATGCCTGTGTTTTGAAATTAGTAAATTCAATATTATCTTTAATTTTATATGTTTGAATTCTTTCCAAGGTGAATGTATGGATATATTTGTTGTTCAAACAAAGGACAACCTTAAACACAAGCTAACTCTTGTTTTGACATCAGATTTACTGTGGAGAAAATGGATGTCTATATTCGAGCTTTACAAAAGTGGTTCCTTTCCATGCTCACCCAAGAGCATCATTCAGGTTGATTTTGTTCAAAATAAAATAAATAATCACGGATCTAATTTTTTTAGACCATTGCATGATCTTGATGAAGATGAATTGACGGTTGTGGTGGAAAATATAATCAACGGATCAGTTTGGCTGAGAAAGTGAATCAAGGACGAGAGGTCAACTAGGCATTCGATCTGTGAATATTTCAAAGTTCATGATGTTCATACTTTTTCATTCACAGATTATCATTGATGATAATGTCATTGAAATCTATAAAATTTCTCCAAATCATCTCCAGCAACTGTGCAGTATTTTATGCTCTGATAAGTAAGCAAAATATCCTGGAAAAAAGAGAAAGAAAGAATATGAAGAGGATAATGGTACCAAATTACCAAGGATTATGAGAAAATATTGAACATATATATCAATAAAGAGGGGATGGTTATGTCTATTGACTCCATCAAAGATAGTTCACAATTTTATTTTCTATGTTGTTATCCTGCATCTTTGGTCAAAACACTAAGATCCATTGCATTTTTTGGTGCGGAAATCAACTGTGAACTTTTTATTGTTGATATGTGTAATTGTGCTAGTGCCTGGACATAAGAATATATGCTTGCATTTTTGTACTACTTAGAAGCAAATGAAGTGGTTTGTACTTGAATTTTTTTAGCTAATATGGAAAAATCCGGTATGGTTTCTAAAGCGTTCACACATTTAAGCAAGAAATAAAAAAAAGTGGTAACACGGAATCCTACCAAGGGAGTCTATAGATATTTTTTATTTATAGGATTCTCTATTATACAGTATTGGAGAATTGGACGGGATGAGGATAATTTGTCTACTTTTCAAATGGATATGGATTTTAAGGATGAGAACCTACCAATGATTGATTTACCTTTGTCCAAGGTTACCAATGATAGTTTGAGAAGCCATGTTTTTGCAAAATAAAGTACAAAGAAATTCTGGGATCACATGGTTTCTAGACTGGTCTCTTCTCGAGGTACAATTCTTTCATTGTATGCAGGAGGTAGAGTTCTTCGTTTGTTGATCAGGTCGCCAAATAGAATAATTATTTATATTGTGGAGACAGTACAACAAGAGATATTTATGAACAGTATAACCCAAGTTATTTTTATTATCATTTTGAGATGTCTTATTTCATTGTATTTTACTTTTATTGGTCGGTTATGTTCAATAAGTTCTTCAAATTCCTATTCTACTAAAGATTTAAATAAAGAGCACACTTAGATATCATTCAATAAAATTCTAGTATCTGATGAAGACATTGAATGTGATGGAGAAACCTCAAAGAACTACAAAACTCGTGGATAAGATGGACAAAAAGGTAAAAATTTATTTTTCAAAGATCCTGGTTAAATTAACTAAATTATGAATGGGGATAGTGACCTTGAATACTTGCAAAAATTTATATAAAATGTATATCTGCAAATATCCAGGTCAAGATGATTGGATTGATTTTGAACATGTGGATCATCCACAATGATAGATGGGATCAATGATATCCATGGATATTATCCAACAAATCACATTGGAGATGGGTGCCTTGGATAATAACGAACCAGGCAAGGGCTTGGTGGAGAAACATGTTGATGTATTTGTAACTTCGGAATGTATTTCATGTACGTATATTGTATTCCTATAGAGATGTTATTAGTCCTCTATACGAAAGTGTTTGTATTCCTATAGAGATGTTATTATTCCTCTATATGGAAGTGTCATCATTTATATTGTAAGTGTCATAACTTATACTTGATGGGTTATTAGACCACCTTGATGGGGTCGGCCCTGTATGAGTCATGTGGGTAAAAGGGTTATTTGACCACCCTAGTGGGGGTCTGTGCTGTCAGCATTATGTTATGTGGTTAAGTTGAGGCCAACCTAGTAAAGGTTATTAGGCAAGTCAAGTCATGTATAAATAGAGTGCGGGAGGCACTCTATTTGATCATTCACTTTCTCACTCATACTCTCATTGGAGAGTGGCACACTTGTGGAGGAGGAGAAGCTGCTGCTAGGAGAAGACTATCTCTTATTCTTGGGTTGTATCATTGCTCTATCTATCTCTGAGGAAGTTGTGGGGTTTTTCACCTTCTTGGTTTTCCTCGGCGAAACTCTGTGTCTCTTGTGTGCTTGCATTATTGTGTCCATGATTGATATGTTGTATATATTCTATACATGTTATTCACTCAGTCAATATCTTAGATTATATTGAATTAAATTCTGAAAAACTAACATGGTATCAGAGCTAGCCTGAAAGAAGGCATGGTATGGCATTTATGACACTTGCTGCACTTGCGAAGCCAGGGCTTGATATAGAAAAAACCAGTCATCGTAGAAATTTTTCTATAAATCCATTTAGGCGAGGTTTAATGATATTAAACTCTTACAGGTCAAAGATAAGATCCCCATGTACCACGTGTCCAAAGCACAACTTCTAATTCGTTGTACTTTGTGTTTTATGATCTGTACAATCTCGGGTTTCTGCCTCTTCCAAATTTCATTCATAAACAGGTGACCCAGGAAAAAATGTCATAACTTGGGCTAGGAAGCTCCAAATGAAATTTCGTATAAAGGGACACATAGGGAACATCCTGTACTTTCATAGACTGAAGGTTCAGAGGCCAAAAGTGAACCTGTGACACGTGGAACTCCGTACAAGTTCGATCTCTTGTTTTATCCCATAAACAGGTCACATTGCAACACTTGGAATAACTCTCTCTCAGAGAATCGATTTGAGGTCAGACCTATGGGGTTGGAACTATAACAGGTCCATCTACCACAGGAAAACATTTGAGACCCTGTAGATCAGAAATATCAAAGTTACACTAGAAACAATCAGGTGCATATTTCTGTCAAAACAAAATTGTATTTTGACCACCTTCATTCATGGCTCCGGGAATTTAAGGTTTCGGAGAATGTTGGAATTTTTTGTATCGGAGACCACGGATAGATGCTCCTCATAAAAATAAAAATTTAGAGACCAAGATTGATTTTTTTGGTTGGGCAGAAGGCCAGGCTTGATCAAACCCTAGTTCGGGATTTTGATCGGAAAGGTGGAAAATTAGGGCTTCTGAAAAAGTTGGAATTTATTAAGTGTGTGACCACGGCTGGAAGCTCCTCAGAAAAATCAAAGTTTAGAGATTTGGATCAAAACTTTTGGTTGGGAAGAAGGATGGGCTTTATCAAACCCTAGTTTGGGATCCTGTCCAGCATATCTGGAAGTTTCAAAGGCAATTTTGAGGGGTGAAACTTTGCAGTTTTCAAATTCTGAGTATACCAACTTGATTAGCTCATCAAGGCGCATCTTTCTATCCTTTCAGAAGTTTGAAATTCAAAGTTTGAATTTTTAGGGTTTCTCTGACAAACCCTAATCCAACTCCAAATCTAGTTTCTTCAAATCAAGTGGATTGGGTTAATCCTAGAAGAGAATGGATTGGTCACCTGCATAAGTGAAGAAGTTCCTGTTTCGGAGGGAGATGAAGCTAAGGCCTTACATAAGAAGATTACAAGCAATCTCAACAGGCATGACTTATCCAGGTATGTTTCGAGATCTGTTCATGATTAAGCTTATGGTATGTTTGTCTTCATGAAGGTTAGTACACTATTTATTAACTTTAGACTTGTTGTATCACCTTAATAAAATATGAATGCATGATAGAAGATATTCATTGATTAGGGTTTTGACACTTATGATTGTACTAATGCATTGTGGTATTGTATGAGGTTGATGTTTCCCACTAACATGAAAGGTACATCAAGAAAGACAAATCATGTTCTAGTTCAAGAACATATGACCATGGTGACATGAAGACAAAGATTCATCCATTGTCATGGATCACATAGAAGCTCTACTTATGAGGTATGTATACTTTGGTTCTACAATGCTTAACCTATGAGATATGCAGGTTACTAGCACAAGTCATTGAAGAGAACAAGAAGACATTGCTAGACATAACTAGCAAGTATGATAACCAGGTATGTTTTTTTCTATATCAAGTTAGAATCCTACCTTGTGTTAGAATCTCTTATATAAATATACATGGCATGATTGATAATGATTATTCATTGAAGTTAGTAATCAAGGGTTTATGCATATGATGTCTCTTACTTTGATTGATGATATGACTAACCAGAAAAGTCTTTTGGTCAAAGAAAGAATATGCATGAGTAAAAGACGTATTCCCTGAAACCTTGAATACTAATGTTTATTATTTGTGTTTGGAATGATCACGACTATACATGTTTAAGATTATTGTGTTTTGATAGTATTGAGATTATACTAATGAATGTATGTATGAGACCTCGAGGATAACACAATGATGATACTAGTAAGTATGCATAAGTGATCAAGGATGGATATAAGTTCAAGGACAGGTAATTGAGGAAGCATAGATCAAGAGGGAGCACACTCCAATAGTTCCTGCAAGGAAGCAAATATTGAGAGGGAGTCCACCATACAAACCAAACAAAGATAAGTATTTGAATTGTCATTTCTTGCATACTTGTTTGTTTAAATAATATTGTTCAATGATGTATATACTGATGTTCCTAGAATTAGGCTGTGTATTTTGGCATATTAGAATAAAGGCATTAATGAACATCATACTACTAATATGCATGTGATGGGTAAGTGGCCTATGGCACTGTACAACATTCCATTGCTACTTATCTAGAATGAAACCTCTTTGCTGACATGTTGGGAGTTGTGCA
Source organism: Larix kaempferi (assembly GCA_027924585.1). Classification (NCBI taxonomy): domain Eukaryota; kingdom Viridiplantae; phylum Streptophyta; class Pinopsida; order Pinales; family Pinaceae; genus Larix; species Larix kaempferi. Next base: position 629,606 of record BSBM01000014.1, read on the forward strand.
CACTCTTAACAATGTTTTGGTAGAGATTGGAAGGCATCTAGAAATTTACGGGATATGGATAAATGTTGTATTGAAGCATTGGCTAAAATAATTGCATGACTGTATGACATATTTATTTATGCGTAAGAATTTGTTCTGAAAACTATGAGATGTTTCTAATCATGCAATTTAACTTGTTTTGTAGGAAAGATCTTATACCATCACCTAAAAAAGAAGGACTACAACATTTTTTTAGCAACAAAGTCATCTGTTGAAGATATTGAAGATATTGAAGTTCCTAGGATTCGGGAAGAATGCCATGATCGAGGAGTACCAGTCAATCATCAAGAATGATATTTGGGATGCAGTCCCAAGAGCTGAAGGGAAGCCTATTGTGACTTCCAAGTGGATCTATAAGATCAAGCATGCTGCAGATGGTAGCATAGAAAAATACAAAGCAAGGATCATAGCTCATGGCTTCTCTCAGAAGAGGTAATAGACTATGAAGAAACTTTTGCTCCTGTAGCCAGATACACTTCCATTAGATCAGTAGTTGCTCTGGCTGCAGTGATGAAATGGAAGATACACTAGATGGATGTCAAGAAAGCTTTCTTGAATGGTGTAGTCAAGGAGGAAGTGTATGTGGTGCAGCCACTTGGTTTTGAGACACATGAGAGAGAGTCATATGTGTGCAAGTTGAAGAAATCCTTGTATGGCTTGAAGCAAGCTCCTAGAACTTGGTATGGTAGGATAGACAAATTTCTATCTAGTTTGGGCTTTACCAAGAGTAAAGCAGATTCCAACCTTTACTACAAGGTTGAGGAAGGAAATCTTGTGATACTCTTATTATATGTGGATGACCTATTTGTAACAGGAGAGGATAGATTGATTGCCAACACGAAGAGGAAGCTTGCTGTCGAGTTTGAGATGAAGGACTTGGGGATGATGCACTATTTTCTAGGCATGGAGGTGTGGCAGAGTGCAGATGGGATCTTCCTTGGACAAGGGAAGTATGTAGTAGAGATTCTGAAGAGGTTCAGGATGATGGACTGCAAGGCCATGTCCACACCTATGGAATCGAACCTAAAGCTTCTGTGTGATTCTTCATCTGATCCGGTTGATGTCATTGTGTATCGTCAGATGATTGGGTCCTTGATGTATTGACGAACACTAGACCAGATATTTGCTTTGCGGTGAACACATTGAGCCAGTTCTTGATGGTTCCCAAAGGTGTTCACCTAGTTGCTGTAAAGCATATTCTAAGGTACCTGAAGGGTACAATTGATTATGGGCTCAAGTATGATGCGAATAAAAAATTTGACCTGCAAAGTTATGTTGATTCAGATTGGGTAGGCAATGCTGCAGATAGGAAGAGCACATATGGGTGTTGCTTCAGTATGGGATCAGGTGTGATCTTTTGGTTTAGCAGGAAGCAATCCTATGTAGCACTGAGTACAGCTGAAGCAGAGTATGTTGCAGCTTGTTCGGCTAGTTGTGAGACAGTATGGCTCCGAAAGCTACTGTCTGAGCTATTTGATCTCTCGTTGGCTACTGGTATCTTTTGTGACAACCAGAGTTGTGTGAAGCTATCTGAGAACCCGGTGTTCCACAACAGGTAGAAGCACATTGAGATCAAATATCACTATATCAGGGATTTGGTGCAGAGAGGATCAGTGAAGCTCCTGTATGTTGCGATAGATGAGTAGGTTGCAGATGTGTTGACGAAACCACTAGCCATAGTGAAGTTCGAGTACTTCAGAGAGAGGCTTGGTGTTCTTTAGATTGACCCACTTCTAGGAAGAAGTGATGGACACATTTGCAGGATCCATTCCAAGCATGGTGAGAGGAGGATCCTTCCCATGGCTGTGGATGTAAGCATTGGATGATGAGCATCAAGATGATGCTCTAGTTACTACTCTATATATGCATCATGTTGGATGCTTGGTATGATCGGTTGGATCATGTATATGTATATGCATCATGTTGGATTCTTGTTATGATCAGGTGGATCATGTATCTATGTATGTATCAGGTGGATACATTGTATGATCAGGTGGATCATGTATGATGATATGTATCAGGTAGATAATTGGTATGCATCAGGTGGATGCATTGTATGATCAAGATGATCATGGATGACGAGCTTCAAGATGTTGCTCCAGATGACATGCATCAGGATGATGTAGTGATGATGATCAGGATGATCATGTACATTGGAACGATGTATGGTGAGTATCAGGTTGATGCTCTGTGGTCGTGGACAGGTTGTGCAAGGGTAGCATGTAATAAGTCCTAGATATTTGGACAGGATGAAAAAGGCCTTAGATTCTCTTTAGAGATCTTTCTTGGAAAGACACTCTTTTAAGGTTTTTCTAGACCACATGTAATAAGTCCTGAAGATCTGGACAGGATGAAAAAGGCCTCAGATTCTCTTCAAATATCTTGCTTGGCAAGACACTCTTTTAAGGTTTTGTGGGGACCACATGTAATAAGTCCTGGAGATTTGGACAGGATGAAAAAGGCCTCAGATGCTCTTTAGAGATCTTGATTGGCAAGACACTCTTTTAAGGTTTTGTGGTAGGGGTCACATGTAATAAGTCATGGAGATCTGGAAAGGATGAAAAAGGCCTCAGATGCTCTTTAGAGATCTTGCTTGGCAAGAAACTCTTTTAAGGTTTTGTGATAGTCACATGTAAAAGATCCTGGGAGATCCAATAGTTTAAGCTATGTGCTCATAAAATGCCTGGGATGCTCTTTTGAGGTTTTGTTGACGCACGTAATCAGTCTTGAGGATTCCATAGTATCGCCAGTGATGATGAAGACCTGTAGGTGGTGGGCCTACATCCAGTATGAAAAAGGACTGGCTTTGTAGAACTTCCTATGATGAGTAGTTCAGATATTGATTAAGATAGCAATAGTAGTGATGATGATGATGATTCGATGTTGATGATCCAGTGACGATGATCCAGAGAAGAAGACTTGTGCTAGAAGACCTGTGTCAAGAAATACCTTCCTACTTAAGAGGGGGTGTTGATGTATTTGTAACTTCGGAATGTATTTCATATATGTATCTTGTATTCCTATAAAGATGTTATTATTCCTCTATACGGAAGTGTTTGTATTCCTATAGAGATGTTATTATTCCTCTATACGGAAGTGTCGTCATTTATATTGTAAGTGTCGTAACTTATACTTGATGGGTTATTAGACCACCTTGATGGGGTCAGCCCTGTATGAGTCATGTGGGTAAAAGGGTTATTAGACCACCCTAGTGGGGGTCGGTCCTGTTAGCTCTATGTTATGTGGTTAAGTTGAGGCCAACCTAGTAAAGGTTATTAGGCAAGTCAAGTCATGTATAAATAGAGTGCGGGAGGCACTCTATTTGATCATTCACTTTCTCACTCATACTCTCATTGGAGAGCGGTGCACTTGTGGAGGAGGAGAAGCTGCTGCTAGGAGAAGACTGTCTCTTATGCTTGGGTTGTATCATTGCTCTATCTATCTCTGAGGAAGTTGCGGGGTTTTTCACCTTCTTGGTTTTTCCCAGTGAAACTTTGTGTCTCTTGTGTGCTTGCATTATTGTGTCCATGATTGATATGCTGTAGATATGCTGTACATGTTATTCTCTTAGTCAAGATCTTAGATCAGATTGAAGTAAATTCTAAAAAACTAACAAAACACGGTATCTCCAGCAATGTTACTCACCACTCAAATGTTGGTCGGTCATTGAAAGGTAAGAGACACAGATTACTTTCTACCTAAATTAGTAAGACAAATTTATTCCGAAATATATCATGACAAGCAATATTTCTGTGCAGGTCTCCATACAAATTTTTGATTGATATTAGAAATGGAAGGTTTTCTATTTTGCAAGAAAGTCACAGAAAATGACTCCAAAAGAGAAAAAAAGGGAAATAAAAAAAGTAATGATGGAGTCAAAGAGGTGAAAAAGGGGGAAGAAAGTACTGTTGGTGAATTTGAATTTAAACACAAATAAACTTCATATGAGTCACGAACAAATGCGATACAATTTTGGGGATTATGTCTTTCCAAATTCAATGTTGGGATTTGGTCATCTAAATGTGGGGTCAATGAGGGGAAGTCATTGTTTACAAAAATTTTGAGGGTAGGTAGTGCAGAAAAAGCATATGGGAACCATTTTTTTTATGGTTTCGAGAGAGATGTACCAATGATAAAGACGAAAATATACAAAAAAATATGGAGAGAGTGTGGGAGGAGTTCCCAATGAAATCTTTGCAATTTAATACATCAATGATTGTTTTGGAGGATGATGATGTGAACGCACATCCATATTTTGAGTAAACCCTTTATTGCATCGTCCACTAGGATAGATAGTGAATTGGTACATCAACTCTGGTAGGGTTTTAGTAAAATGCGTGAATCAACTGATATTAGAAACTTCAATGACTTCTTCTAGCTGAGTGACAACCATCAAACATGACCTATCATTGCCTCTTTCAAGAGAGGGAAACACTAGATGTAACCTACGAATATTTTAAATCATTTAATGGGTTTTCTATTTTTTTCGGTGACGTTGCTATTTTCATCTGAATCTAATGTATTATTAGTTCAGTGTGATGCTTTTATTAAATCATTTGAATCTGAGAATTTTTGTGTGATTTTTGAATTAATATTTGGAAATCAAAATATTAATTTACAGTTGCATGTTTGTGATCATTAACTTCATGAATGAAGTGTTGTTCTTGTGGTTATATATATAGTCACTGTTTTTGTATGTAGTCTGGATATCACCGCAAAAGAAACTATTGGTATTGGGAGTAGAGGGATTGCTCTTTGGAGTTCAGATGTTATCCAACATTGAATATTTTTCCAAACAACCTCATTTTGTCCATAGTTGCTATTGTTATTATGCACGGATGTTCAGCCCCGATATTATCAATGTTTTCAGAGAACATTTTGACATTTCTCTATGGTTTTCCTCACTCGACAACATGGAAATTAAAAAATTCCTTAGTATATCTGAATGGTTGAAGAATGAAAACTTTGTATTTATTTGGGGTCGGGAGAAATGTAAGCATAGTACTATTTATAATTCCTCAATGTCTACATATTATAATGTTGGTGAAGTACTGCACATATACAAAAAGTTGTTCAAGGATGTACTTATCCAATATGGAGATATATATAAAAAGCAAACATGCTATTTATAGATGAAGGACAATATCATTCAACAGATAATAGAAAGGAAATGGCTTGAAAATTCCAACTAGTTGGACATTTGACGATTCACAAGAGAGAGAAATAACTATAAAAAATGTTGTGTTCTCTATTGAATCATCTCGGGCCTCGTTCAAAAATTGGGCGTTGGTTAAAGACATTCAACTTCGAATGACCGTCATATTATAAGGACAACAATTCATTTAGTGATTTGTATATTTTGACAACTTCGACAAATTGATGTATTTTTTTTGTATACTTATCTTGGATAGTTCTCATATTATTTATGTACATCATATCATGTATCTGGTGATGTGTTTAAAAAATTGCATAACATGCAAGCAATATACTTAGAAACATGGAAACACAATATTTTATTGACTGCATTGTGTGTGTTGTTTTTTTTTTGCATATACTATAATATTTGTTACTAGTAAACCATTGCTTATTTTATGATTTCATTGGAGTTGTGTTACACGCAATTCATAAAAAAATGGAATTTGTATTGCCACCAACACTAGATATTGAATCAACCACAAAGTATTATTTTATACATCCAAGATTTAGGGAATTTTTTGAAAAATGATTTAGTATATTTGAAGTTGGGGTATGTACATCTGCACAACAAAAAAATATATTTGAAGTTGGGGTATGTACATCTGCACAACAAAAAAACGTTGATGAGTTTTTTCCAACATTATTAGAAAGAACAAGGTTGGAAAGGGAACAATTTAGAATAATTTTAACACAATAATATTGTTCTTGCATATCCAGAGAGGGTGTTAGAACATAAGATCTAGCTAAACTAGCTTACCTATTTTAGCTAACAATAACATATCACAATAAATAAGAACATAAAGGGAACAAGGAAAATAGTACACCAGATATACGTGGTTCACCCAATTGGACTACGACCATGGGAAGGTTGTCTTCTATTATCTCCAGAAATCTCCTTCAATCTTACAAGAGAGCAACTATAAATAACCCCAATACAATAGTAGAGCTTGAGATCAAAAAACCATGTGTCAATATTATCTATGAGCATATACCACTTTATCACTTGTTGTATCTCAATATATGCGATGTGACTCCCTTGACCCTATTATATACCAAGAGATGTGGAGGAATTACTCTCACATATTTCATGCGGGATAATATAATTCTCCATAATAACACCTCTTTATATAATGATGGAAATCAAGAGTATAATTTACCATAATGTATATGGGATAAACGTATTACTCTTTTACATAAAATTGTGGATAACTTTCGACATAATACAAAGACATTAGTCAGAACTTAAGGTATATCTAAACTAGCTTACCTATCTTAGATAACAATAACATATCACAGTAAATAAGAACAGAAAGAGAACAAGGAAAAGAGTACACCAGATATACATGGTTCACCCAATTGGGTTACGTCCACGGGAGGGTTCTCTTCTATTATATCTAGAAACCTCCTTCAATCTTACAAGAGAGAAACTATAAATAACCCGAATACAATAGCATAGATTGAGATCACAAAACCATGTGACAATACTATCTATGAGCATATACCACTTTATCACTTGTTGTATCTCAATGTATGTGATGTGACTCCCTTGACCCTATTATATACCAAGAGATGTGGAGGAATTACTCTCACATATTGCATGTGGGATAATATAATTCTCCATAATAACATCTCTTTATATAATGATGGAATTCAATAATATACTTTACCATAATGTATATGGGATAAATGTATTACTCTTTTACATAAGATTGTGGATAACTTCAGACATAATGCAAAGACATTATTACCTTCCAAGGAGTATAATTAATATATTCCAACACTCCCCCTTAGTAATGGTTGGGACAAAATTCGACACTAACACTAAGGAAGGAAGGAGTCATTACTGCTCCCCCGTGATGACAACTTCCAGAATATCCATAAGCTGCAAAAAGAAATTTGATGAAGAACCGCTTCTCACTGAATCATGAAACTACACACGAACCAAGTTGTACGATGAAATACCAACAACAAGATGCCCAAATCTAAATAGAATCCTTTATGGCTACTAGATCCAACAATAAAATGTCAAGAACAAGTGACTCAATCCAACAGCAAGGTGCCTAGATCACCACAAGAATCATCACAACCATAACTGATAGCTTAAGAACTCTGATATAACATCCACACCACTGTACAGATACCTTCTGATGGCTTATACAATAGAGCATGTGGCTAAGAACACCACAACAGTGTACAAAATACCCAGATGGCCAATATACATGCGGATAACAGACATTCTTCCAATCAAGGTTCAATATAAATATCTGTAGAATGCCTCAAACATCGAAGAAAAAAGACCCCAATGGTCTATACATCAAAAATGATATCATATAGATGAACATCACGACTTTAACAGTAGAAGATGATGCTTGATTATTTCAGGAATAATATGGAAACATAAACAAAGAACTCATATGCACACATGAACTTCCAAGATTAAAGCATACGAAGATCATAAAATAAATTTTATCATACATAAATGAAAATGCTTATATATCAAAGGTTAGCAAACATCATATATGAAAATTATGGCAACATAATATGATCAAATAAAATATTAACTTGCTCATTAAGGAAAATTAAGTTACTATTACACATTAAGTATCAGCCACAACATATAAATAGTGAGCCCAAGATTTACAAATATGAGATTGTTCTTATAAAATGGATTTTATAAACATGACATGATTAGAAATCAACATGATTAAATATGATAAAAAAAGAACAAATTAGTTATTAAGTGTCTTGTTAAAAAATTAAGCATTAGATGGTTTATAGCTATCATCATGACCAAATACTAGAGATCCACGCCCTTAAAAAATGCCACTGCTTCCATATAAGAATGTTAGACAAATATATACCAAGAACAAGAAATAATCTCTTAATAAACATGATTAGAAGCAAAACCTAAATGCAAAAAAAAAATGAATAACAAAAAACTGAAATACTTTACTGTACTGATCTACAGAAACACAGTTAGAAAACCAGTAAAGGAAAATAAAATTTTACTTACAGCCCTTTTGAAAAGTGCCAAGAAAACTCACTCGGGGGTCTGCTAACAGGAAACTGGCGAATAAACACTGATACTCGTGAGTTTTGGACGACAAAGGTCACGATTACTCATGGGTTTACAGTAGAGTCAGCCGTGGGTTCACGAGTATGTAAAGGCAAAAGTCACGGTTCTGATCAGGTGTTCTTGGGTTTCTATGCAGTAAAGTCATGGCTATGTCGAAGCATTCGTGGTTCTCTACATAGGAGGGTAGCGAGTAGAATGAAGTAAACGCGAGTTAGTAGTGAGAACAATCTCGAGTATGTTGTAGCATACGCGGTTCTACAGTATACTCGCGGGTTCGTAGTAGGGCAATTTGTAGTTAACCATAGGTTCTGCGAAGGAAAAGTCGTGAACGTCAAGTTTGAGGCCGAAAACAGTGCCGAATCTACCGAAGATGGAAACCTGCACAAAGTCTACCAAACTTGGACGAAAAATTCTGATTTGTCAACCGGAAGATGGATCTCCTTGAGTAGAAGCCAAAAATCATATAGATCTACAAAAAGACATTCAAGAAACCCTTGAAAAATTTCTGCAAAAATCTACACAATAAGATTAGGGTTAGAAAAAAAACTACAGTAATATGCCGAGATCTGAAGAGAAGCCTAATGGCTACCAGATAGAAAGAAAATATACAAAATAAACAATTCCCAAATGATACTAGTTATTGATTGAAAGCTATAGAAGGTGCTAGATCATAGTAGCCAGCTCTGATACCATGTCAGAGCTTAATATCTAGCTAAACTATCTTACCTATCTTAGCCAACAATAAAAAATCACAATAAATAAGAACATAAAGAGAACAAGGAAAAGAGTACACCAGATATACGTGGTTCACTCAATTGGGCTACGTCCATGAGAAGGTTGTATTTTATTATCTCCAGAAATATCCTTCAATCTTACAAGAGAGAAACTATAAATAACCCCAATACAATAGCAGAGATTGAGATCACAAAACCATGTGTCAATACTATCTACATGAGCATATACCACTTTATCACTTGTTGTATATCAATGTATGTGATGTGACTCCCTTGACCCTATTATATACCAAGAGATGTGAAGGAATTACTCTCACATATTGCATGTGGGATAATATAATTCTCCATAATAACATCTATTTATATAATGATGGAAATCGAGAGTATACTTTACCATAATGTATATGGGATAAATGTATTACTCTTTTATATAAGATCGTGGATAACTTCCGACATAATACAAAGACATTATTACCTTCCAATGAATATAATTAATATATTCCAACAGAGGGTTATCATGGTGATGGAAATCCTTATGTATTTCTCAATCCTTTAAACAAAGTTTTAGACATTTTGATCCATGGTTGGGATGCTACAAATGCAGTGATTGCAGATGACTCGAAAGAAAAACATGTTTGTAACCAGGAATAGAATTGTATTATAACAAAAATGTATGCTTTACAAGATGTCAATGACACATTCTTGTTAGATCGATTATGGCCTTAATTTCTTCACCTAAATGGCATGAGTGTTGTGAGGCCAATTATGAAAAAAATGAAAGTATTTTTTTAAATAATACACTTGAATGTTTGTTTGTACTAGTATGTTCAATTGCACTATGATTATAATACTTGTAAAGTGTCAAGTTTGGTTTTCAAAAGTGCAAAATCAGAGCTTTAAAGTGCCAAAATCGGCTTTCAAAATTGAAAATTTAAGTATTGGAAGTGTCAAAAGTAGCCTTCGAAAAGGGCAAAATCAGGTTCTAAAAGTTCCATTATCATATTTATCATTTCATAAAAGCTCAAAAACCAATTTCAAAAGTGGCAATACCAAAAGCAAAATTATGCTTTTGGAACCTGGATTTGGCACTTTTGGAACTAGATTTTGCACTTTAGAAACCTTGATTTTGGCGTTCAGAAAGGTTGTTTTTGACCCATCTTCAAAGTGACTTGGACTAGAATATGTCCAAGTTTAATGAAATAGGAGTTTTTGTTGATTGTTTCTTTGACATCCAAATATTTGGAAGGATGAATACGTTGTTTCTTTTGGCACATATGTTTGACATTGGTCCATGTATCAATGAAATTTTCTATTGTGGCATGATAGAGTCCTAACATTTTAGCATAAGACCATGAAAATGCATTGCATAATTCTTGAAAGAGAGATTTCTATGTTGTGACCACTTTCGAGGTGTAAGAAGCACCAAGACAAATATTTTCAATGAAATCAGGTTTAACTAAAATACGCACTTTAATAATGGGTGATATGTTGACCATTGTCGAGCACCCAATATGCAGATAGATTATTCCACATGCAGAGCATACGAGATTTATTGTCAACCCGAGAAAGTCTTTTATTTCAAAGGATAAATGCACAGTCTATGCTTAAACACCAATTCACCATAATTGAACACTTTTATCCTCTAACAACTTTGTCCATCCCAAAGATATGTGTAATCCCAATTGCCTTCTAATTGCTACAATTCCAATTCCTTTCTACCATGCATCAACAAGAAATGATATAAGATTCAAAGACAATTGCAGATAAAAAGAGATCCTATTCACATCCCAGAACAAGTAACTCACCTATTCAATCTGATCACTCTTAAAAATCATAAGCATAAATTGAATATTAACCTAGGAATTCAATTGCTAAAGATTGAGTTCAACTGCTCTAAGAGATTGAATTGTAGGAATGAAAATCAACAATCATAACAGGAAAGATAAAGTGCAAAGATTCATGGGATAACAACTTAAACTGTAGGATGAACAAAGCTGTGTACAACTATCACATGAATTGCATAAAGAAAGTTTCCTACTCAGTCGACTGTCACTCTGTACCACTTACCAATCTCAAGGAAATGTACTCCGAATTATACTGCAAATCCACACTTACTACTGCTGCGTACAGAGGAAATATCATTAACAAAACATCACACAATAATAAATCGAAAAGTCATATTTTAACTCATCAATCTTTATGGAAGACGGGCCCAACCTTCACACAGAGATGTTGGCTGAACAACGTGAAACTCCTTTAACTCAGAGGTAACTCTTTATATTAATGAAAGGATGATTACACAAATTGCTCCCACTGCTAATACAATGAATGAATTCTCCGTTTTTCAACCCCCTCGGTCGAGACAGCTCCCCATATTTATACATGCAGATCATAACATCTGATCCTATTAACGGGCAGCCATGAAGATCTCTGATCTTCAGGCGCCCTAAATAATACAAGCTGTTACAAACGTGGCATAGTAAAGACATAGAAAAATGTGAGAAAGTTGTTGATTGGCCCAGGAGTGGCGATCTTTCTAGATCACAATTATACTCGAACAACAATAACTTAAAGATCTCCAATTATAGCACATTCTGTTACAGCTGCCCTGTCACAGCTCTGTCTAGAATGTTGCATTAGAACCACGTGCATTAATTGATGATTAGAACCTCGAGGATCCTTTTAAGCAGCGAACATCCCTCCTTTCAAGACTTGTTCAGCCCCACCTTCCTGCAGTCCACTTATCTCAAAATACCTTCATAAATCATAACATGTTAGCACAATTGAGAGATACACAGCCTTAATTATCACAATCATAAGCATTAATAAGATAAAGCAATGATCAGTCATACCTTGGCAGCTTGGGGGAATAAAGTGAGGACAACAGGTCTGATTAGCATGCTAAATGGTGTAGAACAGGGGAAGAAAAGGTGATCGAGGATGATTAAAAGGGGCCAATTCTAGGCTCAACATCTCCCCCCAACTATCCTGTTGCATGTCCTCATGCAACAACCTACATCATTCGGAATCTGAGTCCTGTACTGAGCTCTGTTCATGGAGGGAGGAAAAGTTGTAGGGAAACTCAGGCACCTCATCTGTCTTTCTTTTAAAAAAAAAAACCTTTGTGAGAAACCCAATACTTTCCAGCCTCACTACTCCTATGCCCTAGTCAAGGAAAATCCATATTATACTGTTTTGCTAGCCACCAAATGAGAGGGAAATTGAATTTCAAACCCAACCAATTATCTCCACTCTCCCTCATACTTCCCACATAGCCCTTGACTCTAGAAAGTGCCTGTTTGAAATTCTTGAAACAGTAAGGATCTCGGCTTCTAAGTGCAGAGGAGGCAGCCTGCCATCTGTGCTTACTCCCTTCCAATGCTACCTACTAGTGTCTAGAAATGTAGTTGGTGCAAGTGGAAATCACTTCTTCCTACAATCTCATTATATGCTGTGCCTGGGGAGGACTTGAAAGGAAATCCTAATCTGAGTCCAAATCAATGACATTTCTAGGAGGTAGAAGCATTGGTTCTTGTGGGACAGTGTCTTCCAGCACATCTTAGTCTAATATGAGAGTTGTTGGTTCTTGTGCAATAGCAACATCCTTTAGACTCTCTTCAACAGCTACCTTCATTACTTTTAGAGACACTGGTTCTTGTGTAACAGTGTCTTCTTTGTCCTTCTGTTGCTGAGATTGGATATCTTTCTCATTGTGCAACTCCTCCTCCAAGATTTCGGTGTCACCTGAGGATTGTGTCTGTACCTGTTCATCCTCACTCCACTGCATATCGGGAATGATATCCATTCTAGGGTTATCTTCTAATTGAAATTCAGGATTTCCTACTGCAGCCTTCAAGGATGTTGGTTCTTGTGTAGCAACATCCTGGCTTGCCTCTTCATCTTCCTGTTGTTGCAATTCTTCTCCTATGAGCTCTGTGTCATGGGAACCATCTGGGGTTACAACCCAGAGTTCTTCATTAAACTCCAGAGTGTCCTCTATCCCAGGTTCTTCTCCCATCTGTTCGGCCAATTGGACAAGTTTACTCAGGTTTGCTGGTTCTTGTGTTACAGCACCCTATTCAAGTTTATCAATGTCTTGTCTTTGTGGCTCAAATTCCAAAATTTCTGTGTTGTGGGAGCATTCTGGGGTTATAGTATAGAATTCTTCATTAAGCTCCATAGTGTCCTCCATTCCAGGTTCTTCTCCCATCTGCTCTATAATCTCTGTGTCATGGGAGCACTCTGGGGTTACAGTATATTCTTTATTAAGCTCCAGAGTGTCCTCCATTCCAGGTTCTTCTCCCATCTGCTCTATAATCTTTTTGTCGTGGGAGCATTCTGGGGTTACAGTATATTCTTTATCCCCATCATCATACATGATTTCATCCCTTAGCTCCTCTGTCACAGGATTGGTGGCAGCTTCAGCAAGGATGGTTAATGATGTTGGTTCTTGTGTGGCAGCATCTTCTTTTTCTGCAGCTTCCTCTATTGTGGGCGCGAGTTGTTGTGTTGAGCAGGTATGAAGTATAATCTTGTGGCCTGCCTCCTTAAAGATTTCTCCACAGGTGGGACATATTACTCGTTCATCTTCCTTTCCAGGCTCGGTAGAGTTTGGTTCCTCCAGTTGGTCTGCAGCCTCTACCAATGTATACAGTTTCCTTTCACCTAGTTTTCTGCAGGTTTCCTTCCAGGTTTCCAATTCCCTTCGAAGTACTTGGAGGTCCTCTTTTAACAGTGTGTTCTCAGCCAGAAGTCCTTCAATTCTGGGTTCTTCCTCAATTGGCCTTTGTGGAGCATCCATTGGTCTCGGTACAAGAATCGGGGGCTCAACCTGTGCCTCTAAGGTTGCCCATCCTTTTCTGGCTACCTCTGCTACTGTAGCTGATCTAGTTCTTTTCTTTCTGATTGGTGAGGTTATGTTAAATTCATTGATTGATCTCTTTCTTTTCCTTTGTGGTGTTTTCTTTTGTGGAGCTGGTATATAGGGATTCACAGCTGAGGTCGAAGGAATGTTTTCTTGCTCCTCATGCTGTTCTTCTTCAATTAAAGCTCCTCCTACCCACTCAGGTGAGGATTCAATAGTTACTAGCTCAATGTTTTCTTCTATTTCCCTGGCTCTGTCACCTTTAGGTTCAATTGTCGCAGCATTTAATGCTGCTCCAATTTCACCTTCTGCTGTCGGAGCTTCCCTATTATCTAGGTTTTCCACAAGATTTTTATCTACATCCTCCCCCAATGGCTTTGCTTGTGCCCCCAATTGTTCTTCTTCTAATGCAGTTTCATCCCCCCCAAATGGATCTGCTTGTGCCCACGGTTTCTCTTCTTCTAATACAGTTTCATCCCCCCCAAATGGCTCTGCTTGTTCCCCCAGTTGTTGTTCTTCTTCAATTTCATCCCCCCCCCCAACTTCAGTGGAGCGACTCCGGTCCTCCTGTTGTGGTGGAACTCGTACCTGCTGTAATGGGACAATCTGCAAGGGAGCGGGTTGCTGAGCTCGAGCTGTGAATTGCTCCCAAGTTATATGATGCTGGGAAAGGGTTCTTACAATTATTAATTTGATGTGGCCATGGTGGGTGAGGGAGGAAAGTGGGTGCTTAGCAGACTGGACAAATGCCACCATATGACGCAAGTCATGTAGTAGATAATATGGAATGTTCAATAAAATTCCATGGCGGAGATGAGAAAGTAAAGGGAGTTCAGAGTTATAAACAGTTTGCTATCTACCTTCACAATTGATGTACTTCTTGAGAAAGACAGCAAGCTGGTCCCATGGCCGTGGCAATGAGTGCAGTGCGATCCCTCTTCTGGATGATTGAACTTGCTCCCCCTCTAGTAAAAATGCTTCCCGTGCAGTCACCGTGGGGACTCATCGGTTAAACCATGCCCTTCCCACCTACGGGATGGCAGTAACCTCAGATATAATGGCCTAGGAGACTTCTATGCACAGCCCCCACACCTTGGAGTGAGTTTTGGTGAGGTTTAAAGCAAATTGCAAGGCTGCTTCCCGATTGAATCTATCTAGTCGCTCAAAAAATTCGATCCATACGGCGGCTTGAAAGATGGCAAGAACCTGAAGATTTTTCCTAAGTTCCTATGTATTCAAAGGTTCATGACGAACTGGAATCCTCATGGTCCTGGCTGCAAGCTGAAGTTTCTATCCCACAGATGACAAAATCCGAGAATAGAAGTTGCAGCACAGAGGATGCACGAATCGTTGAGCGGAGATGTTGAGGAAATGGACAAATTTGGAAAGTTGGGCACAGAAAAACGTTTGAAATTTCCATTCCGAATTGGGGAAGGTGGTAGTTATTAGTGTTTACGTTGTACGAGGGAAAGGTCTAATTAGGCATAATGGCGATACGTATAAAGGTATGACTGATATTGTTCACTTATATCAACACTTAATCACATGATAAATGAAAGCCATACCTCATGAGACTGTGCGTCAGATATCCTGGGGAGAATGATGAAGCATGCGATTGGTGACGTTGCAGAACCAAACTCGTGCACAGTGATAAATCTGATGATGATGACCAGGATAATGCAATAATTCCTTCCGCCAGTGAAACACAAACCATCACATCCTCGGGGTCGGAATGATGAATTCGTCGGAACGACTAGGATGAATCAGAACCATATTTTAGCAGGTTTGGAGCAATTCTTCCGTTAAGACAGGAGTTACCAATGCAAGTTGCTAGAAATGATATCACGACCGACGAAAAAGATGTTGCAGCCGCCAGGAAATATTCACGGCCACTGGGAAAAGGATTTACGGGATCGGGAAAAATTACGGCTGTCAGGGAAAAGTTTTACGGTGCCGGTAGATATGTCGTAGCCGCCGGAAAATATGTTGCAGCCACCAAAAAATGGTTCATGGCAGCCGGGAAGAAGGCTTTACGGCCATCGGAATAAAAAGTCACAGCTGCCAGGGAAACGTTTTACGGCGCCGGGAGATACGTCGCAGTCACCGGGAAATAAGTTGCAGCCGCTGGAAAATATGTTGCAACTACCAGAAAATGGTTCACGAATGCGGAGAAAACGATTTTATGGCTACCGGGAAACGATATTGCAACCACTGGGAAATGGTTCACGGCTGCCGAGAAAAGATGTTCCAGCCATTGGGAAAGTTGTTGCAGCTGCCGGGAAATGGTTCACAGCTGCCGGGAAAAAGGTTTTACGGTTGCCGGGAAAAAGGTTTTTCGGCCGTTGGGAAACGATATTGCAGCCGCTGGGAAATGATGTTGCAGCCACTGGGAAAGTTGTTGCAGCTTCCAGGAAATGATATTACAGCCGCTAGGAAATGATGTTGCATCCGCTGGGAAATTTTTTGTAGCTGTCAGGAAATGATGTTACAGCCGCTGGGAAATGGTTCACGGCTGCCGAGAAAAAATGTTTACGGCCGTCGGGAAAATGATATTGCAGCCGCTGGGAAATGATGTTGCAGCCACTGGGAAATGGCTCACGGCTTCCAGGAAAAGATGATACAGCTGCTGGAAAATGATGTTGCAGCCGCTGGGAAAGTTGTTCACGGCTGCTGGGAAAAAGGATTTTACGTCTGCCGGGAAATATATCGCAGTTGTCGGAAAAGATGTTGCAGCTACCGGGAAATGTGTCATAGCTGCCGAAAAAGATGTTGCAGCTGCCGGGAAATGTGTCGCAGCTGCCGATTTTTTTTTTTTTTAAGAGGTAAAAGGGAATACAACACAGGAAGGCATAGGAAGACGACTCTCATTTGACAGGCCCAATTTGGTCGTTCCCCTGGCGCTTCCCTGGAATTTTTTGAAAAGCAACAGCACACGAAAAGATCAAATGCAAAGAGAAAAAAAACAATTATACGCTACAGCAGGAAAGAAAGAAAATTATTTATGTACAGTAATTCAAAATGCGATTTTCAGTTTAAGGATTGGCAAAGTCAGAGAGAAATTCCTACTCTGGTGCCAGCTGATAATCTGGATCGGCGTCAATTTGTGAAATGAATGCATCTTTCAAAATAGGCTTACGATACAGTCACAGTCTGTGGCCATTAGCAAGTAATGGTATACGGTTTTCATCGATGGTCACTAGACGGACAGTGCCATTGTCAAATACCCTATCGACCAAATATGGACCCAGCCACCTTGTACGTAATTTACCTTTAAAATCCCTTTTGAACTTGGAGTCATATAGTAATTCCCAGTCTCCTTCACGGAAGATTTTCTTTTTAATAAATCGGCCATGCCAATTGGATCTCTGTTGCTGAAGAAACACAGTCTGGTCCACTGCAGCTAACCGTTTCTCATCCAATTCGTTTAGTTGATTCAATCTTCTCTTCTGGGCTTCTGTTACATCCAGATTCATTTCGGTGGCTGTCTTCAGGGTTTTGATCTCAAACTCAATTGGAAAGATGGCACTCTTTCCATACACTAAATCATAGGGAGAGAACCATGTGGTGTTGTGCCAGGTTGTGCGATATGCCCACAGTGCTTCCGGAAGCCTGTCATCCCAATCCTTTCGATGGCTCCTAACTGTTTTAGTAAGGATTGCTTCAATAACTTTATTAGTACTTTCCACCTGACCATTGGCCTGGGGGTGGTAAGGTGAAGCCACCCTATGCTGCACATGATACTTCCAGAGCAAGGATTCAAATTGGTGTGAGATGAATTGCGGCCCCCCATCGGTAACTACTTCCTTCGGTACCCCAAAGCGGGTAAAGATTTCACTATACAGAAAATCAATCACTGCCTGGTCTTTAGCCTTAGCCAAAGCTACAACCTCTACCCACTTGGTCATATAATCAGTATAAACCAGAATGTAAACTTTCTGTCTGGAAGGAGGGCTGATAGGGCCAACAAAATCTAGTGCCCATCTATCAAATGGTTCAACTACTACTTGAGGTTGTAGAGGCATCTGATTTGTTTTATTAGGCTGGCCCATCCTTTGGCAGCTGTCACAGGACTGAACATACCTTTTAGCGTCCCTGAACAGAGTCGGCCAATAGTATCCCATCCGCAGCGCTTTATGCCCTGTTCTTTTATCTGCAAAGTGTCCCCCACAGGGTCCATCATGACAGGCTTTCAGTATGTGAAAGATCTCATCTTCCCTTACGCATCTCCTAATCGCAAGATCAGGCCCTGTGTAGAAGAGATGACCATTGAGCCAACAATACCTGGCACATTGCTGGATGATTTTTTTCTTTTCTCATTTGGACATGTGTGGTGGGAGCTTTGCTGCAGCCAAATAATTAGTGACGTCTTCATACTAGGGGGAATGAGCTAAAAGTGCGAATAGATGTTCATCTGGAAAAGAGTCCTCAACAGGCGAACTGTCATCACTGTTAGTAAAATGAGATAAAAAAATCAGCAACAACATTTTCTTTTCCAGGTTTATCTATAATGGTAATATCAAATTCCTGCAATAATAAGAGCCACCTGGTCACTCTGGCATTGGTGGTAGGTTTGTTCATTAAAAATTTAATGGCAGAGTGGTCAGTGTGCACAAATGTGAGATACCTAGTAATGTAATGCCGAAATTTATTAATAGAGTAAACAATAGCGAGGAATTCTTTTTCGGTAATAGTATAATTAAGTTCAGCAGGGGCTAAGTTTTTACTAACATAATAGATGGCATAAGGTACTTGACCATCCTGCTGTCCTAATACTACTCCAATGGCGGTATCAGAAGCATCTGAGGAAATGTGGAAGGGTAGGGTCCAATTAGGTCCCCTTAGGATAGGAGCTGTGGACAACTTCTCCTTAAGATTATCAAACGCTATCTGGCATGCTTCACTCCACACAAACTGTACATCCTTCATTAATAGAGAAAACAAAGGAGAAGCAAGTTTGGAGAAGTTTTCTATAAATCTCCGGTAATATCCAGCATGTCCCAGAAAACTTCGCACCTCTTTCTGAGTTGAAGGAGTCGGTATATTTTTTATCACCTTGATTTTTGAAGGATCCACCTGAATGTCATTGGTAGAGATGAAATTCCCTAATACCACCCCCTCACTCATCATCATATGGCACTTTCCAGTGCTTAATGAGAGCCGAGTCTGTTCGCAGCGAATTAAAACCTTCTTTAAATTTTCCAGTGCTTCCTCAAAATCCTTGCCATAGGGAGTAAAATCATCCATAAAGACTTCCATACTATCATTAACTAATTTAGAGAATATGCCAATTATAGCTCTTTGAAATGTTACCGGTGCGTTACATAAACCAAAAGGAAGCACCCTGTAGGCAAACGTTCCCCAGGGACAAGTGAAGGTGGTCTTCTCCTGGTCCTCAGGAGCAATCTGAATTTGGTTGTACCCACTGAACCCATCTAGGAAGGAGAAGAACTTCTTCCCTGATAGGTTATCAAGTACTTGGTCGATAAAGGGCAAAGGGAAATGATCCTTTTGCGTAGCTTTGTTCAGTTCCCTATAATCAACACAGACTCTCCATTTACCATTTTTCTTGGGCACAATTACGAGTGGGGAAACCCACTCACTATCTGAAATAGGATATATAAATCCTACTTCCAAAAGTTTTTGGATTTCCTCCTTCACTATATCCCTCAGATTGGGGTTCATGCATCGTTGGGGTTGACACACAGGCCGGGAGTCATTTTTAATATAAATATTGTGGGTGCACAGATTAGAGGGAATACCCCTCATGTCTATATACTCCCAGGCGAATGCCCCCTTATGTTCCTTCAAGAGACTGATTAGGCACCTCTGTTCCTCTAAGGAGAGACCAGGGTTGATATTCAAAGTCTTTCCAGGTTCTACCTCAATAGGAATACTTTTTGAACTTTTCAAAACTGGGATTATGTTTGTGTCACCAACTAGTGCTTCTTCCGTAAGATTTTCTTGTTCTTCCTTACCAAGGGTAATGTTCAGAATTTGATAGACCTCTTTATCCACTGAAGCAGGTTCACTAATAAAATTACTGATAGCATCGTCTTCTGTTTCGTTTTTAAAAGTTAAGGCCTTCCCTATAGTTAATAGTGGCTGAACATCCTCCTCCTCCTCCTGCTCTATCCAAAGGGAAGTCTCAGCCTCTAGACTTGGCCGAGCTAGAGGATACAGGGTGAGGTTTTTAGTCTTCGTACCGTCAGATATAGTCATGGACCCCGATCGACAGCTGATGCAAGCATTAGCTGTGACCAACCAAGGCCTCCCCAGGATCAATGGGTGTCCCCCCAGCTGTGATTTTGGTTGTAATATCAAAAAGTCAGCAGGGTACTCCCATGAATCTACTGAGATGACAAGGTCATCCAGAATCCCTTCGGGTCTAATGGTGGATCTATCTGCCAATTCTAAAATGGTAGGGGTCGGTCTAAAATTAGTGAGTCCAAGCTTCTTTATAGTCTCAATTGTTATGACATTGATCACTGCTCCTAAATCGACTAGCACATTGGGTATCTGCGTTTGTCCTACATGTACAGTGACAGTAGGATTGCCAGGGTCATCATACTTGGTCACAGGGGTTTTTCCTGTTATCAAAGGAGATAAATTCCCTATGACATGAACAGTGGGAGGATCTCTGGGTTTCCTCCCTGGTTTCTTAGTGCACAGGTCCCGAACGGTTCTAGCATAAATAGGCACGTCTTGAAGAGCTTGAAGAAGGGGGATTTTGACGTAAAGATTCCTTAACTCTCCTAGAAGGTTAAGTTGAGGTTGCCCCCCTATTTTTGGTAGCATTAGTCTCTCAGGGTATGGTGGTTGCCTTATCAGCTGGGTAGGCTGCGTATTGTCTGATTTCTCGTTTGATGTTTCAGCCGTCCCATCTAAGGGATGCTCAGCATATTCAGTGATAGGAACTGTATCAGATGGATGCTGTGAACTCCCTCCTTCTTTATGCACAGAAGGTGGAGCATCTTCTGTAATTACGGGTTCTACTATTTTCCCAGATCGTAGACGAATATCATTACAAGGTACAGGGGAAAGGGATTAGGCTGGCATATTGACAGTTTCCAATTGATCGACTGTCTTATTATTCGGGTTAGGATTAGGTTGGGCAGGCAGCTGAGGCCGTATTGGTATATTAGGGACAGGATTATTCTGCAGCTGCAGCTGCGACTGCTGAGGTGGGTGTTGAGGATATTGAGGAAATTGAGGGTATTGAGGAGAATATGGTGACTGTTGAGGTGGAGGTGGTTGAGGAAACTGGTTCCCAAGATGGAAGTTCCTCCACCCAGGAGACCAGGACATAGGTTGATGTGGTGGCTGTGTCTAGGGACTCCATGAATTATAATTTTGCATTGCAGGTTGGGAAGGATTCCACTGATCATAATTTGAAGGGAATTGTGTATTCACATTTTGCATGTTATTATTCCAATTGCTCATATTATTCAAAAATGGAAACAAGTCCAGAGGCATACCTTGATTTCGAGGCTACCAAGGTTTCTTCTGTGCAATGAAATAGGCTGATTCCACTTCTGGAGTTGATTCCTGCAGAACAACCTTCACTTGGGGAAGTGTGGGACATTCTTTCATGTCATGGTTCATCTCACACAGCTGACATACTTCTACTTTGTCAAGTGGGCATTCTTTCAGTGGATGATTATTTCTACATCGAGGACAGAACACACCTAGTGTGAGATCCTCCACTGCCTGTTTTTGTTTTTCCTTCAGGACATCAATCTCCGAAGAGATGGAACTCATCATTTCTATTTTAAAATTTTCAAGGAGATTTCCTATCTCTGCACGGGTAGCTCCTCCGTTAGACGACTTCTGAGTTCTGTCGAAGACATCACGATCCAGCTTATCCCATTTGTCCCGCTTATTGTTCCTGGAAGATCCCCTGGAGTATCTCTTACATAGTTCCACAATCTTCCCAAAAGGTTCCTTGGAGATATCTCCCTTTCCTAGCAGGTTTAACATGTCTAAACAATCATCCCTGATCCCACGAAGCAAGATTATCTTGAGCACATCCAGCCCTATGTTCGTCTGCCCGGCTCTTTGCACATTGTACAGCAGCCTTTCTACAAAATCCTCCAGACTTTCATCCTCCTTCTGCACCATTTTGAATAATTCCTCTCTTTTTTCCTCGGTGTTGCAATATTCTTGATATTTCTCCAGGAACACTTGTTTCATCTTATCCCAAATGGAAACGGTTCCTCCCCCAAGGCTCATGAACCAGCGTAATGCATTGTCCTTCAGGGTGGCAGGAAAAAGTTTTAGCTTTTGGGCATCGGTGACATAATCATAGCTGCGACAGAGGATATCGAATTCAAAAAGGAATTCATCTGGATCTTCTGCCGCCCTTCCATGGAAGCAAGGCAACACTGATGGTGAGATGTTTTTCATAGGGGCTGTCCCTTCTGGCTGCCGAATCAAAAATTGCAGTGTAGCCGTCATTCCCTCAGGCAGGGAGTGATTTTCATGATGATAGTTTTCCACCATCACCTCTTCCTCGTCGGACTTGTGTCTGTTACTCATCTCCTCTTCTGTTTTCTCCTCTTCGTTCATCCCTGCGTTATTTTCCTCTTTTTTTCCTTCGTCCTTGTTTTGTTACTGATCAACAAACTTCTGGTGGAACTGCGTCTACTCTTCTTTAGTTATAGCCTTCCCGTAAATGTGGCAGATCGGACCTCTACCAATAGATCCAGTTGTAACAGTCGTGTCTTCCTCAGTTGTAACAACAGGTTCAGTTGTAATAGCTGTGACAGTTGTGCCTTCTTTAGCAAAGATATATGAGGGAGTCATGGCTGCTTGTGTATTTTCCACCGTGGATCCTGACGCTGGCGCCCCAAGATCAGCAGGGTTTCTTCTGATAGGAGTTTCTTGATGACGATCCCTGGTGGATGAATCAGTTCTGTCAACAAGATCGTCGATGAATGTTCTTCTGCCCAATGGTGGTCTTCAACCATGACCCGAGCCACCTGCACTGTTAGTATTTTGTGGGGTTTGGGGAGTTGGGAGGTGATCGCGTTTTACCCTCCTCGTATTCATGCGAACCGAATCATTTCAGCAAAGAAAAGACTGACTAGAAACAATTACCAGATGCAACTAATGATTAGTGTTTAATTTGTATCCTTCCCCGGCAACGACGCCAAAATGTCGAGCACCCAATATGCAGATAGATTATTCCACATACAGAGCATACGGGATTTATTGTCAACCCGAGAAAGTCTTTTATTTCAAAGGATAAATGCATAGTCTATGCTTAAACACCAATTCACCATAATTGAACACTTTTATCCTCTAACAACTATGTCCATCCCAAAGATCTGTGTAATCCCAATTTCCTTCTAATTGCTACAATTCCAATTCCTTTCTACCATGCATCAACAAGAAATGATATAAGATTCAAAGACAATTGCAGATAAAAAGAGATCCTATTCACATCCCAGAACAAGTAACTCACCTATTCAATCTGATCACTCTTAAAAACCATAAGCATAAACTGAATATTAACCTAGGAATTCAATTGCTAAAGATTGAGTTCAACTGCTCTAAGAGATTGAATTGTAGGAATGAAAATCAACAATCATAACAGGAAGGATAAAGTGCAAAGATTCATGGGATAACAACTTAAACTGCAGGATGAACAAAGCTGTGTATAACTATCACACGAATTGCATAAAGAAAGTTTCCTACTCAGTCGACTGTCACTCTGTACCACTTACCAATCTCAAGGAAATGTAATCCGAATTATACTGCAAATCCACACTTACTACTGCTGCGTACAGAGGAAATATCATTAACAAAACATCACACAATAATAAATCGAAAAGTCCTATTTTAACTCAGCAATATCTGTGGAAGACGGGCCCAGACTTCACACAGAGATGCTGACTGAACAACGTAAAAATCCTTTAACTCAGAGGTAACTCTTTATATTAATGAAAGGATGATTACACAAATTGCTCCCACTGCTAATACAATGAATGAATTCTCCGTTGTTCAACCCCCTGGGTCGAGACAGCTCCCCATATTTATACATGTAGATCATAACATCCGATCCTATTAACGGGCAGCCATGAAGATCTCTGATCTTTAGGCACCCTAAATAATACAAGCTGTTACAAACGTGTCATAGTAAAGACATAGAAAAACATGAGAAAGCTGTTGATTGGCCCAGGAGTGGCGATCTTTCTAGATCACAATTATACTCGAGCAGCAATAACTTAAAGATCTCCAATTATAGCACATTCTGTTACAGCTGCCCTGTCACAACTCTGTATAGAATGTTGCATTAGAACCACGTGCATTAATTGATGATTGGAACCTCAAGGATCCTTTTAAGCAGCGAACATCCCTCCTTTCAAGACTTGTTCAGCCCCACCTTCTTGCAGTCCACTTATCTCAAACTACCTTCATAAATCATAACATGTTAGCACAATTGAGAGATACACAGCCTTAATTATCACAATCATAAGCATTAATAAGATAAATCAATGATCAGTCATACCTTGGCAGCTTGGGGGAATAAAGTGAGGACAACAGGTCTGATTAGCATGCTAAATGGTGTAGAACAGGGGAAGAAAAGGTGACCGAGGATGATTAAAAGGGGCCAATGCTGGGCTCAACAACCATATTCCCCTCCTCAAACACATTTAGAGTAGGAATCGATTTTTTAATCCAATCAACATGTCCTAAAGGGATAAAATATAATGGTTCGATGGAGAATTGGCCCATAAATCACCCAAGGTAGGGAATTCCCATGGGAGGAAATAAAATCAATGGTGCATATCATCTCATGGGTAGTTAAGGTTGGTGAGAGATTCAAGGATTTATTTATCTGTTTGAAAGGTAGGGTTAGAAAGATGATTTGGGTCCAACACCATTAAGGGCGATGAGAACAATGAAAGTGATGAAGAGGATGATGCACTCGAGGAGGAAATGTAATAAATGGACAGTATTCCTTCACTTGATTAGTTAGGTGGGGGTATCCCTTTAATAAATGTAAACTGGATTTCTAAGGACCTAAGGGAAAGTTCATTTAGGGTAGCATAAAACTTAATTTTATAGGTCTATGCAATGGTGTGAATAGTATCCATACATACCACATAATGCACATGGGTGTTTGGTACACAATGACTTATTACATTATTTAGTAATGTCAAGAAGAGGAATATTCACTACATTTTTGTTTGCATTGGTATTATACTCCTAAAAATGGATATGAATACAAAAAATAGACAACTCCTAACACTGATTGGTGGTATGACCAAGTATATCACATATGGTATAGGGTGTAGGGGCCATGGTGGATGTTGTAGAGGGGGTGGTAACAACCGTGTCTAGGGTAGACTAAATTATGAGATTCTTGGTTTTTCTCCCATATTTCTTTTTGGGAGTAAGTTGGGTGGAAGTGGTGGTTTCCTTCATAACCATGAGTGGTGGGGCATTAGAAGTATGAATTTGTTAAACATGGGTTAAAATCACTTTAAGGGTGGGTTGGGGGTTTGGTGGTGTACGGAACCAAATGGGGAATCCTAAAGTAAGACCTTAAAGGTTAATATTAGCTATCATAGGGTTTTTAACAATACCTAGAAGAGGAAAGAGGAAAGTTACTTGATGGATAGGCATTCCCACCCATAAATGTCTTATCAAAGGGATAGGAAGTGGTGAAATTTTTAGTTTCCTGAGGAGTGTTTTTAGAGGAAATGATTCATAACTTTGAAGCATCCTCTTAGGTGATAAGAGCGGGAGGCCTTGAAAAATTTATAATTAGTGATACATATTGGAATATTCTAGAACCAAATCCAGTGAATGAAGGCATGGAAAGGGTACCCTCAATGGTAGATAAAACATTCTCTAGATTAGAAGTAGACTTGAGATTATGACATGTGATTTTATCAAGCATAATCATATTCTCATTATGAGGGAACATCATAAGTTGAAACATAGTTGAAGGGGTCACTTTAATAGAATACATGTAACTATGACCAAGTAGGATGTTGTAGTCCAATTGACAATCTACAACTTCAATATCTACCATGACAATTTTACTAGGAAGTTCTATAGGAACATTCTAAAGGAGGCCTTGCGGTTGAGAAGGTTGACCATCATATGCACATAATGTCATAAGGATGGGGTCAATTTGGGTGAACCAAAATTCTTCCAATTATGTTTCAACATGACATAGGTGGAAGCTCCTTAATGAATAATACATTCATGGATAATCAAGTTCTTGATTGTGATAGGAACTTGGAAGGATACCAAAGAAGGAATTTGGGGTTTGGATCTTTTTAAATCGAATATTATTAGACAAGGATTAGAAGTATATAGCTCACCTAATGCAGACATAAGGGACTTACGTTGCACATGATAGTTCTACAAAATTTCCAAGGTAGACATCGCAACAGGGGATTGAGCCAAGTCATCCATAACACTATAGTTATGAGTGGCTTTAGCATTGGGTTGATGGTGTTAAATTTTGAGCATTAATTCACAATACTCTAGGATCTTTACTGAGAGAATAACATGTACAATATATCAATGCATATCAATCATAACAAGCATGTCAATCATCACAAGAATCAAAAGCATGAGAGACAAGAGACACTGAGTTTCTGTGGGGAAAACCTCAAGGTGAAAAACCCTACAACTTCCTCAGAGATAGAGAGAGCAATGGCTCAACCAAAGTACAACCAAAATACACAGAGATAGTCTCCTAGTAGCAGATGATCCTCCTCCTCACTAGTGTGCCACTTTCTGAGTGAGAGAAGTGTGAGTTTTCGAGTGATCAAATAGAGATCTCCCGATCTCTATTTATACTTAACCTGTTTGCCCAGTGACATTATGGGGCCGACTTGTCTAGCTAGGTACATCCACAATATAATATATATTTCAGGGCCAACCCCACACATGGTGGTCTAATAACCCATCGGCAAGTACACACACATGCGACACTTGTCAATACACATGACGACACTTCCTTATAGAGGAATAACACATATCTTAGAAGGGTACAATAAATATATATGAAATACATAGATGAAATACATTCTGAAGTTACATATACATCAACACTCCATCTTAACCAGGAAGGTATTTATCAACACAGATCTGCTAGTACAAGTCTTCTTCTCGAGATCATTGTCATCGATGCATCATCATCATCATCGTCACTGCTGCTGCTATCTCAACCAATCTCTAACTCTACTCGTCATAGGAAGTTCTACAGAGCCAATCCTTTTTCATACTAGATGTAGGCGCACCACCTGCAGGTCTTCATCATCTGTGTGAACGATCTGATAGAGGTGGCCTCTCAAGACTAATTTTATGTGCAGATGCAATACTGGAAAGAGTATCCCAGGAACATTTATGTGTCTAAGCACAACCGGCAAGATCTCCCAGGACTGATTACATGCATCTCCTCCACAATACCTTTAAAGAGCATCCCAGGAACATTTATGTGCCACAGCACGACTAGCAAGATCTCTAAAGAGCATCCTAGGACTTATTACGAGCACACAACTGAACCTCTCGGATCTCCAGGACTTGTTACATGTGGATAGAAAAAACCTTTAAAGAGCATCCTAGGAACATTTATGTGCCGTAGCACAACCAACAAGATCTCTAAAGAGCATCCCAAGACTGATTACAAGCACACAGCTCAACCTCTCGGATCTCCAGGACTGATTACATGTGTTCGTAGTAATACCTCATCCCAAGACTGATTACAAGCACACAGCTCAACCTATCGAATATTTGAGGACTGATTACATACTACATAGCAATACCAGAAAGAGTATCCTAGGAACATGTATGTGCCACAGCATGACCGACAAGATCTCCCAGGACTGATTACATGCTATTTGCACAACCTGCCACATATCATCTCTGACCTCCAAGTATCAACCTGATGCTCATGATCCAATGGATCATCATCGCACAAAGCATCATCCTGATGCTCATGATCACACTGATCATCATCACTGTACCATACTGATACATATCATCTAGAGCAACACCCTGAAGCTTGTCATCATGATCATCTTAATCATAAAATGCATCCGCCTGATGCATACCAAGCATCTACCTAATACATATCATCATACATGATCCACCTGATCATACAGTGTATCCACTTGATACAAATACAAATACATGATACATATCAACATACATGATCTACCTGATCATACAATGTATCCACCTGATACATATACAAATACATGGTCCAAGCATCCAACATGATGCATATACAAAATACATACAAATGATCCAACCAATCATATCCAGCATCCAACATGATGCATACATACATATACATATAAATGATCCAACTGATCATATCCAGCATCCAACATGATGCATACATACATATACATATAAATGATCCAACCGATCATACAAAGCAGAAACTAGAACATCATCCTGATGCTCATCATCCAGCCATGTGAATGATCCTCCTCCCAACATGCTTGGAATGGCTTCACCAAATGTGCCCATCACTTCTTCCTCGAAGTGTCGTCGATCTGAAGAACACCAAGCCTCTCCCTGAAGTATTCGAACTTCACTCTGGCTAGTGGCTTCGTCAGTACATCTGCAATATGCTCGTCCGTCGTAACATACAGGAGCTTCACAGCTCCTCTCTGCACCATATCCTTGATATAGTGATATTTGATCTCTATGTGTTTCGACCTATCATGAAACACTGGGTTCTCAGACAGCTTCACACAACTCTGTTATCACAGAAGATACTAGTAGCATCCAATGGGAGATCAAATAACTCAGACAATAGCTTTTGTAACCATACTGCCTCACAACTAGCTGAACAGGATGCAACATACTCTGCCTCAGCTGTACTCAATGCTACGCAGGACTGCTTCCTGCTAAACCAAGAGATCACACCTGATCCCATACCGAAGCAGCACCCAGATGTGCTCTTCCTATTTGCAGCACTTCCTGCCCAATCTAAATCAACATAACCTTGCAGGTTAAACTTTTGATTTGCTTCATACTTGAGCCCATAATCAACTATACCCTTCAGGTACCTTAGAATATGCTTTACAACAACTAGGTGAACACTCCTCGGATCTGTCAGGAACTGACTCAATGTGTTCACAGCAAAGCAAATATCTAGTCTCGTATTCGTCAGGTACATCAAGGACCCAATCATCTGACGATACATAGATACATCAACCGGCTCAGATGAAGCATCACATAGAAGCTTCAGATTCGATGCCATGGGTGTGGCCATGGCCTTGCAATCCATCATCCCGAACCTCTTTAGGATATCCACAGTGTACTTCCCTTGTCCAAGGAAGATCCCATCTATGCTCTGTCACACCTCCATACCTAGGAAATAATGCATCATCCCTAAGTCCTTCATATTGAACTCGGCAGCAAGCTTCCACTTTGTATCTGCAATCATTCTATCATCTCCTGTTACAAACAGGTCATCCACATATAGGAGTAGAATGACAAGATTCCCTTCCTCAACCTTGTAGTAAAGGTTGGAATCCGCTTTACTCTTAGTAAAGCCCAAGCTAGATAGGAAACTATCCATCCTCCCGTAACAAGTTCTGGGAGCTTGCTTCAAGCCATGCAAGTATTTCTTCAATATGCACACATATGACTCCCTGTCTTGTGTTTCGAAACCAAATGGCTGCTCCACAAATACTTCCTCTTCAACTACACCATTCAAGAAAGTTGTGTTGAAATCCATCTGGTGTATCTTCTATTTCATCACTTTTATATTTCTCTATGCTGCCATCTGCAGCATGCTTGATTTGATAGATCCATATGGAAGTCATAAAAAAATTCCCTTCAGGTCTTGGGACTACATCCCAAACATCATTCTTCATGATCGACGGATCATGGCGTTCTTCCCATATATTGGGAACTTCAATATCTTCATTAGATATCTTTGTTGCTGGAACAAATGTTGTAGTCCTTCTTTCGTAGGTGAAGTAATACAGTCTTTCCTACAAAACAAGTTAAATTTCATGATTAGAAACATCTCATAATTTTCAGAACAAATTCTTACACATAAAGAAATATGTCACACAGTCATGAAATTATCTTAGCCAATGCTTCAATACCACATTTATCCATGTTCCATAACTTTCTAGATGCCTTCCAGTCTCTACCAGAACATTGTTAAGAGTTTGCACTACTCCCAACAAGTCAGTAAAAGAGGTTTCATTCTAGATAAGTAGCAATGGAATGTTGTACAGTGCCATAGGCCACTTACCCAACACATGCATATTAGTAGTATACTGTTCATTAATGCAATCATTCTAATATGCACAATACATATCCTAAGTCTAGGAACATGAGCATATACATCATTGAACAATTTTATTTAAACAAACAAATATGCAAGAAATGATAATTAAAATACTTATCTTTGTTTGTTTGTTGGGTGGACTCCGTCCGAGTCTTTGCTTCCTTGTAGGATCTGCTGGAGTCCTAATCTGAAGTAGCTTCTTCTACACCTTTCTGTTGTTGAATGTAGAGAGATGGTCAACTCCCTTTGAATATCTGCATCCTTGTAGAAACCACTAGAGTGTGCTCCCTCTTGATCTTTGCTTCCTGGATTACCTGTTCTTGAACTTATATTCATTCTCGATCCCTATGCATGCTTGTTAGTATCATCATTGTGTTAACCTCGAGGTCTCGTACATAATCATTAGTATAATCTTAATATTATCAAAACACAATAATCTCAAGCATGTATAGTCAGGATCATTTCAAACATAAATAATAAGCATTCTTATGGTAAGTCATAAACATAATATACCTAAACCCATGATTACTCAAACCTATGACTCTTCTGGTTAGTCATATCATTAATTAAGGTAAGAAACATAATATGTATAAGTCGTAGATTACTCAAACTTGTAACTTCAAGAGTAATAATTATCAATCACACAAAAGTATACGATATATATAACAAAACATACCTGGTCATCATATTTGCTAGTTATGCCTAGCAATGTGTTCTTGTTCTCTTCAATGACCTGCATAACTCATTAATTAACTTTTGCAAAATCAAATTATACATACCTCTATGTGATCCATGACTATGGATGAATCTTTGTCTTCATAGCATGTTCAGGTTGTCCCTTTAATTTGTACAATCCTCCCTCTTGCTCTCCAATCACTACTACATCATCTATGGTCTTTCCCTTTGGCCACATTAGAACTTGGCCATCCACAAATGCAACCCTCATACCTTTTGCATCCAATGCAGAGATGGAGAGTAGGTTCTTCTTGAGCCCAGGTACATAAAGGACTTCTTTCATCTTCAAAGATTTTCTAGAATATAGGTTGTAGGAGGCTTCACCACTTCCTTTGATGGGATATGATAATCATCCCTAAGTTTTACTTTATGGGGTGATTCATGTTCAGGAAGATTTACAAAAGATTCTTTAAACCCAGTCATGTGTTTAGAAGCCCCACTTTCAATTAACCAATCATTACAACCATGGGAGATTGTACCTGTGAGAGAAGAGATTAGGACATACTCTTCTTCACTTGATGAGTCATCTTCACTTTCTTCCCTAGCTTTCTTCTATGAAGGTTCATCATCTTCGGCAGCATGAGCATGGTACCTTCTTTTGTTACCCTTCTTCTTCTTGTTGGAGTTGTTGTTGTTGTGGTTGTCCCTTTTGTTCTTGGGACATTATGAAGCAAAGTGACCCTTCTCATTACAAGTGAAATACCTTAGATCTTTCTTGTCTTTGTGATAATGATGAGAAGATTTCTTCTTGTGATGGGATGGCTCCCTCTTGAACTTGCCCTTCTTAGTGTGAGTTGTGAGAGCTTGATCTTCATTACCCATCTTTTCTTCTCTTGCCACAAGCCTTGCTTCTTCTTGAGAAGATTCCTTCCACAATCTACTGAAGGAGATTAATTTCTTTCTGGCACAGATCCCTTGGATAAAAGAGTCCCATGACCTAGGTAGGTGATTCAAAGTGGTCATAACAATTTCACCATTCTCCACCAATTCATTTACAGCTTCAAGTTGTTCCTTAATCTGAGAGACCTTAAAGAAATAGGACTAAATGGTTTCTCCATTCGACATCTTGACCCCTTTCAATTGATTTTGCAAGGTCATCTTCCGATTTATGTTCTTCCCTTCAAATAGCTTGGTCAAAGAGTCAAACATCTCCTTGGGTGTCTTTAGAGATGACACATGAGGTATGAGATGGTCTTTGATAGAATCAGCAATGATTCTCTTTGCCTTGACCAAGTTCTTCTTATGCAATATTTTAGCCTCTTCATCCTCTCGGATAGGGATGTCTTCTTTTATATATGAGTCCAACTCATTCTCTTCCAGGATTAACCCAATCCTATACTTCCAGGCTTGGAATTTATCAGCCCCTTCAAGCTTATCCTCAAGCTTGGTGTGGTGAGACATCTTAAAGAGTACTTCAAATGGAAATAGAAAAGATTTAGGTCTTACCACTTGAATTGCTGAAAATTGGATCTAGTCCCGGATTAGGGTTTGTCGGAAGAACCCAAAAAATTCAAAATGTGAATTTCAACTTTCTGAAAGCATAGAAAGATGCGCCTTGATGATATGATTAGCCTGGTGTATTCATAATTTGAGATCAACAAAGCTTTACCCTTCAGATTTGCCTTTTTGTCCTCCCAAGTTCACTAGGGAGAGCTCTGAATTAGGGTTTGAGTTTCCCGGAGATCTACCCAGCCAAAAATCTCGATCCAAAGCTCTAAACTTTGATTTTTGCAAGGAGCTTCCATCTATGTCTTCAGATTTCAGAAATTCCTATTTTTGTGGAAACCCTACTTTTTAGGGCCAAATCTGAAAATGCTCAGAATTGAATTCTGATTAAATAGATAGATTCTCCTTAATGAGTAGAGTCAATCTACTATACTTATTTTCCAAAATCTGTGGAGAGAAACCCAATAAACAAGAAACCCTAGTTTCCGTCATTGCACAATGTCTTCTTCTCAGGTTAGCTCTGATACCATGTTAAATTTTGAGCATTAATTCACAATACTGTAGGATCTTTACTGAGAGAATAACATGTACAGTAGATCAATGCATATCAATCATAACAAGCATGTCAATCATCACAAGAATCAAAAGCATGAGAGATAAGAGACACCGAGTTTCCATGGGGAAAACCCTAAGGTGAAAAACCCCACAACTTCCTCAGAGATAGAGAGAGCAATGGCTCAACCAAAATACACAGACATAGTCTCCTAGTAGCAGATGATCCTCCTCCTCACTAGTGCACCACTTTCTGAGTGAGAGAAGTGTGAGTTTCCGAGTGATCAAATAGAGATCTCCTGATCTCTATTTATACTTAACCTGTTTGCCCAGTGACATTATGGGGCCGACTTGTCTAGCTAGGTACATCCACAATACAATATATATTTCAGGACCGACCCCACACATGGTGGTCTAATAACCCATCAGCAAGTACACACACTTGCAACACTTGTCAATACATATGACGACACTTCCTTATAGAGGAATAACACATCTCTTATTAGGGTACAATAAATATATATGAAATACATAGATGAAATACATTCCGAAGTTACATATACATCAATAGATGGGTTGTGCGACATAATGGAATCATAGGTATCTTTGAAGAAGGGTCAAAATTATGTTGTGGGAGATGTAAGGGCCCTTTTATCAAAGTTGAATCCTTATCCTTGTGAGAATTGATAGGTTTAGCTGGCATGCCACATAAATTATGTTTATTTTGAAGATTGAAATCAATAGAAGTCATGAAGATGTTTTGGAAGGAAACGTCACTAGGATTGGCTGACATAGATGGTTTATTAAGGAAAGGAATTGTTGGTTGTGCTATGACTAAGCCTTGTGGTGTAAAGGGGTTTTGCAATACTATTGGTTGCTACATGGAAGGATGAACAGATGGAGTATTATTGTGACCTCGAGGATTGTTATAAATATCATGTTTGTTTGCCTCATCCCATAGATGGATAACTCTAGTGAGGTATGGAAAATGGTGACTATAATGACCATAAACTCCAGAAAAGGAACACATATGGTTAGTCTGTAGTTGTGGGTTCTTTCCTTATTTGGTGGGTTTAATATCATACTTATTTATAAAATTACGATTTCTGTTAGTGGTACTAGGAGAGTTAGGTAGTTGGACTCCTTGATTTTGATTATTTCCTTTATTCTTCCCCTTATTCTTCTTCTTCTTGTTATTAGGATGCACATTTTTATTGTTGGGTGTAGGCTAGTTGGGCATCTCTTGTTGAGCATAAACCTCCCTTATGGAAAAAGGGGGAGGTTGAAGATGGTGTTGGGCTTGAGATTTTTACGGAGGGATAGGAATGGGTTATAAGGATAATGGGCCAATGGAGCCACATATGCAGTAAAAGCACTACCACACATAACACCACAACATGCAAGACCATGGACCTGGGAGGTAGTAAGAGAAATTGAGTAGGAGTTACTTATGCCTACATGCGAGGATTAACATGGATGATCATGAGGGTAGTAGGGCATATGATGTTTCCTTGATTAGAGTGATCACCACTCAGGGTAATACCATATAGATAATTACTCGTGGAGGGGTTTCATTTGGTTTCATGGCCTAGATTTAGATGCTAATGTGCAAATCACATCATCTGTAGAGTGGGATTCCCCTAACTGATCTCAGCACGAGGAGTCACTACAAACTGCATTAAGGATGATAGAATACAAATATACACATTGAGAATAGATCAAATCATATTCTCGATATTTTAATATAGCTATTCTCTTCCATTTGCAGTTTCTCATAAGTGACATCCTAGCTATCATGGGTAATAGATATTTTAAGAACCAATATAGAAATGTGCAGTCATCTAGTTTGATCTTACCAAGGCTTCTTCATCTTCACCATTCATGGATGTGATATATGATATGGGTAGCCATAGTTTGGCAACACGATAAAATAATTTCTATGTCTTCGTCATATTGGACAAGTAACTAGAAGAAGGTCAAAAAAGTGGATCCCAATGACATAAAATTAGGATGTGTCATGGAGGGTAATGTTTAATGTACAACTTTGTTGCTACTCTCGTAAGGTTTATTTCGAATATTCACAAATGGATATAATCATCTATTATATTATTGGAGGAGCACCATAGATGAAACAACATGATATGATTGGAGGGGTCTTCTTCTACTTTACCTTCAAACCTATGGATGTTTCAAGGTAATTTGGTGGGAATTTGTCACCTACCCAAATTTCTGGGAATTATTATTTTATTTTGCAAAAATACTTTATGTTAATTTAAATTACAAAGTTTTGTAATTATGATCAGTTTTGATCATGGATGAATGTAATTACTGAATATTATTATTTAAATAAATTAATTAGGAGACAAACACCCAAGAGGACGGTTGAATGAGTGTTCACTGACCCACTAGGAGGAATGGAAGTTGTTGGAAGGTATGGGACACATGGAAACAGTTGCATCACACCACTAACTGTTGGTTATGGGACAACTTCCCCTAAAATAGGGCATTATCCTCCAGGTGGAGGGAGTGAGCAGGCAGCTCATTTAATGACCCAGTAACATCTAAAAGGGCTTAGGAAGCCTATAAAGGCAAATTCGAATTGGGCATGCAGCTCTTGATCCATATTTCTGCAGAATATTTTCCTCTTGTGAATTAGGTTATTTCAAGAGAGATTCGAATAGGGAGGTTAGTGGTGACTGTAATTTTGAGTCTGCATTATTGCTGAGAGGAACCAGAAATGTTGGTGCAAGCCTATTGAATTTCTATCTATTGAAGATTCAGAAGTGAATTACTACAGCAAGAAGAAGTCCTCATTCCTGAGTTTCTTCCTCCTGGTGGTTCAGTGAACAGGCTCAGGGGTCCTAAGACAGTACTTGACTGTTTTCAGGAATTTGGTTGGGTGGAACAGTCATCTTGGGCTGTTTGTTGCCCTACAGATTTTCACAGGTTCTTAAATATTCCCTAACTTATTCTCAATAAATAAGTATGTTCTGTTTATCTAGTATTTTCTGTTTTTCTGTTTTCGAAAAAGAATTTAATCCTATAAATTGTTTTAAGTCTGAATGTATAAGTTTAATGTTGAAGTTGAATTGATAAACCAATATCTCTATTTTTCCACACATTGTTTTGAAGCATCGTACTCTAGTAGAGATATGAAAATTAAAATAGATTAGAAGATAGGAAAAATTTGCCATTTGAATTCGATAGATAGATAGTAATCATATATGTATCAGTTTTTTGTTCCTAAGTTAAATAATTGTAGAAGGTTCTGTATAATAGTTAGTATATATAATTTTTCTTTAGTTATATGATAAACAATCAATATATAATTCCTGTACAATCATCCTGCATTACATATAAATTATATCCATAGGAAGTAGATAAATTACATACTGCTTATTGTTTTAAGATTGCTGAAATTGACTAAAAACATTCTTTATATTAAGCTGGAAACAATAGTTTTCACACAGGTTTCATATTCATACAATTCACTCACACACAGTTTCATTGAAATTACTTCATCAGTATTATATTTATAGAAATTAAATTATAGACAGAGTTGTAATTTACAGTCTTCACAATTCCTCCATTATACGCTCACATTGCTTTCACTTTCTATGGTAATGTTGCATTATCTATAAATCTAACAAATGATAACAATTTCATAAACACCACTATTATTACCATGTATTTATTTCCTTCTTTTAGATCTGCTAACACTATTTGTGACTTTTGTAAAACTGAGCCTCATATCAAAAACCCTAGCTAGATTCAGATTTCCTCTTTTATTGTTTTATAACAGAAAATATTACATTTTACTCAAACCTGGGATCGAAACCGATCTGGCAACTTAAATCCTGTTTAGGTTATCATCCTCAACAAAACATGAATTAGGGTATGACCCTATTCGTTTCCTTTGCAAAACGATAATGAAAATTTCAGTTCGACCTTTTTCTCTACTTAGATCTTAACATCGCCAAATAAGAAAAACATGTTATCAACCTACAGTATCAAATCGATTAATATAGACGTTTACATAGAACATTTAACATACATCCTTGTATTGTCGAGAAGGTTAAACACTATTTACATAGAAGACGAGCCCTCGGCTCTATCTCTTTTTCTTATTTCAAAACTAAAAACTTATGAAGTCATGGATTTTCAGAACTAGGGTTTACAACACGTTTCCACAAACAAAATTGATTACAAGGTTTAAAACCATTACTCATTAGTTAAAAGAACCCATTTCTTCTCAAGCATCGACGAGTCACAACTCTAGTCGGTATCATAAAATTACAAAATATAGAAACCAAGAACCATTTAAACAAAACGAGAGTTGCGTCACTGAATAACAAACATGTTTTGGAAGTTCTTCAACTATTAACATCGTCAGAGAAAACAACGAGTCTTGAAAATCCTGTTACTCATCCTTTGAACTACTTCAACCACCGTCCAAGAGCACTATGAGGGTTATGGAAGACCCAAGGATTACCGATAATAAGGCACGTTGATACCCTTACCAAAAATATTACTCAATCGTTTCATTCGAACCCTGCAACTGACAAATGATAGTTTTGAAGTTACATACCTGTTACTTTTTAAATCGAAATTGAAAGTGCATCAAAAGAAACACCCATTACTCAGAAGGATGCTTACCTTCATAACTTGATGAGAACGTTGTCACAAACGACAACAGGGAGACATTATCCTCGTCCAAGCTCTGCAATATCTTTTATCTCACTCTATTTCTCAGAAATTATAAAGCTAAGACTACAACCCTTCGAACCAGAGGCTTAAACTCCCAAAACTATATCGATATTACAGTAAGAAATCCTGCTTTTTCAACCCTTTGACGAGGTCTCGAGGTCAAACCTCACCCAAGACCTTTGACAAATTTTTGAGTAGCCTGTCGGCCATACAGGCCGTAACAATAACACAATGAAACAACTTCTCCAGTTCAAAAACCAAACACATGGTAAAAGTTAGAGTTATCATCCTACGGCCCAAATTCATCACCATCGACGGTCATCACTTTGCCAACGATCGTAGATTTGGAATAAACGACGTCAATATGAAATGCCCGACCTGTATTTTAGGTCGACAATGCCACCATGGCACACATAGGAGTGAGCACAACCATTGCATGGCACATTACTCTTACACAACGACGAATAGAGTGATGATCACATCTACGTGGACCGTTGGAAAGTCCCATGTGGAAAGGGTTTAGTACTAAGCATTTAATTGCAGGTTGGATACGTGATCTCTACCACAGCTTGAGACCGGCGCCATTTAATGGACTAACGACCTGTCCATTATCACATTTAATGCTTGTCAGCAAAAATGACGTGACAGTAACCCTTGCAAATTCATATTCTTATCGCCATTTAAATTCACCATAGTATTATTAACATCTATCCATAGTTTTTCATTATAATGTTTACACGATATGGTTATCAAATCTGACATATTACAATGTTGGTAACATTTGCAACGTATATTATAGTTTGGACTTAATGCCAACGTTTTCATTGAATTACAAATATTTTGCATAGTTATTCTATTCCAATGTTTACGTTGTATTAAAATAATCCCTATATATGTTTAAATGTTAACACTAGATCGAGGATCGGTATAGTCATACTCTTGTATCTATAAAGGTTGGAATATATTGTATCTTGTCAATAGGATAATAATATATGTAATTCAAAGTTTAATCGCCTTATATTTAATATAATGTTTGGTGTTAGTTAAATCTTTATATATTCATATTCTTTGTTTATTTCAAATATGTGTTACATATAGATAGTTTCTAGGATAGGATCTATAGATTCATAACATTCAAATGGTATAATGGTAGATAAGAAGTTGATTCACATTGCTTAGTATGGATATTTATATATAGTTTGCAAGAGCTTACGAGCTCATAATTAATATATATAATTTAGTATTGTGAAAACAATTACTACATGACTTCTTATCAAACATTTAACTATGCAATTCGATGGAGTTGTGCCATTTTAGTACTATCATTAAATGATAACAACTAGACAACTACCACAACAGAATTAGTTAGTACAAGGACGATGACAGAACCAGCTAAGTACAATGACGACTACAGTGACGATGCTGCTAATTAGATGCTTATTCATACAGCTAACTTGCATTGATTTTACTCAAATACAAGACGAATCATGGAATGCAAAAGTGTAAGCATGTGAATCGTACCTATATGCTTTTATAAATGCAATAGTCTTTAACTATTCTATTTTTATTCTCAGACGATGATTTTGAACTCACACGAACTGGAATTTATTGCAATCATGAAACTTCTTACCTATCGTCTGCACATAGAATACGTCCAATGTTTTAGCATACAGCTAAGTAAGCTTCAGGGTCCCTCATAGGACTCCCTTGGACAACAAAGAAGCAAACTATTAGTATCATCTCAGAGAAAAAGTATCATATCATATTTCTAACTTGGTATTTCATTATTACATCAATCATACTTCTCATTGCATTGAAAAGTGTCGCATCAAAACTCTGATCTAATCATGCATTTAACTATCTTAATGATAGTTGTTACAAATGTAATTAAGTTGTCACTCTCGCATTAGTTATATCAGAAATTTATTTGTGTTAGTACAAACAACTGTTTATTTAACATTGTTACTTTCAACAATTACTATTTTCCGCAATTATAAATTATCGTAAATTAAGCTATTATTGCTATTAACAAAAAATTTAATTTTTTGAGAAAATTCGAGATGTTATAGAATTAGAGGCCGTGTAGGATCATTAGTTAGTTTAACTATATTTGGTAGATTAAGAGAAGCCATAAAAGGGAGGCTTTGCATTATAATTGTGAATACGTTAATGGTTTCATTTTAATTTGTGTTTACATTTTGACCATGTTGAGTAGCATGGGTAGAGTTAGGGGGAGTAACTCTAGAAATGTTGGCTTCTAGGTTTCTAAAGGAGCTAGTGGCATTGGTTAAAGATGGTTATGTATTATGTGAGGAAGTGAGGGGGAGGGGTTGTTGGTGTTCTATTCTCACACACTAAGGTCGGGTGATAACATGACTAGGAATCCCAAAGAATGGGGATATTCCTCAAACTCATCTAAAATGTCTAGGAGGATCAATATTGACAATGGGGATAAGCACTACCTCAACTAATCTATCCATGCAATACTAATGAGTGGGGTTCACATAAAATAACATTAACTCCAAATATTACTTAATTAAATCAAAAGCACAATGTGGGTGCAATAAATGACTCAATCAAGTAAAGAGCTAATGTAATAATGAATACCCTAGATGAAAAGACTCACTAGCTCTAGAAGGAGAACTGTGAAAAAGTGATGTGGAAATAAATAACATATTTCTCAAATCTTCCTCAATAATTGATAGAGAGGGGTCCACCTATAAAAAGTAAAAATATGAACAAGGTCCTTCCCAAGGCTTTAGTTGATGGGATCTGAAATCCAACAAGAAAAAGAGTAAAGTGTGAAAGAGATAGTTATAGTGTAAGACACTAGGAGCAACACCAACTAACCTGCAACTATCTATCTTAGGTGCCCTCCCTCCTAAGAGAGCGACCTAGGAAGGTACCTAGAAATTGACCAGTAAGATAACTCTTCACTGGTACATGCAATAGGTTACCTTACCTTCAATTTGGAGGAACTCCAATATTGAAAGAGTTAGTAGTCTCAATCAAAATTGTAGTCCCAACGTTGGCATTATCTACTCCAAAGAGTGTGCCTGTTTCCAAATTGGGTTTGAATCACTCTCCATAGAAATTATTTTCAAGTTCCCTAAAAGACAACTTCTAAGTTTCATATGTGAAATGACTAAGGGGAGTTATTTGGATTCCTATCCCCACAATCCTAACCTAATAAAAAAATTGTTTTTGTCCTTAAGTGAGGAATTTTAGTGTGTTAGATTAAGTGTTAGTTTTAGGTTTCACTTGATGTCATGAACCAAATTTTGTGTAATTTAAGGCATTATTTTTGTGCCCATGCACCGTGTACATTAAAAACTTGAGTTGCAATGAAAATTAAACACAAAAACTGAAAATTATAATGAAAGAAAGATAATAATCAATATTAAAAAAATAAATATTTTCTTTCTTGAAGTAAATTCAATTTCTTTGTATACTTAGTAGAGACCACTTTCCAATTTTCAATCAAATAACAATTCACAATGGAAACTATTTATGGACTAGTGCAATCTAAGAAGTGAAAATTGCTGAATATTGTAACTTCTAAGAATATTATATTTGTATATTATTTATTCCGGAGATGTTCCATACCTCCGATGTGATTATACTATGAATCCGGAGATGTTTATTCCTCTGAATTGGTTGTGGTAACTAGGGTTATTAGACCCACCATGTGGGGGTCGGCCCAGTCAGTTATAATAGGGTATTTAACCTAATGGTTAAATACGAGCCTACATGTACTTGTGTAAAATACATGTCAGTGTAGTGTATAAATAGAGGAGGTATGTTCCTCATTTGACATACACACACACTTGAGAGATGCGCACTTATGGAGGAGAGGTCTGCTATGGTGGAGAAGGAGATCATGTCTTTCGTTTGCATCTTTGTATATTGCTGGTCATCTATATTGAGGAAGCTTTACTGGGTTTTCTACCCCATGAGGGTTTCCCAGGATAAATCTGTGTCTCTTGTGTTTATGCTATGCTTGTTGTTTCTTCAGTGATCCTGTATATGCTATTATTGTGAAATGGAATGTAATGCTGCTATTTTCTGTCTTAGCATACTAAATTTTAACATGGTATCAGAGCTAACCTGAAGGAAGACAAGGTATGGCACTTACGACACTTGCTTTACTTACGACAATTTGAAGGTTAGGGTTTTACATAGAAAAAACCTGTCATCGTGGAACTTTCGCTATAAATACATTTATGCGAAAGTTCAGGGTCTGAAAAGTTTACAGGTCGAAGATAACATCCCCAGGTACCTTGTGTCCAAAGGGCACCCTCAGATTCGTTGTACTTTATGAGTTATGATCAGTACAAGTTAGGGTTTCTGCCTCTTCCAGATCTCAGTCAAAATCAGGTCACCTTGGAAAAAAGGTCATAACTTGGGATAGGAAGCTCCAAATGAAATTTTGTAAAAAGTGACAGGTAGTACACAGACTGTACTATCTCAAGAAACTTTTTCAGAGGCCGAAGGTGAACCAGTGACACGTGGAACTCCGTACAAGTTCGCTCTCCTGTTTTATCCCATAAACAGGTCACGTTGCGACACTTGGCATAACTCTCACTCAGAGAGTCCAATTGAGGTCAGACCTGTCAAGATGGAAAGATAACAGGACAAGATATCTCAAGAAAATTTTTTAGAGTCCGAAGTTCAAACAG
This sequence comes from Larix kaempferi, assembly GCA_027924585.1. Taxonomy (NCBI): domain Eukaryota; kingdom Viridiplantae; phylum Streptophyta; class Pinopsida; order Pinales; family Pinaceae; genus Larix; species Larix kaempferi. Next base: position 671,919 of record BSBM01000014.1, read on the forward strand.
TGACACGTGGCATGTCGTACAATTTTGCTCTCTTGTTTTATCCCATAAACAGGTCACGTTGCGACACTTGGCATAACTCTCTCTCAGAAAATCCAATTGAGGTCAGACCTGTCAGGATGGAAAGATGACAGGTCAGGATACTGTATAAAAAAATTTTAGACCCTGTGGAGAAGAAATTTTAGAGTTATAGCAGAAACAATCAGGTGCATATTTCTGTCAAAACATATTTTTGGAGCACCTTTATTCATGGCTTCCGGAATTTAGGGTTTCGGAGAAAGTTAGAATTTTTGGAATCGGAGTCCACAACTGAATGCTACTCAGGAAAATTGAAATTTAGAGACCAAGATCGAATTTTTGGTTGGGTAGAAGACCGGGCTTCATCAAACCCTAGTTCGGGTTCCTGTCCAGAAGATCCAGAAGTTTTGAAGGCAATTTTGAGGGGTCAAATTTTGGAGATTTCAAAATTGAAGAATGCTAGGTTGATCAGCTCAGCAAGACACATTCTTCCATCCATTCAGAAGTGTGAAAGTCAAAGATTGAATTTTTAGGGTTTCTCTAGCAAACCCTAATCAAGCTCCAGATCAAGTTTCAGGGGGAGTTGAGGCTAAGGCCTTACATAAGAAGACTACAAAAGGTCTCGACAGGTATGACTTAAGGAGGTTCAGGTATGCCTTGAAATCTGATTCTTGATTAAGTTCATAATGTGTTTGTATTCATGTTATTTATTTGTACAATCTTGATTAATGTTATTAATTGTCTCATCACCCTAGTAACAATATGAATGCATGTGAATGATCGAAGACATTCATTGATTAGGGCTATATGATTGTACTTATGCATTATGGTGTTGTGTAAGGTTGATGTTGTCTGCTAACAAGACACAGGTACATCACAAAAGACAAATCAAGTTCCATGACCATGACAACATGAAGACAAATACTCACGAGGTATGTATGACTTTGTTATATTATGTTTAACCTATGAGACATGCAGGTTCTAGCTCAGGATCTCTAAATCATTGAAGAGATTGTTTAGGTATGTTGTACATAACTAAGCAGGTATACTAATCCAGGTATGTTTTCCTATGTCATGTTAGAATCTTACCTTGTGTAAGTATACTTGGTATGATTGGTTAGTAATCAAGGGTTTATGCATACTAGATCAAACAAGAATATGCATGAGTAAAAGAAGACTTCCTTGAAACCCTGAATACTAATAATCATGACTGTACATATTCAAGATTATTTAGAATTAGAATTTTTTGATAATATTGAGAATATACTAATGAATGTATGTTTGTGTATGAGATCATGAGGATGACACTAGTGTACACTTGAGCATGCACAGTGGTACAGAATGAATAGAAGTTCAGAAGACATACAGAAGATCAAGCGGGAGACAACCACACAAACATAAAAGATAAGTATTTGAGTTGTTATTAGAAATAGTAAATGATATTGCTTGTATGCATATTTGTATTCCTAGGATATATCATGCTGAGTGTAAACATTCATAAAGCATTGAACAGTATACTACTAATATGCATATGATTGGTAAATTGGACAAACATTCCATTGTTGCTTATCTAGAATGAAACCTCTTTGCTGACATACTGAGAGCTGTGCACACTCTCGATAGTATGTTCTAGTAGAGATGGAAGGCATCTAGATAGCCACTGTATGCATACAGGATATGGGAAAGTGTTGTGCCAAAGTATTGGTCAAAATAGTTGCATAACTATGTAAATGATATCTGTATGGATAGTAGGTTATCATATGATTTGATGATTATGAAGTATTACTAATCATGTACTTAATTTTGATTTGTAGGAAAGATCATGATGAATGATGAACTCTGAACAAGCAATGGATGTTCAACAAAAGATTTACAAATCAAACACACTATAGAAAGCTTGTGGTTAAGAGATTCTCTTAGAAAGAGGAAGAGAATCATGATGAGATGTTTTGCTCCAAGGGACTAGATAAGACCATTCTCTTAATAATGTAATCAGGTTCTATATGGGTTCCCAGGATCGGTAGTCAATTGATGAGATTAATGATCATCATGGGTGATGTGGATCTCAACCTTTTCTACAAGGTTGAATATGGGTTCTATACACATATGACATGGATGCAAGAAGGAACTCACCACAGAGTTCGAATGATTTTGAGGCTCATATTAGTAGACCCATCTGACGAGAGATGGCACAGATAGATATGCAGAAGATCACTCAATGCTGAGTGTGAATAATGGACAATTGACAGCTTCATGACAAAGCTTGGGCTTTACCAGAAGTAAAATTGTTCCTAACCTTTACCTTAAGGTTGTGGATGATGAACCTATCATACCATTATTGTATGACGATGATCTCTTTCTGACAAGGAATGAGAAACAGGTCATGAAAATGAAAGATCTCGGATTAATGCACTACTTCTTAGGTCTAGAAGTATGGCAAGATACAAAAGGAATCTTTTAAATCAAGGTAAGTATGCTGTGAAGTTTCTAAAAATATTTGATATGTTGGAGTATAAATCCATGGCCACTCCCATGGAATCCAACTTGAAGTTGTTAGTTAATGACTCATTGTATTTAGTGGACAGTTGAGGGGATTGGATCATCCCTGGACGTTCAGTCCTAAAGAGAGCCGTAGATGTGAGGTCTCCGAGAATGAAGTCCTTAGTGGACAGTTGAGGGGATTGGATCATCCCTAGACTTTCAGTCCTAAAGAGAGCCGTAGACGTGAGGTCTCCGAAAATGAAGTCCTTAGTGGACAGTTGAGGGGATTGGATCATCCCTGGACTTTCAGTCCTAAAGAGAGCCGTAGATGTGAGGTCTCCGAAAATGAAGTCCTTAGTGGACAGCTGAGGGGATTGGATCATCCCTGGACTTTTAGTCCTAAAGAGAGCCGTAGACGTGAGGTCTTCGAGAATGAAGTCCTTGGTGGACTTGAGGGGATTGGATCATCCCTGGACGTTCAGTCCTAAAGAGAGCCGTAGACGTGAGGTCTCCGAGAATGAAGTCCTTAGTGGACAGTTGAGGGGATTGGATCATCCCTGGACTTTCAGTCCTAAAGAGAGCCGTAGACGTGAGGTCTCCGAAAATGAAGTCCTTAGTGGATAGCTGAGGGGATTGGATCATCCCTGGACTTTCAGTCCTAAAGAGAGCCGTAGACGTGAGGTCTCTGAAAATGAAGTCCTTAGTGGACAGCTGAGGGGATTGGATCATCCTTGGACTTTCAGTCCTAAAGAGAGCCGTAGACGTGAAGTCTTCGAGAATGAAGTCCTTGGTGGACTTGAGGGGATTGGATCATCCCTGGACTTTCAGTCCTAAAGAGAGCCGTAGACGTGAGGTCTCCAAGAATGAAGTCCTTGGTGGACTTGAGGGGATTGGATCATCCCTGGACTTTCAGTCCTAAAGAGAGCCGTAGACGTGAGGTCTCCGAGAATGAAGTCCTTGGTGGACTTGAGGGGATTGGATCATCCCTGGACTTTCAGTCCTAAAGAGAGCCGTAGACATGAGGTCTCCGAGAATGAAGTCCTTGGTGGACTTGAGGGGATTGGATCATCCCTGGACTTTCAGTCCTAAAGAGAGCCGTAGACGTGAGGTCTCCGAGAATGAAGTCCTTGGTGGACTTGAGAGGATTGGATCATCCTTGAACTCAAGTTCTAAAGTGAGCCGTAGACAAGTGTCTCCGAGAATAGAGGATAGGACTGCATCGTCCCTGGACCTTGGTTCAAAATGCACGTGACTGGATTAGTCATCTTTAGACAGTAAATCCAGGAAGGATAGTCTTAAATGTGATTGTGATTGGATTAATCATCCTTAGACAGTAAATCCAGGAAGGATAGTCTTAAATGCGATTGTGGTTGGATTAATCATCCTTAGACAGTAAATCCAGGAAGGATAGTCTTAAATGCGATTGTGGTTGGATTAATCATCCTTAGACAGTAAATCCAGGAAGGATAGTCTTAAATGCGATTGTGGTTGGATTAATCATCCTTAGACAGTAAATCCAGGAAGGATAGTCTTAAATGCGATTGTGGTTGGATTAATCATCCTTAGACAGTAAATCCAGGAAGGATAGTCTTAAATGCGATTGTGGTTGGATTAATCATCCTTAGACAGTAAATCCAGGAAGGATAGTCTTAAATGCGATTGTGGTTGGATTAATCATCCTTAGACAGTAAATCCAGGAAGGATAGTCTTAAATGCGATTGTGGTTGGATTGATCATCCTTAGACAGTAAATCCAGTAATTCCGAAAGGAAGGATAGTCTTAGATATGATTGTGGTTGGACTAATCATCATTAGACAGTAAATCCAGTAATTTCGAAAGGAAGGATAGTCTTAAATATGATTGTGGTTGGACTAATCATCCTTAGACAGTAAATCCAGTAATTTCGAAAGGAAGGATAGTCTTAAATATGATTGTGATGAGATTGATCCAGTAATTCTGAAAGGAAGGATCATGTATATAGATGACGATGGTGATGATCATGTGATGACGATGCTGCTGATCGTGTGATCACGATGCTGATGATCGTGTGATGACGATGCTGATGATCGTGTGATGACGATGCTACTGATCGTGTGATGACGATGCTGATGATCGTGTGATGACGATGCTGATGATTGTGTGATGACGATGCTGATGATCGTGTAATGACGATGCTGATGATCGTATGATGACGATGATGCTGATTGTGATGGTCTAGATGACGATGTTGATGATCGTGAGGATCCAGACGTTGATGTTGCTATAGTTGTTCGAGTGCTACAGAAGATAAAGACTCAGTACTGAAGATGTTGATGTTCCAGTAATTGGTTGAGTTACTGATGATGTTAAGAAAGCTTCCAATGATTTATAGATGTATCATGGATGATGTATGACTTGTTGCTCCTGCAGATGTTGTTATAATATCCTTCTCGTTAAGGGGGAGTGCTGAATATTGTAACTTCTAAGAATATTATATTTGTATATTATTTATTCCGGAGATGTTCCATACCTCCGATGTGATTATACTATGAATCCGGAGATGTTTATTCCTCCGAATTGGTTGTGGTAACTAGGGTTATTAGACCCACCATGTGGGGGTTGGCCCAGTCAGTTATAATAGGGTATTTAACCTAATGGTTAAATACGATCCTACATGTACTTGTGTAAAATACATGTCAGTGTAGTGTATAAATAGAGGAGGTATGTTCCTCATTTGACATACACACACACTTGAGAGAGGCGCACTTATGGAGGAGAGGTCTACTATGGTGGAGAAGGAGATCATGTCTTTGGTTTGCATCTTTGTATATTGCTGGTCATCTATATTGAGGAAGCTTTACTGGGTTTTCTACACCATGAGGGTTTCCCAGGATAAATCTGTGTCTCTTGTGTTTATGCTATGCTTGTTGTTTCTTCAGTGATCCTGTATATGCTATTATTGTGAAATGGAATGTAATGCTGCTATTTTCTGTCTTAGCATATTAAATTTTAACAAAAATGAAATAAATACCAACAATTGATGCCAATAAATCTAAAGATAATATTTGCAAGTAATAAGAAATGAGATTCTCAACCAATCACTATGAATAAGTTTTAATAAAATGAAAGAAACTAACTTATGATCAATGTTGGAAATTGATTGCTGGAAAAAGAAAAGAGGTTGAAAATTATTCCAATTTGGAACCCTAAAAGTAGTAAATATTATGACTTTTCAATCACTTCTCTACCCACATTGTTCAAACACAGACAATAACCATCCAATATAGTAAATGAAATGACATAAATAGAAAATTGAATTTGATTTACAACCTATAATAGGAACCAAAACTGAGTTTAAAGGAAAAAAATGGGTATCAACCAATTGATGAAAAAACTATGTTTTATGTGAGTACGTATAATTTATAGGAAATTTCCATGATGGCGCAATGCACTTTTTCCTGCAAATTGTTTGTGGCTACAGAAAAAACTCATGGTTTTCACCTAGGTTACCTACCTATGAGGATATAGCAACAAAAAAGCAATAAATTGTAAGGAAACTACACTAGCCACCTAAGGATGGGGTTGGAAATGCCATTAACACAATCAAGGATGAATGAAATGTATGGTCACCAAATTCAGTGTTGGTGTTTTATCACCAACATGTATCGAATGTATATGCTTGGGGGTTCGTGTAATACCGAGTACCAAATCAAACGGAATTAGGGAAAACTAAACTAAATGAACAATATTCCTTAATATGCATGTAATGTAAATGGAGATAAAACTATCTAAAAAGAAGAAAAAACAACACACAAAGGATATTGATTTATATTAACATAAATAATGGGTAGACACAGTGACATCATGGTGTTAGTTATAGAATGTATGGACCTCTGTGGCTAACCCAAGGGAGGGTTCTTCTTCTCCTTTGTGCCCAAATATTAGCCAAGTGATGAAGATTGTGGATCCTAAATGGTGAAATGAAAAAGACGGAGGTTCTCTCACATTTTCTATAGAAAATATGATAGCATACATTTCTAGATGGATTCATGGAATAGTCTTAATAGCTATATGTCTAGGATAGAAGGTGTACAATTCTTCAATCTAGCTCCAATTTGAATGATCTCCTTTTCATTTATGACTTAGTGAGGAAGATAGGTTTTGGAAACCAAGTCAAATGTTATTTTTGGAAATAACGATTAGGGATGTCCACTTTTAACGATGCACCATCACATAATTCTAGGAAAATCCACACATTGATAGTTAGTGGCAACTTTTGACTTTTCTTTGGTTCTTGGTCATAATTGATGAGGTCATATGGTGATGAAATTAATGGAAATGCGGTTTATACTTCCATAAATGATGTACAATGGTGGTGATACTCATGTCAAGGTAGGTTAGAAAAATTAGGTTGTTAACACAATGCATACAAACATATTTGCATCATTTGTACATACAGTCATTTATTTAAGCTCACATGACTTAATTATTGTCATTATAACAATGCATTTACAAATTATACATAATTTTATCCAATGAATTCTAGGGGCCAACACCGGTGTATTAACTTCCCAGCCCCCTTGAAATAAAAATGACATTTATGCAACTCAAGATTAGAACAAAAATGAGTACACCTCATTCATGGCATCATCTAGTGTCCATGTAGCCTCACTAGGACCAAAGTGCTTCCATCGTACCTTTATCTATCTGATGGCTTGGTTCGAGAGCAATGTTATTTTCCCATCGAGGATACACAATGACCTCTTTTTGGAACTCTCCCCTTTGATGTTTCACATGGATCGCAACCTAATCAATCTCATGGTTGGGATCATTTACATATTTCATAAGGAAACAAACATAAAAAACATTCATGAGATTTAATGTTAGCAAACAATGCAATTTTATATGCAACTTGTCCTATCCTATCAAGGATTTCAAATGGTCCACAATATCTAGTGGTCAACTTGACACAAATTCCAAGCTTCAAAGACTCCTCCTTGGATCCACTTTGATGAAGACATGATCCCCAACACTAAATTCTATGTGCACTGTAATCTTATAGGCATAATTTTTCTGCCTATTCGGGTTTATGTTCAAATTCTCCCCAATTCTAGTAATTTCTAACGCCATTTCTGTAAGAATTATAGCCCAAGAACAATTATATTTACTAGATTATTATAGCTCACCATGCACTAGATCTTATTTGATATCAAGTCTCAAACAAACTCATTTTTAATGACGTGTCACATGTTTTGTTATTGTACGCAATCTCTACCAGGTATAAATAATCTTCCCAAATTGGTAGTTTATTCATCACACACATTCTTCACATGTCTCCAGTCACTCAAATCACTATTTTAGTATTCCCACATGTATGTGGCCGGTAGGCACTGCTAATATTGACATGTATTTGAGATGTGCAAAGAACTTATAACCCATCCATTAGGTGTATTAAGTGTAATTAATGCCAATTTAAGATGTCTTCCACCAAAATCACATGAATGTCATACATGGACCAAATTGATGTAAACACAATTATGATTGTTAAATTATTAATTAGTGATTTCTAATTTCATAATCACACAGAATTGTGTGATGTTAATTGTTTAAATAATATTAAGTTAACAAGCACACATTAGTCCACTATATTTGGTTTCATTGGCTTTATTTACAAACGTTATTGGTTAAATTTTCATTTTCACTTTTAATATGGCCGTATACTTCATCGAAAAAAATATAATCTTCCACTTGTGCATTGCTTCTCTGGCTACTCGCAATAACAAAGATGCCAACCCATTGTGCAAACTTGCGTTTCTCTGCCATATTCGCTTCTTATTTTGTCGATTCGAGATTGAACGTGATTTTTTCTCCACTAGTTTTAGGGTACTAGTCTTTCTCTCATGTTTTTTTTAACGATGGGAGCAACAAACTCCCAAGGGTATTTCCAACATCCTGCAAGCCAGATATACCAGTAACTTGTGACTCAGTAGGGGCCGAGATGTCCCAAAACCCACCAGGGTGAGCCTCTATCCTAGGGGTCGCCTACCCTTCAAGTCTTGTCACAGCGGGCCAATTTTCTCTCGCAATTTAAGCGACAAGCGATGCAAGTTGTAAGGGCTTAATGTTTTACTAATTCTAAATATAATTACGTCGCCCTACAAAACGATATTAAGAAAAAATAAAGATTAGGGTTTAATTATAGAGACATGGTTGTAGGCATGAGTGTTCTATGATTTGCAACTACAATTTGACTCTCCTGACTAACTTGCTTGGCAATTGTCATTCGTATTTCTATATATTAGAAAATATCTCAACTTGAAAGTTTCCATCCCATTTATAACCATTTTAAATGTCTTTATAACCATTTTATCAGTAAAACATATTATTTTATTGTTTAAAAATTAATTTAATATATTTTAGCTTCATTTTATATTTTTTTATAACTATTTTAAATTACCAAGCAAATACATTATTTATTTATTTAAAAATTATTTTAATATATTTTATTTATTTATAAAAAAATTCAATTTACATTATTTTAAAATATTTTTATGAATATTTTATATATATATATTTTGGAAAAAGATGTATTTCTATTAATTTATGATCATAAATACAATATCCAGCACCGTATGGCAGAAAAAAAATAAAAAATCTTCCCATACCTAAGAGTCTTAAACATTGCTTTAATATCTAAACATAGAAAGTGCTTAAAAGAGTAAGAGAAAAGGAGCGTTGTTTGCCTGTTTCCAAGAGATTATGATTCACCTGCTACAATTGAGCATAGATATTTTCTAACGAGATGTCTGCGAGGATCACAAATGTGCCCCCCCTAGAATTATTCTAGCCTAAGATAGCTTGTATGTAGTTCTAGACTTTGTTTTGACAACTTATCTTCCATTGTGTTGAGATCTCGAAATATGTACTGGAAATGAATCCCAGGAATAAGCTCGCCAACCGACTTCAACTGATCCATTGGAGGCACAATTCAAACATTATGTACCTCCGTCAATCCTAACATACAATTGATAACCAACCTCGAATCACCAAAAACCTGTAGCTCCTGGATATTTCATTTGACCGGTTGTCTCAGTAGAAGAATATACCTTTGAATCCAACCATATTATTTGTGCCTGACCCCAAACACCCCCGCCCCTAAAATCTATCCATCTTTGATAGGTGCAGGACAAATCCAAAACCACTCCTTTTATTACTTTCTTGGTTAGCCCCATCAACGAAGGACCAAGGCATGCTCTTTTCCACTTCCAGTGACTCAATCCTTCTCCCTGCTCGAGGATTTGAACTAGACTTGTAAAATGAGAAAGTAAAATAGCCTGAGAAGCTACCTAAAACACAGGTTGAGTCTTTCCCTTGAAGATGAATCCTTTCTAGTAATCCATAATCCCCATGATACTATCACTGGGAGTGATTTGTACTTTGAAATATGGCCCCTCAAAGAAACTCTTGAAATAGGCTTCCACTGACTCCTTAGCCCACAGATTGGGCCACTTCATCAACCTTCCTATTTCAATCCAAGCCCCTTTGGTGAGGATGCACTACACAAATAAGTGGGTCATCGAATCCTCCCTTTCTTTTCACAAGGAACAAATAACCGAACCTTCAAAATTGAATCGTTGCATACTGTCCCAAGTGAGCACTCCATTTTTCAAAATAAGCCAGAATAGAAGTACTGAATTCAGAGGAGCCTTAATTTTCCAGAGTTTTTTCCACCACCATTGAGGCCTCCTCCCATCTACTGTTAATACTGAATTGTATCCCATATTTTCCATATAAACGCCTCCCTCTGAATTGAACATCCACTTAAGCTTTTCCACCTCTCCAAATAAGTGGATATGAGCCTGGGTAATCTTACCGTAGTAGGAATCCAAAGATCCCTTCCATATCTATGTAATGCCCAATTTGTCCACTGACATCCAGCTTTCCCTCCACATAGTAGTCCCTTCCACTTTTACTACTTTATCCAAAGTAGCCTAACCTATAACCTAGAGATGTCTGATAAGAGCCATCGATAGACATTCTCCATCATGGCATCCCATTATAGTATCAGTCCCAATACGAACCAATCTACCATTCCCAACTTTCCACGAAAAATAAGGATTTAGGAGCTCAAAAGAGTTTGTGAGAGATTTCCAATGATTTGAGGCCACAAGAATATTCTTTACACCCCGCCTGACCCAGTCTTGTACTATGTATTTGGTAATCAAAATATCCTTCCAAAATCTATCCTTGGTTAGGAAGGACAATAGAGACTTGGAAGCTGGAACTTTACTGAATATGAATATATTTTTCATTCCCCAACCTCCAAGGCTAGTGGGAACAACCAATGATTTCCAGTTCTCTATGTGAAAACCCAAGTAATCCTTACTATTCCATCGGAGAAATTGAAGCATAATTTCCTGATAGAGTTCAAGGTCGAAACTGGCATGTCGACCATCAGATGCTAGTACAATGAAATATCCTTGAGCACAAATTTGATTAATACCAACCTCCCTCCTTTAGACAACCACTTCTTACACCCAAAAGGGATCCTAGCTTCCACTTTTTCTATCAGCCACTGCCAATCCCTTCTACCATACCTATTGGGATTCTGTAGGAATCCAAGGTATGGAATTCCTTCATCCATTGATCTAATTTCAAAAGGAACAAATTCCCTCCAAAATCCTTCTTCTCCCCTTTGACTGTCCATATTAAAAAGAGTTAATTTTCGTGCATTGATCTCCATGCTAGTAGCACTATAGAAAAGGTTCAAGTTGTCTTCCAGCCTGTGACATTCTCCTATAGCTTGTGCATAGGAAATAAATATATCATCAACAAACATTAGCTGGATTAGGTTCTTCCTACAATTGAAAGATACTCTTGAGATCCTATTACTGGCTCTCTCATGATGCAAGAGTCAACTCAATCCTTCAATAACCAAAAGAAACAAGTACGGAGAAAGAGGACAACCTTGTCTCAATCCATGGGTGGATTTGAGAAAAACTGAACCCGACCCATTGATCAATATTGTAAAATGTGGGGAGGTCACACATCCCATGATCTAGTTCATCATATCCAGGATGAAACCAACATGAAGGAGCAGTAGACAAATAAATAACCAAGAGGATTTGTCATAATCCTTGGATAAGTCTAATTTTATAGCAACTACCTTCAAATTGTGAGTCTTAACAATATGTAGACCTTCTTGAGTTGATCCTACTGCTTTGTGAATTAATATTCCCTTTAAGAATCCAAATTGTTCCTTGGAAATATATCTGGAAAGATGAGTTTTGCTGCTCATTGCTATTAAGTTGGAGATAATCTTGTACAACCCATTGCATTAGTTGGAGATAATCTTGTACAACCCATTGCATTAGTTGGAGATAATCTTGTACAAACCATTGCATAGGCAAATTGGCCTAAAGTCAGCAAAAGTAATAGGCATGTCTTTCTTTGGGATCATAGCTAGAAACGTGGAGTTTATCGAACTTAGCACTATCCCAATTCTTCTAATAGATTCAACTACTTTCAACAAGTCATCCCCCACTAGATCAAAAAAATCCATGAAGAAATCTGGAAGCCAACCATCTAGCCCATGCCTCTTATCTCTCTGGAATTATTTCATTACAGCTAACAGCTCAGACTTTGTCATATCTTGAAATAACTCCAAGTACTTTAAATTACTATCAAATTTTCATTTAACTATCTTAAATTATGTTGGGTCTAGGAAAAGCCCCTTTTTAGCCATCCTTATTACATCATTTTGCCCAGATTTCATACTACTTTCATAAGCTATATCCATGTATTTCTCCAAATCAATCAATGATGTTGACAAGTATAATTCATTATTGCTTTATTTATTTTATGCCTAAGATTGTTAAGATTTGAGATCCTAGTCCTTGGCTTATGCTGATCTGTGTGATTTCATTTAGTTGAGGTCTAAAGCGCAGGTGTATCAGACTAGTGGGGCTAGTTGTTACTCTTCAAAGCACCAGCTCCTCATGACTCCAAGGTACAATGCATCCTCCACGTGAGCTGTAACAGATCCTCACTATAACAAAACCTAGTTGCGACAGACAGGTTGCATTCCAGTTGCTGAGTCTGTTGATCCATTAATTATTAAAGCAACAACATCCTTCATGATTAACAACCTTGTTTAATATGGCTGTATCAGTTAGCTGTAACTCCATAGCATGAAGATCATAGATCTTCATTGATGCACGATTATGGTAGGTCTGAAATTGTATTTTCCTTGTATAAATTCCAAAAGGCTCTCGCAGCCTGGGGTTGGACAATTACCATTTTACATAAGCTGTAACAGAGCACTGATACTATCAATTTCCATCATTAATATGAGAGCAGAGTTCTTCATTTCCGTGTCTTAATTTGTTGTGATTCTCGGCGTCTCTGTTAGAAGGCCAGGGCCCGCCTTCTCACAGAGATAGCCGGTTTAAGTAGGTAGAGTAATTTAGATTTCCTTCTGTTGTGTGGTGTGGAATTGTTGCAGATGTTATTGGTAGATGCAATAGAGAATTAGCTTTCCTTTTAGCAGTTCATAATTGCATCTTGAAAGATGGAGCAGATTGGTGTGATAGTCGACTGTGTAGGATAATTCAGTTAATGCATGTGTGTTTGAATCAGCTGTAATAGCCAAGCTCAATTCCAATATCTTTCAGTTGTTTATGCTTTCTAGGATTTCCAGTAATTATTAGTTAGAGTCCAAGCTTACATTCTGGTTGCTGTTGTATCTTCAATTGATTTAAAGTAGGAAGATTAGGATTGAGTAACAGTAGCTACTGGATGGATCATTTTGGTAAAGGTCAATTATTGGTAGTTTGATAATTATAGGATTTAACTTCTTGCAAAAGCAATCTGGTTTATTTCTATTCTCAATTTTATAACTGTTGGGTGATTTCTGTAGGAAGGTAGTTTCAATTAAATCCTTAGATGTGTGAATTAGCTTAGTTTGCTTTCTGGAGTGAGTTTGGCTGGATAGATTGGTAGGATCATTATCTACATTTAGTAAATCAACTGCTTGACATGTTTATGCACAAATTATGCTAATTACCATTGAAACAAAATACCTCCTTGGGTTTGACAATTTATATTGACCATCCTGTGTGTTAGCTTTAATTAAATGACATATAGGGTGACCAACATTTTGGCGCCATTGTCGGGTATGGTAATAGATAGACAGAGTTAGTAGTTGGTTTCATTTGATTTTATTTTAGTTCAATTATTTACAGCATGCATGAATACAAGAAAAACAAATCGGGAACCCCCTTTGAATACAAACATTGCAGGTGGAAGAGGTCGAGGTCGTAATGCAGGTCAGGGAAGACACACATACATTGATGATATAATTGCTAGAGATTATTCTTCCACTAGACCACCGCAGAACTCTACAAGCAGGGGAAATTTTGTTCCTCCCAATCTTGAACATTCAGCATCCACAGTGGAGAATACAATGGGGCCTTCAACTCCTGCTGCAGAAAGTAAACCTCCTGAAGATAAGGGAAGCGTTGTAGGTGCACCAGATAGAGAAGAGATCTATCATATCGATGGAACCAGAGTTACCAAAGAGGTGTGGTTGGAGACTCGCCAAATAGCATAGGAAGAGAGAAGGCAAGAACAAGAGAGGAGAATTGAGGAAGAAGCTAAAGCAGAGGAAGAATGCATAAAGGAAGCTATTGAATTTTGGACTAGAACCATGGCTGGTAGAGAACAGGAGGGCGAGAACGAACATGGGAATAACCGAGAAGAAGAAGGAGAAAATAATCATCCTGGTAATACCATGGCTACATTAGAATTCCCTATCCTCCAGATACCTGGAGCATCTCCTATGAAGAATATCTCACCATCAGTTCTCCCAAATTTTCATGGTAAGTCCTCTGAGGATCCTGATGAGTTTCTTTTTGAGTTTGATACCCTCTGTCGCAGTTATGATTACACCTCTAGTGCTCAAAAGCTGAATTTATTCCCAGCAACCTTGAAGGGAAATGCTTTGCGCTAGTGCATGAGTCTGGGTCGTGAGGCCATTACTACTTGGGACCAAATGAAAACAACTTCATTTCTAAGTATCAAGAATATTGCAGAACTAGGGATAGAAAAGAGGAGTTGTTTAAAATGGTTCAGAAGGATGAAGAAAATTTGGAATACTTTGTGGAAAGATTGTTGTACAATTTAAAAAGATCTGGTCATGCTGAGATTGGCAAGGATGTGCTCAAGATCATCTTACTAAGAGGAATTAGAGAATACTTCCTTGATATGTTAAATCTGTTGGGAAAAGGGGATATGTCGAAGGAACCTTTCGAAAAGATTATTGAACTATGTCGAAGGTACTCTAGGGGATCCTTTAGAACTAGCAAACGAGACAAAGATTGAGACTCAGATGTCTTCACTGGGACTCAGAAGTCAGCTAGTGGAGGGGCCACTCAAGTAGAAATAGGCAACTTACTGGAGAATTTTAAGACAGACATGATGAGCTCCATTTCCTCAGAGTTAGATGCCATGAGAGCAAAGCAGAAGCAAGTGGTAGAAGATCTTACACTTGGTGTATTTTGTCCTAGATGTAGGAAAAAACACCCACTGAAGGAATGCTCGTTGGACAAAGCAGAGGTATGTAGGATATGTGAACTCTAGTATGATACTAAGGAATTTCCTTCCTTACCTAAGGTCAAAGCAGTCCTGCAGGAATCTATTCTAGATGTGGAGCCAACATACTTCATGGCACAAAAGAAACCATGGCAGCCTCGAAACCAAGGTATGAATCCAGACCCAGCATTTTTTCTGAATAATATGAATGGAATGAACAATATGCATAATATAAATACACAATTCCCTTCACATTATTCTAACAACCAGTGGCATCCATCTCAAAACCCAATGCAAAATCCTAATTCATGGACACCATGGTCACAGTAGTCAAACCATCCTCCTTGGAATTCCAACTGGAGAAATTATTACCAAGGAAATAACTTTCCCCATCACCAGAATCAGTATCAACAGTACCCTCCTCAACAATATCAGCATCAGTAGTATCAGCACCAATAGTACTAGCAACCACAGCTCCCTTTCCAAAACAATGCCGCACCTATGAATGCACCACTTCGGCCACAACTACTTGCACAACCTAACCCAAACCCAAACAATAAAGCAGTCCATCAATTTGAGACTACCAACATGCCTGCATATTCCATCACTCAGATTCCCTGCAATGATATACAATTACGATCAGGGAGGGTGGTGGAACCTATTATCACTGAGGATGTTTCATCCCCAATGATTCAAACTGGAGTAAATCAGCACTATGAGAACATGGTTAATTTATCAAGCCCCATCATTGAGGATGCTGATACTCCTACTGAAATAGTATCTAAAAATTAGAAAGAAACACATGATGTGCCACAGCCTACATAGTTGAATAAAGAACAACCATACCCTGAATGATTGGCCCTGCAGAAAACAATGGAACATCCCCGATTTGATCTCGTGGGAGAATTGAAAAGTTTGTATGTTAAAATTCCACTGTTACAGGCCCTTCATGATGTACCCATTTATGCCAAGACTGTTAAATATTTATGTGTCAAGAAACCAGGAAGAAGGCCTAGGGATCCCCCCACTGTCCATGTGTTGGGAAAGATTTCAGAATTAATAGTGGGGAAGGCCCCTATGGCAAATACGATGACCTTGGGAACCCAACTGTTATAGTTCGCATAGGGAACACACAAATTCCAAATGTCTTGGTGGATTTAGGTGTAGCTATTAACGTTATGACCATAGAAACTATGAAGAAATCGGGACTCACTAATCTTCGGCCAACCCCTACCATTTTGAAACTTGTTGATAGATCAACGATCAGGCCTGAAGGGATCCTAGATGACCTCGTGATCTCAGTCGATTCATGGGAATGCCCTGCGGATTTCTTGGTGTTCCAGCCAAAATCCCAGTTCGAGGGACACCCACTGATCCTGGGGAGACCGTGTTTGGCCACAGGAGATGCCTGTATCAGTTGTCAGTCAGGATCTATGACCATTTTAGATGAAACTGAGATCAATAATCTAACCCTGTACCCTCCAGCTCGACCAAGCACAGAAGTTGAGACTCCATTATGGGAAGATTTGGAGGAGGAAGAGGGTATGCAGCCATTATTAACCATAGGGAGAGCCTTAACGTTTAAAGATGAAACAGAGGATGATGCCATTAATAGTTTCATCAGTGAGCCTATGTCAGTCAATAAAAATGTCTATCAGATCTTGGACAGTACTCTAGCTACAACAGAGCAAGAAAATCTTGCAGAAGAAACTCTAATCGGTGATGACAGTATAATTCCAGTACTTAAGAATTCGAATAGTGTTCCAGTATAAATTGGGTTAGGAAAAACATTGAATATCAATCCTAATCTGGCACCTAGCGGGATGGAACAGCTAGTCACTTTGCTAAAACAACGTAGGGGAGCTTTCGCTTGGGAGTACACAGATATGAAAGGAGTTCCTTCTCATCTATGAACCCATCACATTTATATTAAGAGCGACTCCAGTCTTGTATGTCAACCACAACGAAGGATGAACCCGAACCTAAGAGATATAGTGAAAAAAGAAATCCAAAAACTTTTGGAAGCAGGATTCATATACCCAATTTCAAATAGTGAGTGGGTTTCTCCACTTGTGATTGTGCCAAAGAAGAATGGGAAATGGAGAGTCTACGTGGATTACAGATAATTGAACAAAGCAATGCAGAAGGACCATTTCCCCTTACCTTTCATCGATCAGGTCCTTGATACCTTATCTGGGAAAAGGTATTTCTCCTTTCTTGATGGCTTTAGTGGCTATAACCAGATCCAGGTTGCTCTAGAAGATCAGGACAAAACCACTTTCACCTACCTCTGGGGACCTTTTTCCTACCGAGTACTTCCTTTTGGGTTGTGCAATGCACCAGCTACATTTCAGAGAGTAGTAATTGGAATCTTTTCAGAAATGGTGAATGATTGCATGGAAATTTTTATGGATGAATTTACTCCATATGGTGATAGTTATGAAGAAGCACTGAAAAATTTAGAAAAGCTCTTGAAACGCTGTGAACAGAGCCAGCTCTCTTTAAGCACTGAAAAGTGCCGCATGATGACGAGTGAAGGGATAGTGCTGGGGCACTTCATCTCTTCTGATGGTATCCAGGTAGATCCATCCAAAATCAAGGTAATTGAAAATATACCAACTCCTGGAACACAGAAGGATGTACGTAGCTTCTTGGGGCATGCTGGCTATTATAGAAGGTTCATAGAATTTTTTTCCAAACTAGCTTCTCCTTTGTTCACTCTGTTGATGAAGGATGCACAGTTTGTCTGGAATGATGCATTCCAAACAACGTTTACTTAGCTAAAGAGAAGGCTGTCTACAACACCCATCTTATGAGGGCCCAATTGGGCTCTACCTTTTCACATTTCTTCAGATGCTTCAGATACTACCATTGGAGCAGTTTTGGGATAGTAGGAAGGTAATGCTCCTTATGCCATTTACTACATTAGTAAAAATTTGTCTCCTGCTGAACTAAATTATACTATCACAGAAAAAGAATTTCTTGCCATTGTTTATGCCATCAACAAATTTAGACATTATATTACTAAATATTCTACTTTTGTGCACACTAATCATTCTGCTATCAAGTATTTAATGAATAAACCGATCACGAATGCTAGAGTTACTAAATGGCTATTACTGTTATAGGAATCTGATATCACAATTATTGATAGACCAGGAAAGGAAAATGTTGTTACAGATTTTTTATCTCGACTTACTAATAGTGATGACAATTTACCAGTCGAAGATTCCTTCCCTGACGAACATTTGTTTGCAGTATCAGCTCATTCCCCATGGTATGCAGATATTGCCAACTTTTTGGCCGTAGGCAAGCTCCCAGCACATCTGTCAAAGAGAGAAAAAAGGAAGATCATACAACAGAGTGCTAGGTACTGCTGGATTAATGGCCATCTTTTCTACACAGGGCTTGATTTAGAGATCAGTAGATGTGTTAGAGAAGATGAAATCTTTAGCATTCTTAAAGCTTGCCATGATGAGCCCTATGGGGGACATTTTTCTAACAAAAGGACAGGTCATAAAGTTTTGAGAACGGGCTATTTCTGGCCTACATTGTTCATGGATGTGAAGAAGTATTTGCAGGCATGTGATGGCTACCAAAGTATGGGGAAACCCAACAGATTAGATGAGATGCCTTTGCAGCCACAACTTGTGGTTGAACCGTTTGATAGGTGGGCTCTAGATTTTGTAGGGCCTATAAACCCTCCCTCAAAGCAGAAATTTCACATCTTGGTTTGCACAAATTACATGACCAAATGGGTAGAAGCTGTAGACTTGGTTAAGGCCAATGATCAGGCTGTGATTGATTTCCTGTATGAAGACATTTTTACTCGGTTCGGAGTACCTAAGGAAATCATTATAGATGGTGGACCATAGTTTGTGTCTCACAAGCTGGAAGCACTGTTACAAAAATTTCATATTCAGCACAGAATAACCTCGCCATATCATCCATAGGCCAATGGCCAAGTGGAGAGCACAAACAAGGTTATCGAGGCTATTCTGACAAAAACAGTGAAGAGCCATCGTAAAGATTGGGCTGAAAGGATTCCAAAGGCACTATGGGCCTATCATACTACATGGTGTAACACCACTGGTTTTTCCCCATATGAGTTAGTGTATGGTAAGAACATTGTTTTTCCAATAGAATTTGAAATCAAAACCTTGAAAACAGCTGTGGAAGCAAACCTGGATTTATCAGAGGCACAGAGGAACTGATTGAATCAACTCAATGAATTGGATGAGAAGCACACAGCTACAGTGCATCATACAACTTTAATCCAACAATAGCACTCTAAGTGGCATGGTCGATTTATAAAGAAGAATGCCTTCCAAGAGGGAGACTGGGCCCTGTTGTATTATTCACGGTTTAAGAGGGACTATAAAGGAAAATTGCGCACCCATTGGTTGGGACCCTATTAGATAGATCGAGTATTTGATAATGGAATAGTCCGGTTGATCACCATTGATGAAAACAAAGTACCATTATTCGCAAATGGTCATCGGCTGCGACTGTATTACAAGCCGATCTCAAGGGAAGCTTTTGTTTCTCATATTGTAGGTGATCCAGACTATCATTTAACACCAGGGCATGGATCTTTCTCAAACCCTATGAATTCCTAAAAGCTGCAATTTCCATACATATTTTGTACATAAATAATTGGTTTTTCTTTCATTCTGTATTTTATCTATTTTTATTTTTTGCACTTGATCGGTTTGTTTTGAAGAACTGTGTGCAGGAACTAATTGGAAGAACAGTAGTCATGACTAGGCCAGACAATTGCAGACACCCCACATTGTTTCCTGATTTAATAAAGCTCTTTGAAAAATATAGATGATTCGTAGTCTTCCATAGCTAGCTAAAATTTGCTTGTTACTTCATTCTGACACAGCTGCGACTCCTTTCCTTTCTCATTCTTCCTATTTTTACAGTTGTGACTCCACCATTTTCTCTTTACTTCACTTTTCCGTGGCTGCGACTCTACCACTTTTTCCCATTCTGCCAAATTCTGCAGCTGCGACTCCGCCACTTTTTCCCATTCTGCCAAATTCCGCAACTGCGACTCTGCTATTTTCGCTTACCTTTCCGAGTTTGGCAGCTGCTACTCCGCTATTTTCATTTTTACCCCTTTCTAGCAGCTGCGACTCTGCCATCCTTGACTATTCCACTAAATGCAGCAGCTGCGACTCCGCTATCCTTGACTATTCTGCTGAGCTCAGTAGCTGCGACTTCGCTATTCTTGACTATCCTCCAAATTCAGCAGTTGCAACTCCGTTATTTCCACTTCATTTCCGCTCCTTTCGTATAGCTGCAACTCCGCCATTTTTGTTTATTTTGCTAAGTTTAGCAGCTGTGACTCCGCCAGTTTGTCTGCTCTCCGATTGATGATGCCAGTAATGATTCAATTAGGCATCAGTTTTGTTGCTCGCTCCACAAGATCCAATCATGGTTTTCCACGAAGGAAAATTTCGAGTGTCTTGAGTAGCTGTCAGCCCAGGTGGCGGTGGCCACATCACTTCAGCACATGTGCATTCATACTCGCAAGGACGATGACCAACTGTAATGATTGATCCATGGCTCAAACTCATAAATGCAAAGGTACGAATCGCATCTTTTACATGATTTGGCAGAAAATTAAATACGGTAATAACGATTATGTACTATCATAACCCTCGATTAACAAACCCATACGAATTAACCTCTAGGGATTATGCCAGGATCATGGTTATATTTATTTCCCGTCACCTTACCCGATTTGCACCTGTTACCCCAATTCTGCCAACTTTTTTGTTTCAAAGGAATGTTCATACTGGCATGGGCTTGCCTAAAACCTGATTTTTGAACCCCAACGAGCCTTTGCATGTTTGTAAAACTTCAACTTCCACATCTAGACTGGAAATTGTTGCGGTTGTTCTGAACTTTGAAGAGGTATTAAAATGGGAAACCCAGTTCGACATGAGCCAGTAAATACAGAAGCTATACGCACCAATGCAGAAGTTCTTGATATTTTTACAGCAGCAGGTTGGATGGCATACTTTGAACGGTTGGACGGGTTCCACACAGAAACTGCATTGCAATTTTCCCTCAACCTGACTGATACTCACTCTGAGGTCAGGGGACTACGTGTGGATGTTACAGAAGAAATCATAGCTGAGGTTACTGGCTTACCCCTGGTTGGGAGGAAGTTATTTGGACGGAAGGCACACAATGCAAATGCGGAGAGGGAATTTTTGGTAGTTGGAGAGTAGGTTAGTCCAAAGCATCGTGGGCTAGAACTGGCATCTTTACCACCACCCTGGAATCAAGTGGCAATATTTGTGAAAAGATACATCTCTTGTGGAGCTAGGTACTAAATTGTTTCCTTCTCTGAACTTTCCTTATTGTCTCATTTACACCATGGCAATTTGGTGAATATACTATTTTATCTGCTTAAAGCCCTACAAACTATGGCTATATATGAAAGAACTGCCCAGCACCCAGTTTCCTCCCTTACTAATCATGTCCTAATTAAATTACTAGTCCTAAGAGCCATTGCAAATTGTAATTTAACTTGTGAACAATTTCTGGATGGAGATGCGCCAATCATACAACTTGTATTGGAAATGGAGGATGCTAGTGAAGATAGTGAGGACCGGCGTTCCTCAAATCCAGTTGGGGGAGAGACTGGAGCATTAAAAAAGCAGACCAGTGACGAAGAGGAAGTAAACAAGGGAGAAGAAACATTAACAGAAAACCCTGTTGCTGAGGAAATTGTGATGAAAACCATGGAGCAGGAGGCAGAAAAATTAGAATCTATAACTGCAAAATAAGATACTCAAATAAAAGAAGCTGAAACTGGAGCAATTTTTGAAGCTGCGAAAGTAGAAGCTGCAATTGCAGAAACAGGAACTCAAGAGGAAGGATATCAGACAGGAATAGTAGAAGAAGGGACTGTGAAAATTTTGGAGGTTGTGTCCTCTCCGGAGATAAGGGGTACCATTATTGAAGAAGAAAAGACCGAGGTAAAGACCCCCATGTCAAAGAAACGAAGAGTAGGATCAGGAAACAGGGGTCAGACACCCACTACAGCAAAGAAAAGGAGAATCAGAACTGTCAAAGAACCAGTAGCAGTAGGCAATGAGGAACACCTAGTGGGAATGGTGAGAAAAAGAAGGACTTGATTGACTGTAGCAGCAGAAGCAGCTATGACAACAGGAGCAGCAGAAGCAGCTGCAATAGCAGCAGAGGTAGCAGATACAACAAAAGAAGCTGAGACAGTGGATGCTATTGGGGGTAATATTGAAGCACCCTTAGCAGAGATAGCAGGAGAAGTCAGAGAGAATAGGGAGTCACCTGTGGTAGAGAAAGCACCTGTAACAGGGGTAGATATAGAGATTCCCATTTTGAACCCCAAGTCATCTGCTGCTATGCATGAACCTTCCAGAGAAGAACCTCAAATCGAAAATCTCCTGCTTGAAAATGAATTATTAAAAGAGGAGGTGCAGATATTGCGAAATGAGCTGGAAAGATGGAAGGGAGTAATTGGAAAGCAAGCAGAGAAGAATTTGAACACATTAGCAAATGCTGCAAACTTATTTGAAAATTCATCTTTTTCATTTGGAAATGAGAGGTATGGAGAGACTGTTTGTCCAGAGTGTGGGGATATATTTTTTGCAGCAGGACACAGATTTGTTGTGTTGGGAGATGTAGCACAAAGGCATGTACAGATAGAGGAGGTGGAAGAAGGAATTCCAGAAATCAAATTGATGGGGGAAAATGAGCCAAGAATTGAAGAGATCCCCGATTTGAATTTAGGAGATGAAACAATACAGTCCCAGCCATCAAGGGATACCGAGCTTCTTCAGGACTAGTCTCATCAGTCAGAAAGACTTGATATAACCCAGAAACAATCTCAACAGTTCAAAGAAATTAAGGAACAAGGGACTGTTACACAAGAACCAGTACCCTTGAAAATATTTAGTGAGGCTGCAACTCAGACAACAACATTTGATATCAAGGACCAAGAAGAAAACATTGTCACACAAGAACCAGTGTTTCTAAAATCATTTGCTACAGTTGCAATAGAAACTGAGATGGCTGAGGTTGATATAGAAATAAAGGATGCTGTCACACAAGAGCCAGCATCCCCAAAATCCATGGTTGAGACTGCACCACAGGCACAGACCACAGCCACTCCAATAGAGGATGAAGCTGTCACAGTGCCAAACCAAAACAAGGAAGTCATTTATCTTGAATCTGGTGATGAAAAGGAGGTAGATGACAGAAGATTTCAACGGCTGGAGAAGAAGATTCTCTGGTTAAATCTCGAGTTGGATAAATGGCTCAAGTGGGTTGATCAGTTTAGGACAGGTATGATCTCTCTCCAAGAACATAGGAATGTCATTAAAGGGCTGAGAGAAAAGTGGGCTGAGGAGTTATTCTTCCAGAAACTCCGGTGGGAGAAAATTCAAGAAAAATTGGAAGGATTGAATAAACTTAAGTCCCCGCAACAAGAAAAAAGACAAAATGTACACTCTTTCCATAGAATTGTTGAGTTGCAGGGTTCCATCCCCCTCTTACCCTGTCTTTCTCCATGAGCAGACAACTTTATTTCAATTAAGGGATCTTAAGTAAGGGAGATCATTTGATTTGGAAACAGCTACTCAGTTTTTGGAGACTTTTCTGAAGAGTGATTTTGAGGATTAGCATTTGTTATGTGAATTGTCTTTACATGATAGGGATTTTTATATTGAATTTCCATCTAATCCATTACCTTGTCTAGGGGATGTTCAGTTGAGGGCATTTGCCTCTTTTGTCATTTACCATGTAAGATGGCGAGATGCTTTCCAAACCATCCTCAGGAATGAGGAGAATTCTACTCTCTGGATTAGGGGGGAACCTTAGGATCCAAAAGCATTCATAGAAAATCATGCTAAATCTCTCAGGGTTCCTTCAATTGCCTGATACTTTGTGAGCTTGCGAGATAAACTCCTTACCACATGTGTCCCAATGATTCTTAATATGCAGCAGGATACCCTGGAAGGTAGTGAATACAGATGGCTATACTCTTCCTCATATCTGAAGGAAATGGATCCATATGGCTTTGAAAATTTCAAGCAAGCTTTGACAAGGATTCCTCGATATGTGCAGTGCATGAAAAAGTGTGGGTCTTGGTGGATTGGCTTAAGATTCAAATTCCCTCTCATATGGTTTCCTGTGAGTCCTTACAGAAACAGCTATGCTTTGACATTAGAAGAAGAAGAGTTATGGTGGGAGTATTGGATATCCTTCTATGGGTTTGTGCCTCGAGGGGAGACACCAGAACTTTCCTATAATCTTACAAATCTCCACAGATTCAACTCAGACTCAGATTCGGACTAGGAGAGGTTGTTGCATGAGGACATGCAATCGGATAGTTGGGGGGAGATGTTGGGTCTAGGAAATGCCCCTTTTTGGCCATCCTTATTACATCATTTTGCCTTGATTTCATCCTACTTTCATAATCTATATCCATGTATTTATCCACATCAATAAATGATGTTGACAGGTATAATTCGTTATTGCTTTATTTATTTTAAGCCTAAGATTGTTAAGATTCGAGATCCTAGTCCTTGGTTTATGCTAATCTGTGTGATTTCATTTAGTTAAGGTCTAAAGAGAAGGTGTATTAGCCAAGTGGCACCAGCTTTTACTCTTCAAAGCACCAACTCCTCACGAATCCAAGGGACAGCACATCCTCCACGTGAGTTGTAACAGATCCTGACTGTAACCGATTCCACTGAAACAAAACCTAACTGCAACAGACAAGTTGCATTCCAGTTGTTGAGACTGTTGATCCATTAATTATTAAAGAAACAACATCCTTCATGATTAACAACCTTGTTTAATATGGCTGTATCAGTTAGTTGTAACTCCGCAGCATGAAGATCATAGATCTTCATTGCTGCACGATTATGGTGGGTCTGAAACTGTATTTTCCTTGTATTAATTCAAGAAGGCTCTCGTAGCCTGGGGTTGGACAATTACCATTTTACATAAGCTGTAATAGAGCACTGATACTGTCAATTTCCATCATTAATATGAGAGCAAAGTTCTTCTTTTCTGTGTCTTAATTTGTTGTGATTCTCGGCGTCTCTATTAGAAGGCCGGGGCCCGCCTTCTCACAGAGATAGCCGGTTTAAGTAGGTAGATTAATTTAGCTTTCCTTTTGTTGTGTGGTGTGGAATTGTTGCAAATGTTATTGGTAGCTGCAACAAAGAATTAGCTTTCCTTTTGGCAGTTCATAATTGTATCTTGAATAGTTGTAGCAGATTGGTGTGACAGTCGATTGTGTAGGATAATTCAGTTAATGCATGTGTGTTTGAATCAGCTGTAACAGCCAAGCTCAATTCCAATATATTTCAGTTGTTTATGTTTTCTATGATTTCCAGTAATTATCAGTTAGAGTCCAAGCTTAGATTCTGGTTGCTATTGTATCTTCAATTGATTTAAAGTAGGTAGATTAGGATTGAGTAACAGTAGCTACTAGATGGATCATTTTGGTAAAGGTCAATTATTGGTAGTTTGATAATTATAGGATTTAACTTCTTGCAAAAGCAATCTGGTTTATTTCTATTCTCAATTTTATAACTGCTGGGTGATTTCTGTAGGAAGGTAGTTTCAATTAAATCCTTAGATGTGTGAATTAGCTTAGTTTGCTTTCTGGAGTGAGTTTGGCTGGATAGATTGGTAGGATCATTATCTACATTTAGTAAATCAACTGCTTGACATTTTTATGCACAAATTATGCTTATTACCATTGAAACAAAAGACCTCCTTGGGTTTGGCCATTTATATTGACCATCCTGTGTGTTAGCTTTAATTAAATGACATATAGGGTGACCAACAAATTACTCAATCTAATATCTAAAATTTAATTTATAATAAACCCAATAAAATGTATGCTTAAACCTTTTACTATTTTATATAAAATTGTTGGTAAATTCAACAATAAAAAAAATCAATACTGAAGAAAATTTAATTATTCAATAATAAAAAAGATTTAAGACATAATTCTTTGTGAAAATCAAATTCAACCATAATAAGAAGAATATTTAGATTTTTTTAATGATATGAAAATGGTATTTTTAATAAAAAAGATTTAAGACATAATTCTTTGTGAAAATCAAATTCAACCATAATAAGAAGAATATTTAGATTTTTTTAATGATATGAAAATGGTATTTTTATTGGGGATTTTTTTAAGAATTTTAATTAAAATAATGAAAATGCTAAGAATTTTAATTAAAATGATGAAATTTTTTAATGGTATTTTCAAGAAGTTATATGTATAAGTGGTTAGGTCAATTTAATGTTTTACAACTTTATGTATATAATGTTTTTATTAATTTCATAATATAATTAATGTAGATTTATCTTAATGGTAAATTTATCAATTGTCAAGAGGGATTAATGTTTTTAGGAAAAAATATTTTTCAGAGAGAAAAATATTTAGGAGATGTTTGCATCTCGAGGGATATGATCCTTCTCTATGCTTGATATATCTAAGGATAAGATAGATATAGACTAGTTACAATTGTAGGCGATCACATCAAAACTACATTTTCAATTATATGATAAAGGATATTAAAATTGAAAACCAGTCAACCTTTAATGTAAGATATTTATTTCTCCAATGCCAATCATTGTGACTTATAATTCCTTAAGAGCACCATTGGCCCAATTTATTCAACAACTTCAAGAGCTCCATTGACAGATTTGTTAAAAGAAAATAAGAACTCCATTGTTAAGCGTTCTCATAGGAGCCCATGAGTTTAAAGCATCACCCTAGCCCATGAGTTTAAAGCATCACCCTAGATTTTATTTGAAATAAGCAATTCATCTTCCAATTATTCCTCATTTGCTTCAATAGAAGAGTTGCTTCTTACTTTGCATCAAAACTACATGTAATATGGTTGTGTAGGTATCTCAAATGACATTCATTATGATTATGCATGTCATCATTTATTGCAAACAAACTTATGGTCTTATAAAATATATATTTTATGGAACCATTAAGAGAAATAAATATATGAGTTGTTATCAATTTCTAGTCTTCTATAATTTGAATTGCATCTCTAACAATAATATTAGATAAGGAAAATGCTTCAATGGATTTGTCAAATTTTCTTCAAAGTATTATCCGAAGTAGTTTTAAATTAGTTCTGGTTGTAGCCACAATAGATCCCACCCTTTGAAAATGATGAGAGCCCCTTTAAAAATTGTTTTTCATTTTTAAAATAAGTTCTTTTGATTGAATTTCTCATTTGAATAATAAGGTTTACCATCACTAATACTTTAGAGTGAATTTTGAAAATGATGGGAGCCCCTTTAAAAATTGTTTTTCATTTTTAAAATAAGTTCTTTTGATTGAATTTCTCATTTGAATAATAAGGTTTACCATCACTAATACTTTAGAGTGAATTTTGGTAAATTTCTCTTCAAAGCTATCCTTTTTGGGCGTACTCAATGCCTAAATTTCAAACGTTTTGTATGAACATCAGATCTTGGATCTCAAAATTTTCTGGTTTGAAATATCACATTCTCGGTGTTCTGAATTTGACTTATGCTATAGCTCTCAAATATTGGAAGTTGGAAAGTATTCTAACTTTATGTTTTTACTCCCGACGGTCCAACACTGACATCTCCAATTTTATAATTAACCTCAGATGTTGGAAATCAGAAGCTATAATTTCTTTAGAAGGCTCATTTTGATCCTGACACTCTGACACTGATATCTTATTTTGTCGGATGTCAAAAGTCGGAAACCCAAATGGTAAATTGCTCAAGAAACAACCTGAGATCAGATACTCGATAATTCTAAGTGGCCCCACATCGGAACAACTTTCTGACATCGGAAAATCTCTCACCCAACACATGTGTGGACTAGCCGGTTCTAAGAACCAGTAAAATTGGAAAATTAATTTGTAATCATAATCTAATTGCTATTTGTGTATGACAAATTTATAGTTGATTTCATTGTAAGCTAGTCTATACTTAGTCGATTTTTGAACCAGTTTCATCACTCCAATGTGTTTTTCTCCCTTGGCTACAAGTCGCAAACGATCATCGTTCACATAAAGAATTCACTTTGAATTGTATAATAATTGTTGTGATTTATTTGAGGTATTTTACATATGCAAATTTCTTTTGTTCGCATACATTGTAAACATTTCAAGTTAGGTTTGTTGGAATATTCACATCATCATTTTTGTATTTTGCATGCCTGCATGCAAATCTGCATGCCACTACATGCATCCAATCATCATCATGGTTGTCTCCCCAACACCTAGAGCTTGCTTCTAGCTCTCTAGAGCCTGTCTTCAGCCCCCAATTGGCCTCCTACCTACCTAATGTGCCCTCCTTGAATTTTATGCTTGACAAGTGCACCTTTCCCACCTACCACAACCAGCTTGGACGCCTTTACTCACCTACCACCAGTTATCACTAAGTTGGGGTGCCTTATCTCACCTGCTGGGAATTATCATTCAGTTAATGCATTGATTGAGTAGTTCTTCCACTAATTTCTCATGCTGACTGCTTGTAGCTTCTAGTTAGCTAGTTCTGGAGTTCCACTTGACTATTTGACAGCCTCATGCACCCCCCTTGGAGTCTCCATTCCCTTATTTATGCCTAGATGGTTCTATTAGACTCAATTAGATACACTTGACTGACTATTACCATCTATGACTGATACTATTGATTGGATGATGTCTCCATTGTTATCCAAGCTAGACTTTGAGTTAGACAACCTCATGCACCCACCTTGGAGTCTCCATTCCTTGATTTATGGCTAGATAGTTCTGTTAGACTTAGTGGGTCACACTTGACTGACTCTTATCATTTATGACTGATATTGCCAACTGGATGATGTCTCCATAGTTATTCATGCTGGACTCTGAGCTCAGATTCGAATGCCCTACTTGGATAATATGAATTCTATATGATGCCTCATCATTGATTATTGTAACACATTCTCTACATTCATTATTCATTCTATGATATTGACATTGTCCATTATTCTGTGTTTATGAGTGATTATTGAATGCATGCTTCTTGTTCTTTGCAAATAATATTGAGAGTTAGATTGTGAGTTTGTTACAGTTGCTAGATCCCTGCAGATTATCACATGGTATCAGAGTAGTCAGCAGTTATTCGAATTGCAGTGTAACGTCCCCTTCTCATTCAAATGCAGGGAAGGAAAACATTAAACACACACACAGGGCTTTTGTAAACTTAGCCCCACATATTTTTACTCATAAAATGCATATAAATTAAAACTTCTCTATACAGATTCGAATTTCAATAAAACATAGCGGAATTAATCATAACACACACATAAGCACAAACAAAAGATGATTCCATATGCAGGGATTCAATCCCATTCTTATGATATGCACAGACCTCATTACAAAATAGATCTCATGAATAAATAACATTCAGATTTAGCACATTGCGGAACACTGAATATATATATAAATTGAAATCGCAGAGAGTACTTATCTTGCAATGCAATTGTCCAACGACTGGCTACGTGAGAGCAACGTTCCACCCAACCATAGATCTCTATTTAGCCTGTATTCTTTCAGCTGAGAGATCACCCCCGAGCTGGGTTGTGTATCCACTAAGGAGGAACTAGATGGCTCACTCACAGCCAGGGTTTCACTCAAACAGCCATGCTAAGCCAACACACCGTTGGGTTTTTCAAGCATGCAATAGGAAATGGGGAAGGATGCTATTCCACTGAGCTCAATCCCAGAGCTAGATACACATCAAGCTAGACTCAATGATCCCAGCCTCCATTCGAACATCCACACTTGGATTTCTCACAACTCTGTCACAGATAATCCCAATCCGTCACTGATTTTCTGGGCAATTAACACTGGGTTTCCCCATGGATTTTGGGGTAGCTATTGCTCCCAAATTCGCCCCAAGGCTCATACCAACGGATCCCCCATTGGATTTCACTGTCCAATACCCATTCTGGGCATTTTTGGCTTCCCAAAACGTGGGTTCATTCCAAGTCGCGATTTCTGGTTTTTCTCCCCTGCTGGGAGCTCGTTTTTAGATGGATCATGAAGCTGGGTTCCTTCACCATCTCATAGGGATGAGAATGAAGCCCCCTCCCATGAGGTTGAGTGACTTCTTTTACAAGAAAACAAAGCCCATACCTACCCATACGAATTTCAGGGCTGCCCATGCTCCATCAAAGTCATTGACTTAATTCTTCAACCACTCTCTTACAACAGGAATAAATGTCCTCTAGGTAAGTCAAATGGTTCTCGTAATGACATATGGCAGCCTAGGGTTCACTCCCATAGCCCCCTCACCACTCCCTAGTGGATACACGTGGCCCCTTCTCATTCGTTGCCTCCATAGCCAGTCTTGGAATTTTATATTGCATGATGTTTATTTACATCCTATTACAATGTTCCATGGATTCAGAGCACATGGTATCAAAATATCAAATACTTTCCCATTAAATAAAATTCGGGATTTCACTAGCGGGACCTTGGCCTTGAGCTCCACGCTAGGAAAACATACATCACATGTACACATTATTCACATTAAAGGCTAATATATCCTAAGGGTCGAATTGGGGGTATTACATGCAGCCATTGTAACAATTACAGTAGCAGCAGTTGCATCATTTCTTTGAGAAGCTATCTTTCACTTGTGCACTAGAAGCCTCTGAGTTTCGACATCAAATCCTGGTGCTATTACTTTATTTCATTGGAGAAATCCAGTGAGGTCTATCCAGGTGTGAAGGACTTAGTCTATGTGCCAAGTGTCCTTAAGGCAGTGTTCAGTCGAAGTGTAGCATTCTCCATCAGCAAAAAATCTCTTGTTTTGCGGGTTTATTCACCCGTTCGGAATCTTCTTCAACTATTCGACTTTCTCTATTTCATATGGATCTAAAGCTCACATCTTCCAACTATGTTGAGTGGAAATCCAAGATGTCTCTCTTCATGATATCCAAGAGCTTCACTCGAATACTCAACGATGGTAGAACCTCTCAGTGCAGTTGAAAATTCCAAGTACTTGGATAGGCTTGATGAAGCAGTTGGTCTCCTCCTTCTCTCAATTTATGATGATCTTCACTTCCATGTCATCGATCTTACATCTCCTAAATAGGTTTGGGACAAACTCAAATCCCTTTTTGGACAGAAAGATGACATGAAAGGACACAAATTGGAGAATGAGGTCATATGTTTAAGTCTTGACATTTTCAAATCTATCAATGCCTTCCTCTCCAAGTTCAAAAGCTTGATATCATAGTTGAAAAGATATGAGATAGTGAAAGAAGACAAGCAGCTTATACTTGCCATTCTCTCAAAGTTGGGGGCAAACTTCTCAGCTTTTGTATCTACTTTCCAGTCGGCTAGGTTGTCCATTCCAAGATGGAATTTTCCCTGACTTGATGATTTCATCCAATCTCTTACTCAAGAGGAAGAAAAGTTGATCTCTATGGGAATGATCAAACCCAAATTGGATTCAGCCCTTACAGTTGCAGAGAGAGTGAATGGTTAAGGCAAGCAAATTTATGACAAGAGATCGAATGATACAAAGCCTACTTATGCTCCATATCAGTCAGATGGGGCTTCAAACTGAAGGAAGACCAAGCATTCTCAGAAGGGAAAGACCAAGTGCACATATTGTTTTAGAGGTTTCCATCCTGAGAGTACTTGCATGAGCAAGACTATAGATTTGATGGCTTAGTTACTTGAGAAGAACAATATTCCTATACCAGCTTGTGCAAGGAAGAAAGATCCTGATACTGAATCTTCTAGATCCAAAGACAAAGAAAGATGTCATGCCAACGTGGAAAGAACATCAACATATTCTTCTTTCACCATAGATTCAGGAGCCTCAAGACACATGTCTTCCTCCAAAGATATCTTCTCCAACTTCGAAAGCTTAGTTGGCCCTTCCATCATGTTGGGCAATGATTCAGAAGTCTCCTCTCAAGGGATTGGAAGAATCAATCTTGACTATGGTTACTTTTCTGATGTGCTTTATGTTCCTTCTCTTACAACAAACTTACTTTCAGTGTATCAAATGACTCATATTGGAGAGCCCAAAAGAGTCATCTTTTCTCCAAATGAAGTCGAGATACAAAACATGGTTTGAGGATAAATCATTGCAAAGGGAGTTGCAAATCACAACTCCAAACTGTATGAGTTCTCACACTTCTTACCTCTCTCGAAGCAATCAGCTCTCCATACTCATGCCAATGAAGAAAGTAGATTGTGGCATGAAATATTTGGGCATCTTAACTATAAGTACTAAGTGCATTACATGCATGCAAAGGATATGGTTGATGGGATTCCCCAGATCAAGTTTTCCAAAGGAAACTATCATGGTTGTTTGATGGGGAAGCATCCTGAGAAGAAGTTTGAGAAGGGAAAGGCTAGGAGAGCCTCTCACCCTCTTGATCTCATCAATAGTGATGTGGATGGTCCATTTCCAGATATGTCTCTAAACAAATCAAGGTATGTGCTTACTTTTATTGATGATTATTCTAGATTCACTTGGGTATATTTCCTTAGATTGAAATCATAATTATTTGGGTTCTTCAAGTTTTTCAAGTCTTCTGTAGAGAAATTTTCAGATAAGAAAATAAAAGCCATTTGCACTGACAATGGTGGTGAGTACATTAAGGGTGAATTTCAAGATTTTTGTACTGAAGAGGGCATTGAGATGCCACATACTGTTCTGTACACACCACAACAGAATGGTGTAGCTGAAAGGAAGAACAGAACATTGAAAGAAATGGCCACCTGCATGCTAAAGTCGAAATGATTGCACCCTAGTCTTTGGGAAAAAGTCATTAACTGTGCCACCTATCCTCATAACAGAGTTCCTCACAAGGGACTCAAAGATACTACTCCTTCGAAGCATGGATGGGATACAAACATAATGTATCTCATCTTAGAGTATTTGGATCCAGAGCTTGGGAAAGGATTCAAGCCGACAAAAGGAAATCTCTTGATTCACAAAGCAGAGAGTGCATTATGGTGGGCTATGCATTGGATGCAAAAGCTTACAAGTTACTTGATCCTACATCCATCACCACATTTCTGGAAAGGAGTGTACAGTTTGAGGAGTGCCCTCTACATGATAATCCTTCTATTGAGTAAGATAGCTCACCTACTACTCCTCCTTTGATTGATGAGAGTGATACATCTTCACATGATACTTCAGATTCAAAATCTGAAGATGGAGATGACAATGATGGAATGCTAGATCCAGATCCACAAGAACCTGAAGGTCTAGTAAATGATGATGAATATGAGAGAATGAGAGATCCAGATCCACAAAAACGTAATGCTCCTCCTATTCCTCGATGGGCTTCCATTACACTCTGATCTACTGGTGATTTGGTTGGTGATCCACATGATCATAGAAGAACTAGGTCATATTTTCAGCATGGAAGGATCCATCCTCCTCACAATGTTGATCCATTTTAGATCGATCGATCCTTATTCGGAAAAGAAGGACACGTACCTCCTTCAAGGGTGAGAGATGATATGCTTCATTAGCATCCTTCAGTAGATTTTGAGGGAGGGATTTCTTCCCATTGGGTTTTCCCTCTTTCCTCACTTATTTTATTTAGATTGATTGTATGGGGTGACCTTTGGTCTTCGTCACCAGGGCCCTATTTTCGTTTCCTCATAGTATAGCTTGCGGGGGGGTGTTGGAATATTCACATCATCATTTTTGTATTTTGCATGCTTGCATGCAAATCTGCATGCATCCAGTCATCATCATGGTTGTCTCCCCAACACCTAGAGCTTGCTTTTAGCTCTCCAGAGCTTGTCTTCAGCCCACAATTGGCCTCCTACCTACCTAATGCGCCCTCCTTGAATTTTCTGCTTGTCATGTGTGCCTTTCCCACCTACCACAACCAGTTTGGGTTCCTTTACTCACCTACCACCAATTATCACTCAGTTAGGGCACCTTATCTCACCTACCGGGAGTTATCATTCAGTTAGTGCATTAATTGAGTATTTCTTCCATTGATTGCTCATGCCGATTGCTTGTAGCTTCTAGTTAGCTAGTTCTGGAGTTCCACTTGACTATTTGACAGTCTCATGCGCCCCCCTTGGAGTCTCCATTCCCTTATTTATGCCTAGATGGTTCTGTTAGAATCAGTTAGACACACTTGATTGACTATTACCATTTATGACTGATACTATTGACTGGATAATGTCTCCATTTTTATCCAAGCTAGATGTTGAGTTAGACGGCCTCATGCACCCACCTTGGAGTCTCCATTCCTTGATTTATGCCTAGATAGTTCTGTTAGACTCAATTGGTCACACTTGACTGACTCTTATCATTTATGATTGGTACTGCCAACTGGATGATGTCTCCATAGTTATTCAT
Organism: Larix kaempferi; assembly: GCA_027924585.1. Taxonomy (NCBI): domain Eukaryota; kingdom Viridiplantae; phylum Streptophyta; class Pinopsida; order Pinales; family Pinaceae; genus Larix; species Larix kaempferi. Next base: position 706,389 of record BSBM01000014.1, read on the forward strand.
GCTGGACTCTGTGCTCAGATTCGAATGCCCTACTTGGATAATTCAAATCTTATATGATGCCTCATCATTGATTATTGTAACACATTCTCTACATTCATTATTCATTCTATGATATTGACATTGTCCATTATTCTGTGTTTATGAGTGATTATTGAATGCATGCTTCTTCTTCTTTGCAAATAATCTTGAGAGTTAGATTGTGAGTTTGTTACAGTTGCTAGATCCCTGCAGATTATCACAAGGTCATGTTTTGGTATTTTTGCAGACTAGATTATAAATGACATGGCTCACAGAACTAGGTCAAAGAAATTCTTAGAAGAATTGAATGTTAAAGACCCAAATTTCAGTATATATTCAGACACTGATGGTCGAAACATCGATGTTGAATGTATGGATTGGGCTACTATCTATAGGATATTCGACAATGACAACTTCTCCTAGTTTGGAGAAGATGCCCCAATTTATCAAAATATTAGCAATTCCCACATACATGCTAAAGTAGCTTGGCCAACCATCATTCCATACACAAGCCTTGTAAAATGGATGATAGATTACGTGGATATCTCAACTTTTACCTTCCAAGACTCGAACCAGGCCATGTATGCTACCTTTAAACCTGATACTTTCGCAAGGATTTATGCTCTAAAGACACCCCAGTAGTTGTTGACACAAGAGTTCATGAGAGATTTTGAATAGAAATATGAAGCATAAGCGTCAGTTAAAAGCTGGTTGTTCGATCTAAATAGTTTCATTTTGAGACCTAACTGAATGCACCCTGTTTGACATTTAAGCGAACCCTAAAACATCCTTGCTTACATGCTTTGCATATTTTATGGATTGGAGAATTGTGTATACTTCAAACTGGAATGGACCCCTTTGGTTGACCACATTTTTTCTACAGGGAAAGTATTCAATTTGGCTCAGATATTTTCTATCACCGTGAAAGATGCAATTGTTCAAGTACAGAAGACACCAATCGTTGGGAAGCCCAGGTTTTTTATGTTTGCTTATTTAGTATTTGACATTTAAGCGAACCCTAAAACATCCTTGCTTACATGCTTTGCATATTTTATGGATTGGATAATTGTGTATACTTCAAACTGGAATGGACCCCTTTGGTCGACCACATTTTTTCTACAGGGAAAGTATTCAATTTGGCTCAGATATTTTCTATCACCGTGAAAGATGCAATTGTTCAAGTACAGAAGACACCAATCGTTGGGAAGCCCAGGTTTTTTATGTTTGATTATTTAGTAGATATAATGTGTACTTATTTTTCATTTCCTTCGATGAAATGGCATTGGGAAACAAATAATTCCCCAGTTCATATCTATTGTGCTATTTTATGGGAAGAAAACTACATACATCATGTTTATGACATTTGTGATAACTTTATAGGTGCTTTTTATTTGATTATATTTAAAAGTAATGCACCTAGGATTTATGAGGATGCAAGGAATATGGTAGCCCCGATGAGTGTCTTGTATTGCGTTGAATATTTCACCTATTTGAGGATTTGGGGGCATAACTCAGTCCACCTTCTTTCTAGATTTTTCCTTTATATAATGGTTTTGGAACAAGTGTCTTTCCAAACTGCAGTCAATGGATCTCATGCTTGATGTTCAAATTTAAAAAGGAGAGATTCACCTAGATTTCCTTTGTATATTGGTCATTTAGTTATTCAAAATGATTCACACGCTTATGTTTTAACTAATTAGTTGAAATAATTGAAGTTGGATTGGGTGTTAGAAGGATGTATGACCCCAAGAAATTCATTGAACATAATTTCCTCCTGGTGCAATTGAAGAATACTTATATCCATGAAACACAGCCTGATGATCGTATCTATAAGGGAGTTCTTGGTTTAGAAGAAGTATTGGGAAAAATCCCTAACTGAGAATAGACGAACTTGATTCACGAATCACAAAGACATCAAAAGATATTGGTCGTGTGAGAAATGGATAGGGAATTTTCTTCCCAAGAGAAAGCCAAGAGAGAAAAAATGGAAGAAACCATCAAAGCTTTGGTGGTCAGCATAGCTCAACCCAAAAATTTGGAAGAGAAAAAGTAAGAGAAACAACAGGGAAAGCAGCCAATGGTAGATACTAAGCCTCTAAACCCTATACAGAATTTGGCCAGCCTAATGAAACAAGTACAACAGTTGCAAGGTACATTGTCCCAACCTACTGTTCCTACTACTATTGTTAGTACTTCCTCTAGTGTAGTTTTTGGTTTAATAGTTGAAGGTGAAATGGTAACTCTTACCACTACTCTGAAGTCTCAAATCCCCAATTTTTATGTCAAAATCATTGATTTAGATGAGAGAAAACAAGAAGAAGCATTTCATTCAACCTTAGTTGTAGAGGAGGCTTCACAGTTTCCTCCACCTCATGTCTTGGCTCTTCATATTAAAACCCTACCAAGTTCTAATCCTGAGTTGCCTCCCAATACTGATGTATCTATCACTCCCGATGTTATTGATCCTACTTCAGATATTATTCATGACCCACTTCCTCCTCCAACACTTCATATTCAGTCTTTGGACCATGTGTTAGAGCAAGCTACTTCCTTTGTTTCTCCATAGGTAGATTCCTTGTCGAGTACACACCAAGATGTTGTACCTACATCTCAAGTTCCATTTGGGGAAATTTGGATGAAAAATGACCCAAACCTAATGCAAATACTATGTCATCATGTATTAGGAAATAAAAATGCTTTAAAATTCAAAAGAGATGCATATACACAAATTGGAGAGAAAAATAACTACTTTTTTGGATCGTATTTTCAACTTATCTCCTTGTCGATTTACTAAAATTTCAAGCAGTAGTACTCATTGGATGCATAATTAAATTTTGCATCCAACGAGTACCCAACCTGCATAGTTTTAACAACATCTACATTGCAAAAAACTGAAAGTACATTAAAAAAACGTTTTTCTCTCACTAGAAACACATTTTTTTAATGCAATTTTAGTTTTTCATGATGTGGATGTTGTTAAAAACATGTTGGTTGGGTACTCGTTGGATACATAATTTAATTATGTATCCAACGAGTTCTCTTGCTTGAAATTTGAGTAAACCTACAAAGAGATAAGTTGAAAATACGATCCAAAAAAGTAGACTTATCAATATCTTCATTGGAGAATGCAACTGATTTTGGGGAAGATGCAGTAGTTGCCTTATGATATTATTGATTTAGTAAAAGGAAAAAGGCAGTGGAAAGGAAAGGTGCAAATAGAACCGGGGAAGGGAAATAGTTGCAGGGCCAATTGAAAATCAAATTATTTGTACACAGGCTATTGATGATCCTAGGAGAGAAGCTATCGAAAAAACAACTTCTATGGGAGCATTTGTTGGTGCAAATTTTTATTTTGTTTCCACTCTGAGCAAGATGTTAGAGGAAGAAAAGGTTAAGTTTACTGCTCTGGAAGCAGAGAAGGTTTTCCTACAGGAATAATTTGACTAGAAGCTCAATGATCTCAAAATTCAACATCAAATGGAGATGCATAATCTTCAAAAATAGCTCCAGGAACTTGTCGATAAAAAGAAGGTTGCATATGAGAATGTTATGAGTCAAGCAATGGATATCAGGGATGTAAGGGAAGAACTTAATCCGTTTAAAGTTCAGTCGACTATTGCTTCTTCGTTTTTCAAGTTATTTGTGCAAGAATTTAGACATGAATATATTTCTGTTAATGAGAATTTCAGGAAAGCTCAATAGTTGTTCTTAGAAGGATTAAATGAAATTCAAGATGATTATGGCCTCTTTGAGCATTTGTTAGGCCAGCTAGAAGAACACTTTGATAAAAGGAAAAAGGCCGATAAATCTTATGTACAACTTTGGGAGTGGCAGACTCACTTGAAAAACGTTCTGGAAGCCATTCCTTGAATGGAATCACTTAATCTTAAGTGAGTTCAAGTATCATTAAAATCTTGGGGAGTTGTATGTGAATATGTTTCCAGTTTGATTCTTAAAGGACACAACATTTGTGTAAAATTTTGGGCATTAACATAAAATTTAATGGAACATCTTGGGATGCCGATATTTGCTGAGTTGGCTGATGGTATGCCTTTGAAGATGAGGATTTCCAAATTAGACTAGCAGAGAGATGAATCCGTAGATTTGATTCATTCTATGGCTCAGGTTAACTTGGTTCTTCTTTGATCATTTATTTAAAGGCTTGCTTATCGGAAAGCTATTTTGTAGAGTTTTCTGGAGAATTGGGCTAAAGTTAGAAGCAAGGAGATTCAATTGTATCTGTGCATAATTCAAATCTAGCTCAACATGCCATCTATCTAGATATATCTCAAATGATTGATGTCTATGATAGGTGGAAATATTATGTGACCAATCTTGTTCAAAGTAGTTAGATAAGTCCCAAGTCTTAGGAATTTTAAATCTAATTTTGTGGATCTGCATTATCCACTTTGTTGTATTTATATATTTTTATTTTGTAAGATGATAAAGGACACCGTACTTGGACCGCTGGTGAAATGTTTGCCATCATATTTTGTAGAATTATTTATCCTCCTTGATTAGTTTTCTAATATTTTGAAAACAAGTTAATGGAGAATGGATATATTCTTCACTTTAATGTGTTTCTGAGTTATCTTTTTTATTTCCTGAATTTGATTAAGTTTTGTAATCTTATTTTGCATTACAATGGCTATAGTTTGATTTTGAATTTATTCATTAATCAAATGTGTTATGGATAGGATATGATGAATGTTTTTCATAGACCCTTTTCAAGGCATGTTATTGTTATGTTTAGGTTTATCAACAAACTTGTTAGTTTTGTCTAAAATATTTCTTAGTTCATCTTGTATCTAGTTTGTAAAGATCTATATTATCTTAAACTCATGTTCTTCAATAGTGTTTTATTGAGACTGCATAAGTAATTGACTGTGTTATTGTTTAGGGATTTTTTCTTAACTATTGGCAGTACACACAATTATCAGAGATCATTGATTTTTCCTTTAGTTTCTTCTAGATTAAATCAAGATGACATGTTTTCCTGTTAACCGATAATAACTTAGATTTTCCTATCATATCTGATATCACCTTAGCCTAAAATAGGACTGATTAATCATAATTTATGTTTAATAAAAATCACTAAGTCTCCTTTTAGGATAAAAAACCCAACTTGTGCCTAACAGGGTCCTGATGTCCGTCAAAAGCAGTCATATCAAAAGACTGGAAACTAGGAAGACTTTTGCGTATGGTTTTCTGACACTCTTGGATTGGATTTCTATCCTTCGCATTGACAAGTGGAACAATTTCACTCGTCAACAATTCCATATTTTTATCATGGGACTTTCACATGCATATTCAATTTTATACATAATTGGTGAAGTTCTCCCTAATCACTGTTCAAAATAATAAGCATGCCTCCAAAAGAGACTTAGAAATCTTTTCAATGAAACATTACCGAAGTGAAGCATCGATTTGTGTTAACATATTTGCTTTGTAAAACTCATCTTATTGATATGGATATATTTCACATGTATCATCTCATTTTGTAAGTAAATCAAATGTGACCTTTGTAAATTGATCATGTCCTTTATCGATATATCAAGTGAAAACTGCATCATTGATGTAGATATCTTGAATGCTATAACATTGGTGAAGGCCAAAAGAAGCAATGGATTTTCTTATGAAGAGACTCAATTTCAAAGGTTTGCTTAATGACTTAAATTAGGTAAGTAATTTCGATATTTAAAATCCCCCACGATATATCTTTCATAGTTCTAGATTGTTTTTTTTATCATCATGCTCTTTCTCATTTGATATCATGTCTTCTTTGTTAACCCAGAGTTAAGTTTTTGTGATTCACATTTTAAAATCTATGTCATTCACAATATTGTTCTTTTAATTTTTTCATTTGTTTATACAATTCTGTCTCTCCACATTTCATGACAAAATTCTCTCACTACCCTTCTTTGTTTATTAAATTCAATTTAATATTTTATTTCAGATGTATACCCTTTAACATAGAAGAAAACACTAAGTTTAGTGAATCATAAGAAAGAACATTATCACTCATTGAAAAAAATAATGCATTATAAGAAAACACTTAATAATTAAATGTTGAAATCAATGTAATGAAAATGTAAACATGATAACTCTATATTGAAATCAAGACACCTTAAAAACGAAATTAAAAGTTTGATACTTAAACTGATGATCCATAAAAATTATCATATTAAATGTGTTGATTCAATCAATGCACCCAAAGATGGAAATTAAGAATTTGATACTTAAATTAATGTGTTGAAAGAAGAATCTTATTGAATTGACGATACACCTAAAAATAAACATAATTACTATTGTCTTGAATCATAATATTTAAACAGTTTTGATCATTTTATCTAAAGAAAAAATTAAAATTCATAGTGAATATTATTGATGACGAAGAAACTAAATTTGGAAGTATAAAGTAATTGTGTATAAACAAAATTTTAAATTTATTTTTGCTTATAACATATATATATTTGTAGAATTTGAAGAAAATTTTCCATATTGATAATGACACTTAATTGATGGATCAATATAACATAGTGACAATGGTAATATAACATTAACCCAAGTAATTTCTCAAGCGTATTTTTCCAAAACGTGTAACACAATAACATTGGTAGAATTGTACAAAGTGAATATAAAAGTTCAAATCTAGATAGCCCTATAATTTACAAGAGTACAATGCGATTCATCCTTTAATAATGCTGAAAATGTCAATAGACAAATAATTAATTACATTATTTGATATAATAAATGTAATCCAGGTTATCCTATATTTTGAGAGTGAAATGTCTATGTAAAGTATTCTCCATTGTAAATAGAACAAGAGTTGCTTGTAGCTTAGTCTTTGCCTTAAATATATATATATAAGAATAAAAAACAATTTTGTAGATAAATAAAATCTTAAATATAAATTAATTAATTAATATATAGAATCTTGTTTTTTACATTATAATAAATATAAAAAATCAAAATTTGTTTATTAATCATTCAAAAACGTGGTTCATTACCATAATATTTTATGGCATACCTTTTCATTATAATGATAGTATTATTATTTACATATAATTTTCCATTATGATATTATAATTATTTTTTACATATCGACATATAATTATATATAGGGGTTAGCAATTTGACAACACCTATTTTTTTTAAAAATATTTTTGCTAATAAATTTCTAATTGGTAGTATTTTGTAACTTTTTTATGCATTTATTAGTAAACCAAAATGACTCTAGTTAATAATAGTTTTTAAAATTAAAAACAAATATGAATTCAAAATTTTAATCAATATTTTTAAATTAAAATGGATTTATAATTATATAAAAAATTCTTGCAGTTCTTGAATATTGCTTGTAATTGGGATATTTTCATCTGATGTTACATCTTATAGGCGATTGGTTGTTTCAAGAAAATCTTCAAGGCGGAACAATCCAAAATTATCATATGGCCAAAGTGCACCTTAGTAGTCAAGTCTCAAAAATACTAATTCAAAGCATTTTCATTATGTAAATATTCTAAGAAAAATGGCCACCTTCTTCTGTGCAGGAGGGTTAAAAAATAGTCTATTTTACAACTTTTTTTAAGCTATTGAAAAGGGAAGCCGATTTAAACCATCTCCGTTATACTATCTAAAGACACACTAAATCACACTAGAAATGCAAAACTGTAGTTAGATAATTGATTAAATCTATTTTATTCAGAAGGGTAGCGTCCCTCTGCTACAAAAAATGTGTCTAAACAAAAGTTATTTTGAAGCAATCCAATATAGGGCTGAGAGGGGTCAAACAAAACACAAAAGAAAAAATGGTAAGAAGCCTTAGTTCATACTCCATAACCACAAGAATCCCAAATAAAAACCTGCAGTAGTGTTGCACTTAAGTGTTGTGCACCATGTAATTAGTAGACATTCATCCCATCATTCTTTCTTCCAAGCACTTGTTACTGTCACCCATAAGGCAGCTTGAAGTCATCATTCCTTTCAACATTTGAGAACCAGAACTGACCGTGGACATACCTGCGCACGTCTTTTGATTGTTGATTATAATCATGGCTTAGATTTAATTGACACCATTGGACAACCTCTGCAGCTGAATGAAACCGTGCTGAAGAATAGTTCATTTGCCATCTTCGAAGTGCTCTTTTTACGCATGCTCCTGCACCATCATGCTCACCTTTTCCATGCCCAGTTTCAAAGAAATTCCAGCGATGTTTAATGTTCAGCGCTTTATGAAGTCGACATAACCAAAAAAATGATCGTGAAGATTTAAATTGACCCGCACATCCATCAGACCATATCCAATGCTCTTTGAATTTGACTTCGCGTTTTTTCAGTGAGTCATAGAAAATATTTTCTATACAATGTTGGACAAAATGTGTGTCGTGTGTACGATCATCGCTTATATAGAAGTGATATTCTTTAATCACATCTCGATTGTCACATGTGCTTTCAATGCCATCGATATCCTGTTGAGAATGTCTATATACAACATGGACAAATATCGAAACTTGGTCAGAGTGATAGTATTCACTCTGTATTTCGTTTTGTGCAGCAAATGTATAGTTTTCAGCAAAATCAACCACTGACAAAATTGTTCCGGGTGGAAAAATTTCACGAGACTGTTTGAATTGAAGATCTTGCCATCGTGCTCTATGTGAATGCTGGGTGTATTTATAAATTTCGTTTTCAAATTTTTTGAGAAAATCTGTGACGCATATCTTGTCTTCTAGCAAATCAATTCTTTTGGAATGTGAATCACTAGAACTTGTACTATAGTTGATGTATTCGTATCTCTTCCAATCAACATTTACATTTGACAACGATTGATCATTGTCGATAGGGTATTTATTGTGGAATAACACCAAATTTCCACAATGATGACAATGTTTTCCATTGACACATTTCTTTGAATAAAATACTTCATCGTGATTTCTCTCACATAAAAATTGAGATATGAATTCACGTATCGTTGGCGGAGGTGGTGAATTTGTCCAAAACATTTTACCAAATTCAAGAAACGTATCATAATATAACTGAAATTGCACATGATAACGACAACAACATGTATCACGTATAGTTATAGGTCGAACATACCATGGTTTTTGTTGCACAAATGTAGTGATTGATATATTAATTCCACGATGATCTTCCTTGAATTTATTGAACAATTGTACTTGTGTCATGTCCATTATATGTTTTGGTTGGCTTTCATATACATTTCGTGATATTCTTTTGCGTATCACATCTCTTGCATTTGGTGAAACTCGAGCATGTTCCAACCAATATTCTCGTACAATATCTTTAACCCCTGCTCCTAATCTATCTTTGTAAGGTTGTCTACAAATAATTGCCCAACAAGCAAGTTCATTATTTTCATCTATTTGCATTCTGAATTTGCTATGTTTGTATAATGTTTTTCTTGATGTTCCAACTGCTTTTGCTAGTTCTGTTGTCAAACGCTTTTGTTTAGTACTAGCTGAAAGAATTGCTGTATGAATTGCTTTACGTGCAGCACTGATATCTTTCTTCCTGGATTTTCCAAATTTTTTTATTGCATCGCCTATATTTTCCATCACATTTTGTTTCAATTTCGACTCTTTTGTTACTTTGTGAATACCCAATAACGATGTAGCACCTTCTAATTTCTTGGACACTAATAAACATCTCAAAATTTGTGCTTGTCCTGCTATTGAGTAATCTTTGAGAACTTCATCATAAAATTTTGTAGCACGATATCGTGCAACATGTATTGGTAGTTTTTCTCCATATTTGTCGCAATCAATGTCTTCTAACATTTCATCATCAATAGTAAAAGTACCTATACATCAAATTAAATTTAATTTAACATATATCAAAAAATAAAATTCATTATAAAAAAATGAATTTGGAAAATATATGATATATACATACCAGGTTCAATTTCTGGATTTTGAACTTGATCTTCAATATTGATTTCATCGACATTAGCATGTAAATCACTATTTACATCTTCTACAATGTTCTTTTCAACTTCAATTTGTTCTTCTTGTACTCTATTTTCAATTTCCATTTCTTCAACATTGTCATGTAAATCTGTATTTATATCTTCAATAGTTCTCTCTTTCGTTTCAGCAATCCTTTGTTTTTTGGCAATATATCTGAGTTTTTGTTTCTCTCTATTATCATCATCATCACGTTTACGATCAGCTTTTCTTTTACGATTTCTCTTATTGCCCATGGTTGTTTAATCTATAGACGATAAATTAAAGAATCATGTTACTTTATAGTAAAAACAAATACTTTCAATAAAAACTTATTTATAAATATATCTGGGAAAAAATCATTGTAAAAAAACAACTCTTTGAAAAAAACCCAATTTCAAAGAAATAAGAAGTACAAAATTACCTTGTAAAAAATCCTTTGCAAAATAAGATAACTATTTGAAAAAACTCTTTTCAAATAAATAAGAAGTGCAAAACTACTTTGGAAAAAAATCATTTGCAAAATACCTTAGCAAAACAACTATTTGAAAAAACCTCTTTCAATTAAATAAAAAGTGCAAAGCTACTTTGAAAAAAAAACATCCTTGCAAAGAACCTCCTTGCAAACATGTCTAAGAAAAGAAATATTTTGAAAAAACTCCTTGCAAATATCCCTTAAAAAAAACACTTTCAATGTGTTTTGGAAAAAAGAAGAAGAAACATACTTTGTAAAAATCTCTTTTTCAAAAAAATGTTTTCTTTGCAAATATATAGCAAGAAAATAAATATTTGGAAAAAACTTCTTGCAAATATGCCTTAGAAAATTTTTTTCTTCAATGTGCCTTTGGAAAAAAGAAGAAACATACCTTGTAAAAACCTCCTTTTGCAAAAAATGTCTTCTTTGTAAAAATGCAATAAAAAAGAGATATGTTGGAAAAACTCCTTCAATGTGCCTTTTGTAAAAAAGAAGAAGACATAGTTTGTAAAAACTTCATTTTGCAAAAAATGTCTTCTTTGTAAAAATGCAATAAGAAAATAGATAGGTTGGAAAAACTCCTTGCAAATATGCCTTGGAAAAAAAAACTCCTTCAATGTGCCTTTTGTAAAGAAGAAGAAGAAACATAGCTTGTAAAAACCTCATTTTGCAAAAAATGTCTTCTTTGTAAAAATGCAACAAGAAAAGAGATAGTTTGGAAAAACTCCTTGCAAATATGCCTTAGAAAAAAAAACTCCTTCAATGTGCTTTTTGTAAAGAAGAAGAAGAAACATACCTTGTAAAAACCTCCTTTTGCAAAAATTATATCCTCCTTCCGAAATTAGTTTGACAAAAAAATGCGAAGTTCAAACATGCGAAAATAATGAATTAACTTTACGTTTATTTATATGAGTATAATTTTTTTTTTTATTTTTTTTCCGGCCGACGAAATTTTTTTTCCGTTTGGTTATTCGGCCGAATAACCTTCGCTAAAAGTCACGGCGCCGTTACGAAAAAAGTTGTTCGGCCGAACAATTGTTCGGCCGAACAATTATTCGGCCGAATAATTTGTTCGGCCGAATAATATCTGAAACATGGCCGATTCAGACTTCTGCAAAATTTTCAGGTTTCTCCATTTTCGGAAGGAGAAAACCACCTCTTACACAACAAAACGAATGTCGGACTTCATACCAGTAGATTCATCATTGAATCTACTTTACGAGGGTATAAATTTTGTTGTATATAGATAAGAACTGATATTTTTTAAGTTTTATATTTGTAACATGTGTCGAGTTATGAATCAGCTCTTTAAAAAAACAGCGAAAAGAAAAATCCATAACTTTGTAAATACAACACCAAAAAAATCGAAGAAAATGTGGGTCGATTCATTGACGTGTCTACTTCAAAAGGGTGGTCGTAGATTTTTTGATTTTATAGCGGGTTGAGAGAAAAGTGGTGCAACAAAAAGGTTGTTGAAAATCGACTGAGTTTCCCCATGGATCGACTTTAAAAAAATATAATAATTAGTATAGAGGTCCATTCGATACAAACTTATAGTCACGCGTTAGTACATTGTGTGTAGATTGTCGTAGCATTTTCAGTTTTTGCAAAAGACAAGTCTAACAACGATTTTAGTGGTGCAACAAATCATAACTCTTTTGTAGTCTTTTCATTTTATAAGAACACACTGTCAAACATTTGCGAAATCGACATATCAAATCTTAATAAAAAAAATTGAAAAAATTATGAGTAGAAAGCTAACATAATTCTACAAAAGTTTTCTTTTTACGGCAAAGTGAAATTTTAAATAAAAATATCACTTTTGTTTGCCCGAAGTTGGAAGACATGAAAAAAACAGAATTATTTTCTCACGAGACCCCCCAAAATAGACACCCATCTTCATTTTTTCACCCTGAAACTCAATAAATTTTATATATTCCTTTTTTAATTTTATTGATCAGATAAAAATTTAGTTCTTTCTTTATTTTTAACTAAATTTTGTGTATCTAGTATATATTTTTTGTTGACTATACATTATGTGCCCATGTGCAGATGATACATTTTGATTTTCAAACAATGTTGTATACCTTATGTATTGTGATGGCTAGCTCTACAAATGTTTGGATGATTCAAGTATTGAGAATTTCTATTGAATATTTTCTCATTCAAAAATTTAGTTATTTCTTTATTTTTAACTAAAGAACTTTAGCGGAATATACATCTTATGTGCCCTTGTGCAAATGATACATTTTGATGTTCTGACAATGTTGTAGACCTTATGAACTACGGTCACCAGTTCTATGGATGTTTGGATGATAAATGTATTGAGAATTTCTATTGAAAATTTTCTTATTGAAAATTTTAGGTATTTATTTATTTTAAATTGAATATTATGTTTCTAGTATAGATTTTTAGGCTTTATTGTCCATCTAGAGAGTGAAAAAATTCTACCAAAAGTGTTTCAACTTTATTCTAGAGATGTAAGTTTATAATTTGAAGATGTTAGATTTGCACCACAAGGACTCAAGGAGATGAGCTATCACTTCTCAAGTGCTTTACTCACACAATGTTTCATGGAAATTTCAAATGAACGCCATGAGAGTGACCTCTAATGCTCAACTATAAAATTGCTTCAATAACTTGTCATGAAATAACTTGGAAGGAAGAATGGAGACACATCAAGAATGAGAAGACTAAAAAATTCCAATAAAAAGCATCTCTCACCTCTCCATTTCTTATATAGTGAGTATGGGAGCGTACATAGGGAATTTGTTACAATTTAATGAGTGAAAATGATAAGAATAGAATGAAGGTGCCCTTATTTGTGCATAATAAAATAAGGATAGACAAATATTTCTAGTATAAGACACTCCAGGTGAGGTGCATTAGTGGGATACCAATAGTAAATGAAATCTATTGAAAATAGCCATTAATGCCTCCAATATAACTCCTCCAATGTGGGCACCCTTATGTGCTAACAATAACTTGTGTGAAAGGACTAGAATAGCTTGTAGGTCAAGCACTTCCTTTTGCTAAATTTGGAATTAGAGAGGGTTTTAAGATACTCCCCAGGTTTGCACATTCTTGAAGATGATATCGGAACTAAAGATAGTCACAAATCACACTAAGAAAATTCCCAGGTGGTGGTTGAGAAAATTCATCATAGAAGCACATAAGACTTAATATGGCACTTTAACTCTTGGATATAACTTCTCAAGAAGTGCACCTTGAATGATCATATACAATCTTGCAATTCATATCTAATAATAGTGAATTTTAGTGCATAAGTTAACTGTTTTCCCTCATAACAACAACAAACCTCTAGTTAGTAACAACTACCTCAAATTAGTAGGCGTTACTCCCTCAATTTCTGCACCAACAATCTTTAAGAATCGTGTAGTATACATCATGGATGTAAGAGTTTAAGAAACATCAAGTTTGAATCTTTGGCCCATAATAGATGACAAGAAAAAAAACACAATGCTTTGAAACAAGAGTCCCTGTGATGTGAACTAGGCCAACCTATCCTCATTACATGAATTAGTAATTTGCACATTCATTCTTGACTAAATCATTTTCCTCATTTTTCTTACAAGATATGTTGACTTTGATCCATATGCTTATATGCTTACCATGCAAGATTATCATGTAAGCACTAATTTTAGTTTTGAAGGAAACACTTTCCTACATATCTAACATAGACTAAAAGGAACACCCTCAATTTTTTTTTTTATGATTCTCACACCTTTACTATAATAAAATGTTGAATGCATGGTCATCACCTTGAGCAATGTGATGGAATTGGATATTATACAAGAGCACGCAATTTCAAGTATGTATGAAGTGCTACGGTTAGATTGTTGATGCATTAATTTATAAACAACACTAACAAACCTCGATACATGAACACTAGTCCTTATTCATATCATGTTGATCAAGGAACTACTGATAACTTAGATAAACCTATCTTAAGAACACAATAGGATGCATAAAATTATGGACAACCCATAAAGGTAGGGCCAACCCATGTTGGAGGAAGAACACACACATATAATATACATACCTATACTTCTACTTCTCACTGTGTGAATATTATTATTCAGAGGCTAAAGGAATTTTTAAGTGGCAAATAGTTTGAGACCTTGCATTCCTTCCAAGTATTGCATGCTACCTTTGTTGATACAATTTTTAAGCCACTGTGCATTTTGATTCCTCTGCTTGGGTTCTTTTATCTATTTATCCATTCCTTTATAAATATTTTCCTTCTCTTAGGACTATTAAAGTCATTATTGCTTGTAATATAACCATAATTAGTTGATTTTATCTATTATTTATCTGTTCAAATAGAACATAAGGTGTCAATGTTTTACATTATAAATAATCAGGCCTTATTGTCAAAATATAGGGATATATTGTTATTATTTTACCATCTTCCTAACATGTAATTTGTTTTCTCAACAATTGCAAAATTTGTCATCAAATGTGTTTCAACATGATAGGACCAAGTGAATGGTTCTTGACTAAAATTTTAACAATGGTTTCCATTAAGGACCAAGTAAACACTTATATTGCTCAATAGTTGTTAAAGTAGATCATGATAATGTTGGATCCTAAGTAAACTCTACTATGACACATCACAATATTATTTTCTTACTAGATTTATTTCCTAGTCATGTCGAGATACCTTTCATCTGTTTTTGGAAAAGTCGCAAACAAAAAAATCTTTGGTCTTGAAGTTTTCTACATGTATTCATTTTTTCTCATGCATAAATGCTTGAAAACTACAGGGTATAAATGCTTTTACTCTTACTTTCTTTTGCAAGAAACTATAGTATTGTCTTGGAAACTTCCATCTTCCAAAATTTAGTTTAGCATTAGCATTTTCCCAAAGTTTGGGGTGTGCTTGTGCTTTAAATTTAGTCTCAACTCTAAATCAGTGTCAATAGTATTATGTCTCAACATTTGTATATAAATTAGAATTGTAGCTTCTAAATCATGAACATTATATATAGGGCTTCTACAAATGTCTTGGCTTTGTACCAATGATTTGACTCCCCATTTGTTGTCCAATATTAGTTGGATTCTAGCTAACATTCTAGAATTTTTACTTTTGAAATTGTATCAATCACTCTCTTAGCTGTGAAAGTATTAAATTTGGTAGTTTTGAAAGTCTTACATTTTGGTTTCTTCTGATTTCAAGGAAAAATCTACCAAACATGTACAACTTGTTGATGGAAATTGCACCAACCATATTTAACTTCAGGAAACTCCCTAATCAATGAAGTAAATAATATTATTAGATATACCAACAACTATATTAGATTTTATCCAACTAGTTTGTGACATTCACTTGCAAGAATAGAGCTTCTTCTTTGCTTGGAGACTACACCAATTTTCCTTAACTTCATCAAAGTCCCTAATCACTTAACTAAAGAATACTACTAGATATTTCATCAAATATATTAGATTTTAATCAACTAGATTTTCGCATCCAATTGTGCATTCACTTGAAAGAATAATGATGCTAATGTACTTCAAAAAGTTTTTCCACTTACTAGTTGGTATAGCTGCAGGGGAAGGATTATTCTTATGTACTTATTTGTACAATATTCTGGTCAAATATTAACTACTATTGACTACCCCTCCTAAACATCAAGATTGGATTTATTGCTCAAGTTGCACTCATCCTTTGGAAGCTTAGTGTCCAAGACGATCTAGATTTTATCCAAGGTTAGAAGTTAGAGGACATGGAACTTGGAAAGGTGATCGATGTATCATCCTTGAGGGCAAGTGCATGCATGATAAGAGAAGTTGTAGGATATTTCTATATATGTACCATCAACTCATGTGTAAGTAATGAGAATGGGATATCTCCCATTCTCATTACTTACACATACAGGCATCGGCCAATTGACATCTCTAAGAAGATCTTCAACTGTAACGTAGTTGGAAATCATGCCGTAACACTATCGTAATAATGATGTTGTAGGTGGAAATCATATTTCCGAAGAAAAATTTGTGACATTCCCAATATACTGTTTTTTGAAGTTGTTACGTCGAATGGGTTGTTAGTCGTTTGTCGTAAAATGGGCCATTTTGTAGTATAGTGAGCTAGGAATCTCACCCAAACCAAATAATGGAGTTAGTTAGATTCAATAATACAACCCCTATTACAGAGAACACCATATCTTGATCCAGATCCAAATCAATAGTAGTTCCTTGGGAAAAAAACAAAACTGATATAGAAGATGCAACAACAAGCCAATGAGGAACATGCCAACTCGAGGTGTAAACTCACCACATAAGGAGAGGACACAGAATTGGGAAATAGAGTACACACACAACTATTCTATGACCAACATAGATCCATCTTAAACTCATATCTATTAAGCACTGAGAGGGATCCAATTTATTGAGGTGTAAATTTTTTATATCTTAATTTTTTTTACATGTAAATAAAAAATTTACACCTTGAGAAATTGGATCCCAACATGAATTTTTTAATTATTATTTTTTAAACTTTTGGTAACTTATGAGCTTACATGAATTTTTTAATTGATTTTTTTTACTTTTTATTTTTGGTAACGTCACAACACATAACGTTACGTTACAACATCTCCCCCATACCGAGCCGTCAAGCACCTCACTACTCTCAATGAAACAAAGTCTCAATAATTTTGAAGGCATTAATAGTACTCCCAAAGGTATTAGGTACACTTGGAATCCACTATGCAATCATTGGATTACATGGTACAAGAGCTACATGCATAGACATTGAGGGAAGGAAGTTTATAGTTTTAGTAGGAAAAACATGACCCAAAAGGTATGAGGATATATGTAGAAGAAAAGGAAATACAAAATTTACAAGAAATACTGATAAGGTTAGACCAATATCTAGATATATTTTCTCCATAGTAGAAATTCCAATAGGTAGTACATAGGATGAAGCCATTCTTTTAAGACTAGAGGCTGCAATAAAAAATTTCCACTAGAAAAGAACAACAAAAAATTGGAAATGGAAAAAGAAGCAACAAGAAGAATGCACACAAATGGGTAACACAAGTTCTAGAACTCCACAATGTAATGCAATAAATCCAAGAAAGTGAACACAACTGATATGATATAGAAAGACAAATGAAAGGACAAGAACGCAGATGGAAAAGGGACTTCATAAGTTATTAGACCTGAGTAATATCTTGGTGCAATTTGAGCCTACATATTGTAAGGAAGAGGATATTAAGGCAAGAAGATTCAAAACCAAAAAAAAAATCACATAATGGGCATCCCTACAAGAGTAGTTATAATAGATGGAAAGACATAAATGCAGGGAATTCCAAGAAATGGAAAGTTCTTAAGATTAAATGGGGGTGGAGATGTTTAGGAAAACAAAAACGAAATTTGACCCCCTGCCAGAGTGGGTAGAACTGGAAAAAGAATTAACCACAACAAAAATCTAGTTTGGAGAATATGTGAATAGATCCATGTTCAACACTATAGATTGGGGGAATTGTTCATAGAGAAGATGTTAGATAGATTTTCGACCACAAAAGATGCCAAGATTAGGATAAACATGGTAAAGAATAATCTTCAAGTAATTTGTGCTAAGTATGCAATAAATTTAGAGGTGAAACCCTTAATTAGGTGAACTAATGTAGGATTCGGGGAAGCCAACCTATAGGTGCAACGTCAACACTAGAGACTAAACCATTGAGTGGAAAATTAGTAGGGAATATAATCTAGATACCTGAGGATAGTGAAGAAATAGAATTCAAGAAAGTACTAGACACAGAAGATGACTAACAAGAATTAGAGGACACCTAGCTTGAGAAGATAAAGTAGCAATAGTACAAAGAAAAAATAAAACTTAGACAAAGCAAGCACATTTCAAGAGTATCCAAGAAGCTATTAAGAATTCCAGGGTTGAATAGTATTGGGATTAGATACCCTCAACTAACAAAGAAACAACCTCCTTTTGAACAAACTGAGCACAAGGGGCTTTCTTGATTCTTCGGTAGACCAAACAAGCAAATAGAATGAATATAGATTAGAAACATAAGAGTCTAAGAGGGGATAGATGTACAATATTTTTGTAAGAGAAGGTATAATATGTTGTACAATTAGGTTATAAGATAGCTAGATCCATTCTAACGCTATCAAAGGAATTCATTTTGTAAGAGCTAAGGTTATTTTTATCACAAATACAACATATTAGTTAAGATAAATTTTACTATTATTGGGTGAAATTTTTTTCCTCATGTTGAGGTTTTTACGACTATAACCGATGTTTTTAGTCACTAGAATGTGTTCATCTCTATTTTATGATTTCCACTAATTATAATATAGTCGAATGTATGATTTTATGTGACTAAATGAATGATTTTGAATGCAATGGTTATGCTCATTTTATGGTAAGTTGAGTCTATGGATAGAAGTAGCAATGTGGCTTGCATTCCAATTCATTATTGTATTTTCGAGATATTCAATATCAATGCGTATCAAGTTTTGCATATATGGAAGCAATGTTAATGGAAAATCACTGACCATGCATTTATAATTTTTGAGTTAAATTTTGTATATATATAAATATGTAATGTATCTCATATTTATCTCCTACACTCTACTACTCCTAATTATCTCATCTCATATTTATATTTTAGCTTGATCTAATTGTATCTCCTACCATTATGTAATAAGTGTTAATTCCTCTCATAACAACATCCACTTTTTAATGCATCTATACTAACCTCTTAATATATTTCATATATTTCTATCTCTGTTTATTATTAATAACATTACACCAAATTCTTTATCCACGGTTGTATTTTTCCAAACATATATTATATATATTCTTTTATAAATTATTTATAAAACATATATTATATATATAATTTTATAAATTATTTATAAAAAATTAATCCTTTTAATAATAAAATCTAAAATAAATTTTTTTCAAACATGTACACATCAACTATCCTATATCCTATCGAGTATCCACAGTTGTATTTTTCCAGGTATATATCATATATATATTCTTTTATAAATTATTTATAAAGAATTAATCTTTTTGATGATAACATCTAAAAATATATTTTTTCAAACATGTACACATCAAATATCCTATATCCTATCGAGTTATATAAAGTAAGCAGCAAAGTATCATTTTGCAGTTACACATTTGATAACATTTTAAGCAAGAATAAAATTCCAGCATAATCTTAATTTTGGGATATCCACATATATAACGTAAGCTAATTTAATAGCAAAATTAACATTTTCAAATACAAATTTGATAAAATTTTAATTACGTTTAAAACTAGTATTATAAAAATCGTTGAAAAATTGATTAGAGTTCGAAAATGAAAACTTCTTAGCTTTTCTGACTTCTCAACTACGCTTCCCTCGTACTTTTGTGGCCCCAACACCTCCGAGTCTCCATGTTGATTCAATTGGGTTGGATTCAATAACAATTCATCTAAAATATCTTTAAACTTGCAAATATCTAGTTTAAGGATTGACATCCATTACATTGACTGAGGTTGCACATATTCAACACTTTTCTATCCAATCAATCTCTAACATCCAATTTTTAAATAAAAACACTTTTGACACTTGCAGATCATTCACAAATATCTAATATAAGACATGAAAGCTACACTAAGAAATATATATGAGATTTAGATTATTTTTGTTATAAATTTGATTTAGTTATTTGGATAGATATTTATATTTTAGAATTTGGGGTGAAGTAGTAAATATGTTTTTCCTTAAAGTGTATAAGGATGAGATAAGTGTAAATTGATTTTATAGTTGAGTGTATGAGAATGAGATAAGTGTAAATTGATTTTATAGTTGATTTTATCGAGGTTATTACAAATTGGAAATAAACAATTATAAAAAAAAAAAAAAATAGAAATAAACAATTATAAAAAAAAAAAAAAAAAACTAATAACTGATCCACAGTTTCATGATACTTAACTTGTTGTCAATAAACACCGTAAAGCTATTAAACTAATTACTAAATGCTTTTTAAAATGTCTATGTGTATGGAAATTTCCTTCACTGTGGCGGCGCAATCGCCTTTAGGTAAAACTCTCCACACGCCAAGTGCGGTGACAAGGTTAGAGAATCTCATACTAAAAGGTCGCCGATGCTGACAAGTATTACAAAACCATAGACTTTATCAATAATTAAACTAAACATTGCTCTCGGTCCTTCTGGACGAAGAGCAAGTTGAGCGTGTGCACGTCATGAAAACCTAACTCATGCACTCTCTCTGAGTGGATGTATTTATGTATTGGTATGTGCACGCGGATGGAAGGATGGGCATCCATAGAATATTTTGGATTTTAACAACGACAGCAATACAGAGATGGGATCGAGATCGAAAGCACCCAGGATAGTAGGTGGCCAGATCCAAGGTTATATAACTGTGAGAAGCCCAACATTCTTCAAGGGTTTGAACTCGCACTGGCCGAATCGCTAGGGTTGTTTGTCTGTATGAGCCGTGAGAGCCGGTTCCTATAGAATTGCAGTTTCACTATTAATTGTGCAGTAACAGGTATCGAGTTCGATACTCGGAAAGAGGTACCTGCCGTGTTGTAATTTAGGGGGTCGAGGGCGTATAAGTGCCAATGATGAATGAAACACAGCCTCAGGAGGTGTGGAGATCATTGCGGGATTCGATCGCAGAACGTGAGGAGCCGAGCTCCAGATCGTCAGGCGGATCGAACCAAAGCAGAAAGACGGGCTCCGTGCAGTACTTGCAGGAGGAAGAAGGATATAGGGAGTGGTTGAACGAGATGGTGGGGCGATCCCATTCTTATTCGCATGATGATAGGGGGAGCCACTTTATCAGGTGCTCATCGGTGGTGGTGCAGCGAGTGGAGGCGCCTTTAAGCGTAGCGTGGTCGCTGGTGCGGCGCTTTGACGAGCCCCAAATCTACAAGCAATTCGTCAATGGATGTTTCTTACCAGGTGAGGGGGATCTGAAGGTCAACGTCGGCAGCGTGAGAGAGGTTCAAGTCATCTCCGGTCTCCCTGCGGCCACCAGTACTGAGCGACTGGACATTCTGGACGATGAGCAGCATATTCTGAGCTTCAGCATCCTGGGAGGTGATCATAGGCTCACCAATTATCGATCCATCACCAGTCTGCATGAGAGGCTTATAAATGGGAAACCCGGAACCATTGTGATCGAATCCTACGTGGTTGATGCGCCACATGGGAATACAAAAGAGGAGACATGTTTATTTGTAAATACCATCGTGAAATGCAATCTGCAATCGTTGGCTGACGTCTCCAAGCACCATATCAGCACACGCCGTTGCTTATAGTCTCGCAGTCGGCGCTACCGGTTTCTGAATATTTGCTTATTTTGTTTTTGTTGGATATACATGAGTTTGAGAGTGTGAACAAGCGCCTTTCTGATGGAGACTAGCAGAGCCCCTTTCTGATGGAAACTAGCAGAGCCCTTCGAAGTATCTGATCATGTGAGCCCTTCGAAGTCGAATTTGGTTGTTAGAAAGTGCAATTCAATGGTTTCATGGGTTTTTCAAACCTCAAGATCTAGCAGTGCTCTGAAGTTGCTCTCTAATAGTCATTTTTCCATAAAAAGTGACATCTCTGTTTAGGAAATTATGAAAG
The DNA here is from genome assembly GCA_027924585.1 of Larix kaempferi. Lineage (NCBI taxonomy): Eukaryota > Viridiplantae > Streptophyta > Pinopsida > Pinales > Pinaceae > Larix > Larix kaempferi. The sequence continues at coordinate 728,487 of BSBM01000014.1, forward strand.
GTATTCTTAGATTACTGGAGGCATATATCTGCTGTAAAGCTGAATTTTTCAAGCTGAATTTTTCAAGTAGAGTTTCATTGTTCCTGCTCAGCTTGATTTGAAAAAATATATCTGTACAAATATATTCCATAAATTTTCTTGAAAAGTCTGATTTAAAAAAATTACTAAAAGCATTACATGTATATTTGGCACCATCCCGGCAGTTGGATCTACGTCTCTCCACGAAAACCCTTCTCACATCTACATCGAGGACTCTCTTGTTGGCACTTTTTTCTCATTTCAATATTACACGCTAAGATCTACACCCACAGACGGAGATCTCTCCATTTGTAATATTGCAACTTGCTTCTCTCCTCCACTTTGGCAGTAGAATACCTTGCTTCTCGCCCACGCAAACTCCATGTCCACTTACAAATTGAATAATAAAAAATGAGAATCCAACTCTCACATCTAATAAGAAAAAAAGAGTACTTATGCGTAGACTTTCTTTTGATCTCGACGGTCGCTTAAAAAATAACCCTTAATGATAAAAAACAGAAGGACATCGCTATAATGTAAGGTAGAGGCACACAAATTTCGTGAAGGTAGTAGGATGCATTTTTCATTATGACATGGATGATGAAAATTTCTATTATGATATATAATGATGATAGTAATGATGATGATGATGACAATAATGTTGATGTCTGTGATGTTGATGGTGATGATAAGGATGATGATGATGATTACCAGCGTAGATCCATCTTAAACCCTTATCTATCAAGCACCAACAGTGATCCAATTTTTTGAGGTGTATTTCTTTTTTTAAATTTAAACTCAAGAAATTTGATCTCTCTTGATTGATAGATCGGGGTTTAAGTTTTAAGTTTTTATTTTATTAACTAACATCTATTTTTTAATTACTTTTCATAATATTTTATTGTATGAACCAACATGGATTTTTTTTTTAAATACTTTCCATAATTTTTTATTTTATGAGCCACATGAATTTTTTTAATTATTTTGTTAGAAATGTTACATCACGTTACAACATCTCCCCCATACTGGGCTATAGAGCACCTCGTTTCACTTGGTGCAATGATCATGATGCATGTTATAGCACTATTTGACCACGAGTGATCATAATGGCACCTAAATGACTCTAATGGCATCTTAGTGACCCTAATTACACCTAAATTATCCTAATGCAAGTGCTCTTAACAACATCCTAGTGAATCTAACGGCATTATGATGATGATGTTGATGATGACGTTGATGCATGCTGACAATGAAGATAGTGTTGACGATGATTTGATTATAAGAGGATAACGATTACAATGAGCATGGTAATGATGATAATCACTAAGTAAGACCCATCCATAGTGCTCAGAACATTCTAATGGTGCTCACATTTCCACTTAGAGGCCAAAGCCTATGATGATGATTTTGATGTCTATGACGATGACAATGATGATAACAACAACAATGATGATGAGGAGGAGGAGGATGAGGATGAGGATGAGGATGAGGATGAGTACAACTTCTAATTAAGGCCCATCGTAGTCAAATGCCAAAGATCATTTATGAATTCATGTAAGTTGGTAGGATGTATTTTTCATCATCACAATGATGATGATGATGATGACAATGACTATGATGATATATGACAAGGATGATCACAATGATGACAATGTTGATGTCTACGATGTTGATGATGATGGTAAGGATGATGACGACGACTACAATGTTGATGACACTCATGATGATGGTGATGATGATGCACGTCATAGAACTATTTGACCTTGAATGATCCTAATGACACGTAAATGACCCTAGTGGCATATGATTGACCCTAGCAGCACTTAAATTGCCTAATGGAATTCAAGTGTCCCTAACAACATCTGAGTGGCCCTAACAGGATCTTACTAACCCTAGTGACATTATGATTATGATGATGACATATGATGACAATGACTATGGACTTGATGATAATTCGATTATAATATGATACTGATTAGAAGATGATAAATGAAAATTAAAATCGACGATGATGATGGTTATTAACATCCACTAACACCAAATTGTTAGATTTAAACCAAATAGACAAGCAAGATCTCTGATAGAAACACAATCACAAGATAACACACAATATATCCTGGGAAACCCTCATGGGGTAGAAAACCCAGTAAAGCTTTCCTCAATAAGATGATCAACCAAAATACAAGATGTGCTCCTTCTCCTCTTGACTCCTTAGCAGATCTCCTCAACTAGTGCGCACCCTTTCACAAGTGAGTGAATGATCTAATGAGGAGTTCACCTCATCTATTTATACTTGACTCTCAACTGACTAAAAGACCTGTTGGGGCCGACCTCACCTGGAGAAGTCTAATAACCCCTAAAATATAACTACAGGGCCGACCCACACATGGTGGGTCTAATAACCCTAGTTAATACTAACCCTCGGAGGAATAAACATCTCCGGATACATAATAGGATTACCTCGGAGGGATGAAACATCTCCGGAATAATAAAGTACAAATATAATATTCTTTGAAGTTACAATATTTAACACTCCCCCTTAACGAGAAGGATATTATAACAGCATCTGCAGGAGCAAGGAGTCACTACACATGATACATCTATAAATCATCGGAAGCTTTCTTCAATTCGACTTCATCAGTAACTCAACCAGTTACTGGTACATCAATATCAACATCACGATCTTTAGCATCGTCTTCACATGATCAGCTGCATCGTCGTCATACGATCAACAGTTTCGTCATCACACAATCAACGGCATCGTCATCACACGATCAGCAGCATCGTCATCACATGATCAGCAGCATCGTCATCACACGATCAGCAGCATCGTCATCACACGATCAGCAGCATCGTCATCACACGATCAGCAGCATCGTCATCACACGATCAGCAGCATCGTCATCACACGATCAGCAGCATCGTCATCACACGATCAGCAGCATCGTCATCACATGATCAGTAGCATCGTCATCACACGATCATACAAGTATCCTACACAACAATATGAGTATCCCACCGATACAGATAACCACATCATCAATACAAGTATCCTACCGATACAAGTAACCATATCATCAATACAAGTATCCTACCGATACAAGTAATCACATCATCAATACAAGTATCCTACTGATACAAGTAACCACATCATCAATACAAGTATTCTACCGATACAAGTAGCCACATCATCAATACAAGTATCCTACTGATACAAGTAACCACATCATCAATACAAGTATCCTACTGATACAAGTAACCACATCATCAATACAAGTATCCTACTGATACAAGTAACCACATCATCAATACAAGTATCCTACCGATACAAGTAACCACATCATTAATACCATTACTTTCTCGGAGACCATTCGTCTACGGATCAATTCAGGGACCGAAGTCCAGGGATGATACAATCCCCTTCACGTACATTTTGAACTATCAGTTCCGGGATGATGCAATCCCCATCACGTACATTTTGAACTATCAGTTCCGGGATGATGCAATCCCCATCACGTACATTTTGAACTATCAGTTCCGGGATGATGCAATCCCCATCACGTACATTTTGAACTATCAGTTCCGGGATGATGCAATCCCCATCACGTACATTTTGAACTATCAGTTCCGGGATGATGCAATCCCCATCACGTACATTTTGAACTACCAGTTCCGGGATGATGCAATCCCCATCACGTACATTTTGAACTATCAGTTCCGGGATGATGCAATCCCCATCACGTACATTTTGAACTATCAGTTCCGGGATGATGCAATCCCCATCACGTACATTTTGAACTAAGGTCCAGGGACGATGCAGTCCTATCTTCTATTCTCGGAGACCTCACGTCTACGGCTCTCTTTAGGACTGAGAGTCCAGGGATGATCCAATCCCCTCAAGTCCACCAAGGACTTCATTCTCGGAGACCTCTCGTCTACGGCTCTCTTTAGGACTGAAAGTCCAGGGATGATCCAATCCCCTCAACTGTCCACTAAGGACTTCATTCTCGGAGACCTTACGTCTACGGTTCTCTTTAGGACTGAAAGTCCAGGGATGATTCAATCCCCTCAACTGTCCACTAAGGACTTCATTTTCGGAGACCTTACGTCTACGGTTCTCTTTAGGACTGAAAGTCCAGGGATGATTCAATCCCCTCAACTGTCCACTAAGGACTTCATTTTCGGAGACCTTACGTCTACGGTTCTCTTTAGGACTGAAAGTCCAGGGATGATTCAATCCCCTCAACTGTATCTTCATCCATACAGGTACAATCATATATCACATCAAAACATGTATTCATCACATCAAAACATGTGTTCATCAAAACATGTATACGTCAACAATCACATCAAAACATGTGTACATCAAAACATGTATACATCAGTACACATCACATCAAAACATGTGTACATCAAAACATGTATACATCACTAATCAAAACATGTACACATCACATCAAAACATGTGTACATCAAAACATGTATACATCAGTAATCAAAACATGTACACATCACATCAAAACATGTGTACATCAAAACATGTATACATCACTAATCAAAACATGTACACATCTCATCAAAACATGTGTACATCAAAACATGTATGTATTCTCACTAATACATCATATCAAATCATGTATAAACGATATGTAAGAGTTCTAAATCTAAATAATTGTAAGTAGCTAACAAAACAAAAAAAATAAGTGACAGAAATACTATGCTACTCCCCCTTTCGAGGAGGGTCCTTCTGGACTAAACCAAGCTTGTCTCGGAAGTATTCAAACTTTACTCGAGACAGAGGTTTAGTCAAGATATCGGCAACCTGATCTTCAGTGCTTATGTACTCGAGCTTGATGGCTCCTCTCTGCACCATGTCTCGTATATAGAAGTAACGGATCTCAATGTGTTTTGACTTATCATGGAACACAGGATTTTCAGTCATCTTAATGCAGCTTTGATTATCACACATAATCACAGTAGGATCCATCTCTAAGTCAAAGATTCCAGATAAGAGTTTCCGAAGCCACACCGCTTCACAGCTGGCAGAGCAAGCAGCTATATATTCTGCTTCAGCGGTACTGAGGGCCACACTAGATTGTTTCTTGCTGAACCAGGAGATCATGGCAGATCCAAGACCATAACATCCACCTGAAGTACTTTTTCTGTCTGAGACACTACCTGCCCAATCAGAATCTGAGAAACCATGCAACTTGAGTTCATTTTCTCTAAGATAGTAAAGACCATAGTCCACTGTACCTTTTAGGTACCTCATGATATGCTTTGCAGCTATAAGGTGAACCTTTCTAGGTTCTACTTGAAACTGACTTAGGGTATTTACAGCAAATCATATATCAGGCCTAGTATTTGTCAAGTACATCAAAGATCCAATGATTTGTCTATATAGGGTTATGTCCACTAGTTCTGATGAATCATTAGCTAGTAGTTTTAGGTTGGAGTCCATGGGAGTGGCCATAGCTTTACACTCCAACATATCAAACCTTTTGAGGATCTCCACAGTATACTTACCTTGATTTAGAAATATCCCTTTTTGCTCTTGCCATACTTCTAGGCCTAAGAAGTAGTGCATTAATCCGAGATCTTTCATTTCGAATTCTGAAGAAAGCTTCTTCTTGCTTTCAATGATTTGTTTCTCATTTCCTGTTAGAAATAAATCATCTACATATAATAGAAATATAACAGGTTCATCATTCATTACCTTAAGATAGAGATTGGGGTCAGCTTTACTTTGGGTAAAGCCCATGCTTAATAAGAAGCTGTCAATTCTTCCATACCAAGCTCTGGGAGCTTGCTTCAAACCATATAATGCCTTCTTCAGTTTGCATACATGGGTCCTTCCGTCTTTGACCTCAAAACCTTGAGGTTGTTCTATGTATACTTCTTCTTCAATTACACCATTCAGGAAGGCTGCAAGTGCCATGATAGTTCTAATCGAAGTATACCTAGCAACAGGTGCAAATGTATCTTCATAGTCAATTCCCTCCTTTTGAGAGAATCCTCTGGCTACAAACCTTGCCTTGTATTTTTCAATGCTTCCATCTGCAGCATGTTTTATTTTGAAAATCCATTTGGAAGAAACCACACTTTTATCTCTTGGTTTGGGGACTATATCCCAAACATCATTTTTCATTATTGACTGATATTCTTCAGTCATTGCTTCTACCCATTCTTTCTTTTGAGCTGCTTCTTCATAGCTAGTAGGTAGTTGATCCACAAGATCACACATCAAGGCCATATAGTTGGACACTAGCTTTGGTTTCTTCCTTTCTCTAGTGGAGCCTTCAGGAGCACCATATCTTTCAGCTCCTTGTATAATATCTCTAGCCCATGCTGGTCTTCTTTTCCTAGATAATTCTGCAACAGGGGGTTCTTGTGGTTCCAGCATGTCATGATCCTCTGTTATGTCCTCCTCAGGGATGTGAACAGTATCTGAGACTCTGGGAGATGTATCTTCTTCATAAACTTCTTCAAGTTGACATTTTCTAGATTTCTTAAGAGCTGCTTCCTCATCGAAGGTTACATCTCTACTTATTTCTATATGATGAAAACCTGGTATGTAAATCCTGAAGGCTTTGGATGATTCACAATAGCCAACAAATATTCCTTTCTTACCAGAAGGATCCAACTTGGTTCTCTTTTCCTTTGGAATGTGGATGTACACAGGACACCCAAATATTTTAAGATGGCTTACTTCGGGCTTCTTTCCAGAAAACACTTCTTCTGGAGTTTTGAAATCAAGAGCACTATGAGATAATCTGTTTTGAACATATACTGCTGTTCTGGCTGCTTCAGCCCACAGATACATGGGAAGATCCTGGTCATGTATCATAGTCTTCACAGCTTCCATGATGGTTCTATTTTTCCTTTCTGCAACCCCATTTTGTTGGGGATTGTAGGGAGTGGTTAGTTCTCTTTTGATTCCAGCTTCCTTACAGAATTCTTCAAACTCTTTTGAAGTATACTCTCCACCATTGTCTGTTCTGAGAACCTTGATTTTCTTTTCTGAGAGATTTTCTATTAGAGCCTTGAACTCTTTGAACTTCCCAAAAACTTCATTCTTACCCTTTAGAAAGTATATCCAAGTTTTCCTTGAATGATCATCAATGAAAGAAAGATAGTATTCAAACCCACTTAGAGAGGTGGTGGGCATTGGACCACACACATCTGAGTGTATTAACTCCAAGATCCCTTTGGTCTTTGTTTCACTCTTTGGAAATGGGTTCTTGACATTCTTGCCTTTCTTACATCCTTTGCATGAGCCATTATGATCCACCTTTAAATCTGGTAGTCCTATGACCACCTTGCTTACATAAGGTAAGGCTTTGTAGTTAATGTGAGCTAGTCTTCTATGCCATAGCTCACTGGGGCTAGAGGTTTCATGAACAAGAGCAGCTTCTGGATGACCCTTGAGTTTATATAAACCTCCTTCCTCTTCACCAATAATAATTGCATCCTTAATGGATTTGCCTTTGGACCACATTAACACTTGTCCATCAATGAATGCAACTCTATAGCCTTTCTTGTCTAAAGCTGAGATTGAAAGCAAATTCTTCTTTAATCCTGGAACATATAGAACTTCCTTCATCTTCATGGGGGTTCCAGAATCGAGTTTGTAGTTTGCTTCACCAATTCCCTTAATGGGATATTGATAGTCATCTCCTAGAGATACCTTTTGGGGAGAATTCTTTTCTTCAAGATTTGAGAGGGTCCTCTTCTGTCCAGTCATGTGCTTTGAAGCACCACTGTCAATAAGCCATGTACCTTCACCAGGGGTTATGGATCCAGAGAGTGCGGAGAATAGAACATATTCTTCTGCATCTTCTTCTGTGTTTCTTCTTGACCTCCTTTTGAAGAAGGTCCTTTCTTCTTCTTCCCCTTCATCTCTAGGCCTTTTATTGTGAGACCTTTCTTCCTCTATTTCTTCTTCTTCACTGTCATCCTCTGCAAGATGTGCTTGATGTCTTTTGAAGTGATTACCCTTTTTCTTCTGTAGAGGGCAATCTTTAGCAATGTGTCCTAATTTGTGACAAGAGTAGCATTGGAAAGAAGAGTAATCCCTTCTTTGAGTAGATCCTCTTTTCTTGTGAAATCTGTGAGGAGGATGAGACTCCTTGAGACCACCTTTCTTGAAGTAGGATTGACTCCTTCTTCTTTTGGTATGAGTGGCCAAGGCTTGGTCATCTTCTTTGAGCAAGGCTTCTCTATTTGCAACCCTAGCCTCCTCTTGTACACAATCTTCCCAAACTACATCAAACTTCATACTTTCTTTTCTGGCACACATAGTTTGAATGAATGACTCCCAAGGTCTAGTGAGACCATTTAGAGCTGTCATCACAAGTTCATCTTCATCAAGGGTATCACCAATGGCATCTAGTTGTTCTTTGATTTGATGGACTCTTGAGAAGTAGTCTTGAATGGATTCTCCTTTGTTCATCTTGGTGCTCTTCAACTGAGTCCTTAGATTCATCTTCCTATTGATGTTCTTTCCTTCATACATTCTTCCTAGGGCATCATACATTTCCTTTGGAGTCTTCTTGGAAGACACTTGGGGAATCAAGTGGTCTTTAATGGAATCAGCTATGATTCTCTTTGCCCTAATCAGATCCTTCCTGTGTTTCTCTTTGGCTTCATCTTCTTCTGGTTCTGCAACTTCCTCCTTGATATAATGAGCAAGATCATTCTCCTCAAGAATTAGACCAATTCTGTATTTCCATGCTCGGAAATTCTCTATGCCTTCTAGCTTGTCTTCAAGCTTAGTATTTGGAGCCATCTTCTCTTGGGGGAGTCCAAGAGACAGAGTAGACTTACCTGGAAAGTTACCTTTTACTTTTCCGGAATCTGGAACAGAATTTTATCGCACTTTTGGTAGAATTAGGGTTTGAATTTCCCGGAGTTCTACCCAACCAAAAAGTTCGATCTATAGCTCAAAAGAATGCTCTTGAGAAGGGATACCCAGCCATATAATCAGAATTCAAAAATTACAACTTTTTTCTGAAACCAAAATCTGACGTATCGCACTTTTGGTAGAATTAGGGTTTGGATTTCCCGGAGTTCTACCCAACCAAAAAGTTCGATCTATAGCTCAAAAGAAAGGTATTGAAAAGGGCTATCCAGCCATGCAACCAAAAAATCAATAATATCAACTTTGGGCTGAAACCCTAACTTCACCAAAGAGAGAGAAAGAGGTATTCTTACCTTGTGAAAGATGTCCTATTCAGTTTGGCTCTGATACCATGTTAGATTTAAACCAAATAGACAAGCAAGATCTCTGATAGAAACACAATCACAAGATAACACACAATATATCCTGGGAAACCCTCATGGGGTAGAAAACCCAGTAAAGCTTTCCTCAATAAGATGATCAACCAAAATACAAGATGTGCTCCTTCTCCTCTTGACTCCTTAGCAGATCTCCTCAACTAGTGCGCACCCTTTCACAAGTGAGTGAATGATCTAATGAGGAGTTCACCTCATCTATTTATACTTGACTCTCAACTGACTAAAAGACCTGTTGGGGCCGACCTCACCTGGAGAAGTCTAATAACCCCTAAAATATAACTACAGGGCCGACCCACACATGGTGGGTCTAATAACCCTAGTTAATACTAACCCTCGGAGGAATAAACATCTCCGGATACATAATAGGATTACCTCGGAGGGATGAAACATCTCCGGAATAATAAAGTACAAATATAATATTCTTTGAAGTTACAATATTTAACACAAATTTGGTATATCAGAACCCAAATTAGTATTAGGGAGAAATGGATGCCAAACCTAGCATAGTTGGAGCATTAGAAAGCATTCCAAATCAATAACATTTTTTATCCTAAGTCGACACTATTTAAGGTGATATTCCTAGTGTTATTTTAGATTTTATTTTAGGTTCTATTGATGGCGCTATTTTAGGCACTAATTACGATGCAAAGTCAGGTGGTATTCCATGGGCATGTAGCATCCAAATTAGCACTGATTTTCATATTCAATAGAAAGAGAAAAAAATTCATGCACGGGAGGGCAGAAAGGGACATAAAACCGAAAGATCACTTCAAAAACACTCACAAAACACATTTGCAAGGAGGACATTATTGATTTCTACCTTAGATATGAAGATTTTATAGGTAAATCACCCCTTTTTTATTCACTCTTTGTTAGGTATTTGCTTGAAGAATTTGTTGAATTCACCCTTTGTTAGGTAGTTTCTTGAAGAATTCTCCATGAGGAAGAGGGTTTATAAAACAAACAAAAAGAGGGTTGAGGAATTCACTTTGAGGAAGATGTTTTAGAATTAAAAAATAGAGAGGATTGAGAAATTTGCGTTAAGTAGTCAAATACAAATATTGAAGAGGAACAAACCCTAGGGGTTTGGCAAGTGAGAGGCACACCAATACCATCAAGCTTTTGGAAATGGAAATGAGAGAAGAAGGTGCCAATGGAGGAAAAAAGGACCGCGAAGAAAAATTCCACTCATTGTAGCTGCCAAAAAGGAATGAAAGCATTGGTTACTTGTTTTGTAAGTATCTTCAATATGTGAATTCAATTTTTCAAGATTTCCTTGTAAAAATTAAATCTAAAATATATAATTTGTCCATGTGTCCTATTCTAATAAGAATTGATAAATGGATGGATTGTGAAAAAGCAATGATGCAACAAAAAAAAATGGTTAGGATTTGATATGAATGGAGAATGAGGTATGAAATTTATTATTTTTCCTTTAATGTATTTTATTTGTTGTCTTATCTTAATGTGGTGCCTCCACCAACTTATAATTTTAGTTCATCGTCCCAACTACAAGATACTTCCAACAATCATAAGATATAGAAATAAATCCATCATGCTATCCCTAAGATCATAATGAACATGAGTCACCCAAATAAAATATATGATAGAGAAGTTATGAGAATATTATTGGGTGAAGAAGAAATACACATAAGACCATTTGCATAATTTTTATAGGCAGGACCTAAGAATTATAAATGAAATTTTTAGTGTAAAGGCAAGTGGGTATCTAATCCCAAATTCAATAGTAGAGTTGACAATGAATAAGGTTCATACCACATTTAAGCATAATAGGAAAGATGAACATGCTCATGATACTCAACCGTTGGATGCATAATCATGAGTGGTATCTTTAGATGCATATGACGATAATGAACTTCCTCACAAGAATGACTTATGGGAGAACCTTAATCCATTGCTTTCTAACATATTAGGTTAATTAACCTCAATTCACCTCAATGTTAATGAAGTATAAAACTAATGTATACTTCATCACTAGTTTATGGTCATTCGTGTTACACTAGGGTGTTTTCTTTGCATACTTTGGGTCATATCCTAAATATTTCGACATACCCTATATAATAATGTCGATTTCATCACTCATGCAATCTTTATGCTTTCATGCACTTTTTATTTAACTAGCCATTGGCCATATATGGGAATAAGCCCCCAACGCTTGACTCTATGACATATTTTCTTTTGACGTACTAATTGGAAGACATGAGCATATCTAGGATGAGCCCCCGATTTTTGGGTTGGTTATTTCATGGTATATTTCACTTGGATTGCATACACACACCTACGAACAATCCCCCAATTCATTATCACATGAATTATCATACTTAAGTGCGGCTCATACTTCATACATCATACTTTTTATGTGCAATATTGGTGATGTATTCCCTCTTTCATGACATACTACATTGGTGAAGAATGGATACATTTCATAGCATTTGACTAATTTTATAATTACACAAAGTTATTGTTGGCGCGTGGTGGGAAGACCAAAGGTTTAACATTATTTTACCAACAAAACACTTAGATATCGGCCCTTTTGGCATCACCTACAAGCAAATTAAGTCTCACCCAAGGAATCTATGGGGATTGCAACAACCACATTTTTGTAGTGCTGAAAGGATAAGAGGCATTCATTCATATTATTCTCTAAACATTCATAAGATGTACATATACATAAAATATTCATAGCATAATCATCCATGACAACAAATATGTAAAACAAAGCATATCATAAGCACATATTGAACATAACATGCATCACATCACAACACATAGCCATTTCATCCACAATAAATCCTCTTATGTATTATCATCAAACAATTTCTTACAAAACATGTGCACTACGCTCTTACATCAGGTCGTTGTCTCAAACATACCCCAATCCCTTCCTTATTCATATGTGCATTTTATCTTTAACATACTCTAAGACACCCCTTCTACCCAAAACCCTTTACACATTTATACAATTGAAATTGGGCTTATCCCATAACAAGTGGAAAAAATCACCTAACAACTTCTAATTATCTTCCTCCTTTTGTGCATGCTTTTCCCGTAGTTGACTTATTGCATCATCCACTTCTTGCATGTAATTCCCAAAACTTGTCCAAAAATCTTGCTCCAACAGGCCTCCAACACTCACCTATGGCTCGTCCAATTCCATTCAGGACTTCTGCTATGCTTTGTGCACCATCTCCATGAGCTTCTGTAGTGTTTCCTTTGTATTCGCAACCTAATCATTTTCCTTTGATTTATGTTCCAATATCCCTCCAGTCACCTATATTGAGATCAATGTGGTCCACTTGTCCATACTATATTGTGCTTCTTGCTTCATTATTCCCTGTGCAACTGTGAGTTTTTATGTCACTCTAAAATATTCTTCCTACAACAGCTCTGGCTTATGCATAATGTTCTGCTGCTTAGACCTTAGCTGACTAATATCCAAGTATTGCTACCCATTCTCAACTATTGCAGCCATTATTTCCTTTTCCAACAGAGTACTCATCATATCTTTGAGATTTTGCACCTTCTCTTGCACATAATGTAACCTTCGATCAATTTCTTGTAATTATTCATCCGCCATCAACCTCATCCATACTTGTGTGCTTTCCTCATACATATTTGCACACTCCTCATCCAACTTCCTTATATTTTCCATTGTCGTTGGGGTTGTCTTATCCCTTTTCTCTCTTTCCTCTGGTAGGGTACTTGAAAAGGTGCATGCTTCTAGATCAATGATCTTCACGTAGAATCCCTCAATGGATTCATTGAAAATTTTCACCTTTTCTTCTACTAGAATATCTACTTCCAGTTGTACCTTAGGGATGATGTTGTACACCTTATCCACTGCTTGCGGTCTTTCATTTTTCTGTGAAGCCTCTTATTTTTCTTGACAGAGCTTGGCATATTCTTTCTATAGTGCTTCCTTATCCGCGGTCCCTTTGTTCCATTCCATAGATGTTAAATCTTCATGTGTTTGAATCTCCTGCGCAACACTTGCCTACAAATTGTGCAGCACATATGTGGGTAACTACAATAAGACCAAATCAATTAAACTTACCATCAGTGTGTGTTCTTGCATCTCTATCGTTGGGAACTCTAAAGCTCTTAGGGATATCTTTAACTTCGGCGTGCTATTGATGTTGATGATGGTTGCAACACTGTTTTTATTTTCTCATTTGTTTGCATTGTACTGGCTATATGTTCCGCCTCTATGCATCGTAGTGTAACTCTTATTGATTCCAAAATTTGGTGCAATGATGTTATTTTTTCTTGCGCCCTTCTGTGCATTTCTTCTTATTTTTGCACCGCTTGCTACAATAACTCTTTTTATACTCCCTTCACTTGGTATCCTATCTTATCCAAGTCATATTCAGTCAATGCCTAGAAATTTTGGTCCTTTGTTGCTTTCCTCTTCTTGTGTTGCGTTGATGAACCTACTTTGTCATGATCCTTTCTCTTTTCACTTGCATGCTATTATTTTTCCTATGTGGTGTCTCTTGCCACATTTCTCTAATCTCCTTGTTTCATTTCTTCTTCATCACCTTGTTATTGTTATTCTTCTTGATTTTCATGTTTCTCTTGTTGTTGTGTTTGTTGCGTATTTTCCTCAGTTGATTCAGGTATTGGGACTCTCCACTCTGTGTCCCAATCGTTCACAATGATGTTGAAATATTGCTCTATAAGTCTAAAGTGCATCAACAACCATTGCACATTTGGATCCATTTTTTATTTGACATACATGTGGTGCATTCTTGCCTTAAATTGCACAATTCCCTTGTATGCTTCAATTACCTATGACTGGATGTGCAGTGTGCTCTCAATGCTCTATCGGGTTACCTTCTTGTAAACATTGAAAATGATGTTGTTGTCCTCTATTCTTATGCATGGTATTCTAGTATAGGATAACAGAGTGTGCTTCCAAACATGGTTTATGTGTAACGTCCATGAACCATGTGTCTCCTGGTTCCCTCCATGGAACCAGTGTAATCAAAATTAATATCCAAGCATAGTGGAACTCCATACCTTTTTTATTACACATCGTTGCAGTCGATTAAGAACTCATTCACCAAGAATGTCACCCAGTTCATCTGTACTTTGGATTTGCACTTCTCTACCACTACTATTAATCCTGTTGGTACCTGGTCTTTGCGACAATTCCTCAAGAGTTTACAAGCCAACACTTGTGCTGTAAAATTGACCGAATACTAATTGATGCTTTCCACATCCAATCCGCATTGTCCTCGTTGCATGTTATACCTATACTTCATTCATTCTGCCAATGATTTCTCCTACCTATTATCTCTAGACAAAGGAGATGGGTCCTCTTCTGGCATTGGTAACCCTGCAATCTGTGGAATAAGCTGATTGTCAATGGACATTGGCATGTCCAACCAGAGAAAAGCGTCACGCATGCAACTCAATAATATATTTACACAGTTGTTAATCTCTGCACTCCTGTCGAAACATGGAATATCCAATAGGTTCAATATTCTCGTTCACTACAGTCCTAGTTCCCACTCCTATGAATCAACTAGAACTGTAGGTGATTATGGGATTGTCTTTGTGCATAAATACTTCTCTGTGACTAGGTAAAAAAACTTATTCTTAACTGCAATATCATGGTCTACATACCACAAGCGTCCCACTTCACCCAACATATCTTCCTCACCAAGACCTATGATGGTATCATTGGTGTCACTAAGTCATACTTTGGTGCCTTTGAAAGATATATGGGCTTTGTTGTTAGATTCCTTGGTGGCACATACACTCTTGAAAACCTTAGTGGTCTTGAAACCGATGCTCCTAGAGTTTCATCCTTTAGTGTCACTCATGGTTTCTTTATGAGTTGTTTCTTTGTTGATTTGAATCATGTCTCCTTTGGTGGTGTCATTGTTCTCTACAACTATATTCTGTCTACACTTGGATCTACTTGGATCAACTTATCTCTAACTGCTCAAAGAAATATGCCCTTGTTATGTCACCTTAGATATAGGTTTATAGCCTCTTGTTAGTTGTCTCATCCATCTTCGCGCCCAAATCTGCATTCAATGATTTCCTAGATCTGCGTATCTAATCCTAGAGTTGGGATAGATTCGTCAGTCTATCCAAATCTTGACACCTTTCTTTTCATTTATTACGCTGCATCCCTGTCATATCACCATCATGTCTTCTCTTTAATGCTATGAACTATCTTCTGCACATAAATTCATTCCATCTTTCATTATGTGCCATTTGATTTTCCTGTGTTCATGGCTTCTATTTGCATTGAAGCTTCTTCTTTCTTTCTACGACATTGTTTTTTCCTAATATCATCATCATATCCTTTTGTTTCTTTCTTTTTAGATTTATCAATATTTTTATTTTCTTTGTCTTTTGGTTTTACTCTGTTATTTTCACTATTTTTTTTCACCCATGCATACTTAGGCTACTATGCAGAACGACATCTGTCCCTATACAATTTCAACCAACTTTCGTTAACAAACCCTTCCATGAATTCTCCATTCAATTTTCACAATTGAACAACACCTAATTTAGTTATCGATTCTATTACAAATGGACCCAACCAATGCATTCGGAAGTTGTCTGGGTGCTTCAAAAACTTACTGTCATAGAGAAAAACTAAATCTACTTTATAGAACTTCTTCTGTTTGATATGTCTTCCATGCCATGCCTTTTCACACGCTTTTTGAACCTACTAATGAAATACTGCATCGAAGTGGTCTTCCTCTAGTTCCAGTAACTCTGAGAGTCTTTTCTCTGTTGCTCCAAAATCTGTGAGCTCTAATAGCATGACAATGTGCATACTTGTCACTATGAGCTCCATGGGCATAATTTCCTCTTGACCATACACTATTTAGAATTGTTTCTTTCCTATCAACTTCTTGCATGTTGTCCTGTATGCCCATAATACTACAGGACTCCTCAAGTCCCAGTCATCTTGATTCACATTGCATATCTTTGTTACCACAGTCTCTAGAATCTTATTAAACACTTCCACCATTCTACTTGCTTGAGGATGATAAGTCATGCTCTTCTAGTGGTAAATATGAAATTCTTTTCTTAGAGATACTATCGTCTTGTTCAAAAAATGGGTCCCTTGGTCACTTATTAAGATTCTCATGCATCCAAACTTTGTAACACAATTCTCAAATAGAAACATCGTAGTTGTCTATGAGATACATTCTTTAACTACTTCTGCTTCATTCCAATGGGTCAAGTAATCTGTTATGGTGATTATATATCTTGCTCCTGACATTTTCGCTGGTGGGTTGATCAATCCAACGAAATCTATATCCTATTTATCATATTCCTATAATGTAAGTTGTGGCATCAAAGGAATCTCATCCCTTCTTGATGGATTCCCAACTCACTGACATATATCATAGGTCTAACAAAACTCCTTTGCATCCTTATGAAGGGTGGGCCACCAAATTCCTACGCGCAAAATATTTTAGGTCGTTGCTTTCCCTGCATAGTGGCCTCCTGCAACTCTTTCATGTGCCTCCTGCAACATATCATCGCATAATACCATCTACTCCTAACTTATACAAATTCCCCGCTATAAGATGATAATCCATTTCCTTAACTCTAACTATTTCTTCTGCACAACCACAAAGTCGAGTGGAGTTACTCCTATGCTCATGAACTAGGAAATATTTTCATAATAATCGTCAACCATCTATACTATGAATAAGTGCGCATTATTATGGTAAGATGTTGTCCAAATATCCTACATCTCCCCCCATGACTATGCGCGACAAATAGTTACGTCCTAATTTTAACTTTTTTGTTTTCACGACTTCCTGAAAATCATATTCTTGAAATAATAACAACCATCTGCATATCCCCCCGCCCAACACTAGCTTGTTGAATAAGTATATCAATGTAGAATGATTTGTCTACATTTTGAAGTGTGATCCTAATATATAATGCCTAAAATTCAATGGTGCATACACCATTTACATCCCCTCATGTTCTATCGTAGTGTAATGTTGTTCAATAGTTGACAACTTTCTACTAACAAAAACAATAGGATGATCCAAGTTTCCTTCCCTTAGCAGATCCAGTACTGTTCCCAACACTATCGATGATGCATCTACATGGACATGGAATTCCTTCTTCCAATTTGGAAACACTCATATTGGCGCAATCACCAATTTTTCCCCACTCCTTTCATTGATCATATCATTAATGAGTGTGCCAGAATCAAGGTCGTTTCCTTTTTGGATGGATTCTCTAGGTTCAACCAGATTCAGATCTGACCAGAGGACCAACATAAAACCAGATTTATTTATCAACATCAAATAAGGAAAAACAAATAAAGATAAAAATCACTCTAGAACACAAAGTCATCATAAATACATAAGTGAATATGAACAAAAGAAGAACAAGAAGGAAATGATCAAGGATGAAATTATTTTGATATTGAAGGTATATTCATTCAAGAAGCACAACAAATTAGAGAAGAAGAAGAAAAGAAAAATAATAAGAAAGGAGAAAATAAGAAGAAAGGAAAAGATAAAAGAAGAAAGGAAAATATAAAAGAAGAAAGGAAAAGATAAGAAGAAAATATAAAACAATAAAGGAAAAGAGAATAGGAAAAGAGGAAAAGAGAAGAAGAAATAAAGAGACAAATAGAAAAGAAAAGAAAAAAGGTAGAAAAGAGGAAACAAGAAGAAAAGGAGAGAGAAGAAAAAAGTAAAAAATAAGGAGAAACAAAGAGAGAAGAGGAAATGAGGAAACATGCAGAAAGGAAGAGAGAATAACAAAGAAAGAAATTAGAGGAAAAGAAAGAGGCGACAGGAGAATAGAAGATATGAAGAAAAGAGGAAAGAAGAACAAAGGAGAAAGAGGGAACAAGTAGAAAGAAATATGAAAGATGGAGATAGAGAAATGGAGGAATATAAGAAAAAAGAAGAGGAAAGGAAGAAGCAATAACAAGATAAAGCTAGAGTAATAGAGAGATTAATAAAGGTGGTAGAAAAGGACAAAGGAAAAGAGGACAAAACAATACCAGACCTAACATGCAGCTAAGATGCTTACCCAAACCCAGGAATGGAGTTCGATTCGGTAATACAACACCTATCATAGAAAACACCATATCTAGATCCAAACCCAAAGCAATAGTAGTTTCTTGGTTAAAAAAGAAAACAAATATAGAAGATGCAAAACAAGCCAACAAGGAACAAGTCAACTTGTGGACTAAACTCACCACAAAAGGAAAGAACAAAGAATTGGGAGATAGAGTACACACACAACTATTCTATGACAAATTCTCAATAATTTCGAAGGCATTCATAGTAGTACAAAAGGTATTAGTTACACTTGGAATCCTTATTAAATCATTGGATTACATAGTACAACAGCTACAAGCATAGACCTTGAGGGAGGAAAATTTACAATTTTAGTAGGAAAAACATGAGAGGATAACCAAAAGGTATGAGGATATATGTAGAAGAAAATAAAATACAAAGAAAAGGAAATTTAAAATTTACAAGAAATATGGATAAGGTTAGATCAATATCAAGATATATTTTACCCATAGTAGAAATTCCAAGAGGTAGTACATAGGATGAAGAAATTATTTTAAGACTAGAGGCTAAAACAAAAAAAATCCCACTAGAAAAGAACAACATAATGATGGAATATTGGTCAATACTGAGAGGGGGGGTGAATCAGTATTGTTAACTTTTTACCTTTTAACCACTTATTAAACTTTAATCAAAACATGGAATCAACACGATACACAAAAACACATAATTTATCATGGAACCCCAATTGGGTAAACCACCAACACTTTCTATACTGCAAAATTATGTTTACAATAAGTTTTGCAAGCCACAACTTGCTGGAGACACCAATCCCCAAGTTTCTCAACCACCACTGAAGGATGCATCCACACCCTAGTTTCTGCCTGCACCTATAGACAAGGATACACCAATACCCTGATTTTCCAGCCACTACTGGAAGGAGGCCAAGATCCCCCTTGCAGGCATGTAGCCTTCCCTAGCACCACCCTACCTCCCTTGCTTGATATTATTAATACTTGTATGGTCTTCCTCAACTTCTGTCTCTTTCTATCTTGACTTGGTCTCTGCCTTGCTACTAAAAGGATCTTCACTGTCCTTTTACTTTGTTGGTCTATGTCTTTTATTCTGCTCTCTTCTTCTGCTTGATTGTGCACTCCCTGGTCTCTGCCTCTTCTTAGTGTAGCTTCTACAAAAGTCTTCATTGGTTTCTTGCTGGTCTCTGTCTTCTGATTTACTCTTGCTCTGCTTCAGATCTTCATCATTGCCCAGACACAGTTTTTCTGATCTTTATACTGCTTCAGACTAGCATCATTATTTAACCATAGAGACCCTCTTTAATATTGGATCTTCATTATTTCTGTCTTTTTCAACAAACACGACTGCAGAGCCATCTTCCTACTTCTTAAAATATTCATTATCCATCCACAAAAGAGACTCTCATTTCAAATGACTTTGTTTTCTCAATATATATACCTCTCCAATAGTCATGTGTATTATTTGGAAATAACACAACTCTTCAAAATAATGTGACCCTTTTAAAAACACGACTCTTCATTTAAAATCACTTTTTAATTATATCTTTTTATTTAACCTTTTACTCCAACAAAAGGTTAAATATTTATTTATTTCTTTTCAGCAACAAGTTTTCCTCCTTTTTTAATTTTCAATTTTTATCTCTTATATCTTTTTATTTAACTTTTTACTCCAACAAAAAGGTTAAATACTTATTTCTTTCCAACAACAAGTTTTCTCCTTTTTTTAATTTTCAATTTACATCTCTTATATATTTTTATTTAACTTTTTACTCTAACAAAAAGTTAAATATTTCTTTATTTCTTTCCAACAAGTTTTCCCCCTTTTTTAATTTTCAATTTACATCTCTTATATCCTTTTTATTTAACTTTTTACTCAAAAAAAATGTAAATATTTATTTACTCTCACGTGCTTTAACATATATTTTAATTATATGTTTAACATATAGAAAACCTGTCCAAAATTTCAAATTCATGTCTCTTCATTAAGAATTTAACTAACATCACGTCCTTATCTTTTATAAAACATCATGACTTTTGACAAGATGTGCCTCTTTATGTTTTATAACATATCACTTAATTCTTATATTTATTCTTAACAACATGCAAATTAATAAAGTATTACTCGTCATAAAACTTTGTTGACTTCATAGTTGTGAAACTTAGTAAGGGATTCTAAACCATCAATCACTTCATATGTCTTTTAAAATATCACTTAATTCATATATTGTTATTCTTAACAACATACAAACTCAACATTTTTCTTTGTTTTGGCAGGTTAATAACTTGCACGTGTGAACACTAGGAGAGGATCTGATCACATGGTTGAATAGCTGGTTCATCAAAGAACATGATCATGCCATCTTTGGATTTTACTGACACACACACACTCTTTGGCAGGCATTTCAAAATAGCCTTCCAACTTGTTTAATTTCAACACAGACAAAATTGACAAACCCTAGTCATTACTGTGCGAGGAGGCATTTTGGCAGACTCATATCTTTGTCATATGACCATCACTAAGCAAACTGAAGGTATGGCTAGATAGCCAGTCCACTAGGAAACAAAGCCATATCACCTTTAGAATTTACTGAGACACCCTGAGCTTCTGACGGGCATTTCAAATCAGCTTCTCAACCTCTTTTGAACATCAAAACACATTTCTTCCTATTTTGGCAGACTCATGTTTCACACGTGTGAACACCCATAGGAAAACTGTCTCCTTGGCTGGATAGCTAGTTCATCAATGAACATGTTCTATACTTTCTGATGAATTTATCATCACTTAGACAGGCTTGGACAGGCATTTCAAAATGCCTTTTCAACCTTGTGAATTTTACACTTAGTCAATTTTATGGCTTCCTCCAAAACTTATTCTGAGACCCCTTTTTGGTAGATCCATAACTTTGTCTCCAGACATGTTCAAGAAGAACTAAGGCCATGGTTAGATAGACAATCAAACATAATACAAGACCCCCATGAGCTGCGGGAATTTACTCTAACCCATAAATTAGGGTGGGCATCTTTTCTGAGGTGATTTAGTCATTTTTGCTTGCTAAACCCCTATTTTGGCAGGTCCATAACTTCTCCCTCAGGCACATTATGGACAAAATGAAGACATGGTCAGGTAGGAAAAAAAACAATCTACAAGAACCCCATATGGTGCGGGCATTTATATTCTCCTATAAATTATGGCATGCATTTCCTTAAGACATTTTTTACTAAATTTCCAATACTTAGTCATTTTCTTGTTTTTCACTAAATTGCCATATTTTTCCAAAATGATGTCATATTGCTATAATGACTTCCTGGTAACTCCAGAACACCATCATGTTTTTTTCCAGCCTCATCACACATGCCACATCACCATATATGCCATGCCATCACTACCAACCATGCCACATCATCATACATGCCATCCTTTGACTTTCATTGAGTTCACTCTTGCCATAATGTCCTTGGTTATTCCTTTGTCGTCACTGAACTCCTTTTGACATCAATGAAAACCATATTCCATATTGCCAACACATAAATGCAAAAATAAGGATCAAGAGGAATGGGCCACAAATGGGAAACACAAGTTCTAGAACTCAATAATGTAGTGCAAGAACTCTATGAAAGTGAACACAACTGATAGGATATAGAAACAAAAATGAAAAGGACACAAACATACAAGGAAAAGGGACTTTACAAGTTATCAAAATTGAGTAAGAGCTTGCCACAATTTGATCCTACATATTGTAATCAAGATGATATTGAGGTAGGTAGATTCAAAACCAAAGAAATAATCACATAATGGGCATCCCTACAAAAGTAGTTACAATATATGGAAGAACCTAAATGCAGGGAATTCCAAGAAATGAAAAGTTCTCAAGATGAAATGAGGGTGAAGATGTTTAGGAAAAGAAAAATGAAAATTAACCACCTACCAGAGTCAGTAGACTTAGAAAAAGAATTAAGCACAACAAAAATATACTTTGGAGAATAAATGAATAGTCCAATGTCAATAGTATAGATTAGGGGAACAATTCATAGAGAAGATGGTATATAGACCGTCGACCAAAAAAGAGGCTAAGATTAGGATCGGCATGGTAAAGAATAATCTTCAATTAATTTATGCTAAGTAGGCGAGAAATTTAGAGGTGAATCACTTGATTAGGTAAATTAAAGTAGAATTTTAGGAATTCAACGGAGAGGTGCAACAACACTACAACACTAGAGACTGAAGCATTGAGGGGAAAAGTAGTAGGGAATATAATCCAAATACCCGAGGATAGTAAATAAATAAAATTATGCAAGGAAGTACTAGACATAGAATATGACTAGCAAGAGTTAGAGGACACCTAGCTTGAGGAGAAAAAGTGGCAATAATAGAAAGAAAAAACAAAACCTAGACAAAGAAAGTAGGTAGGAGTATCCAAGAGGCTACCAATAATTCCAGGGTTGGATAGTCTTGGGATTAGATACTCTCAACTAACACATAAATAATTACCTCATTTTGAACAAATCGAGCACAAGAAGGATCTTTCT
The DNA here is from genome assembly GCA_027924585.1 of Larix kaempferi. NCBI lineage: Eukaryota > Viridiplantae > Streptophyta > Pinopsida > Pinales > Pinaceae > Larix > Larix kaempferi. The sequence goes on from BSBM01000014.1 coordinate 751,411, forward strand.
TGATAATCAAGTAGACCAAACAAGAAAAGATAATGAATATATATTACAAATACAAGAGTCTAATAAGGTATATATGTAATATTTTTGTAAGAAAGGGTATAATATGTTGTAATTAGGTTATAGGATATCTAGACTCATTCTAAGGTTTTCAAAGGAAGTCATTATTGTAAGAGCTAAGGTTATTTTCATCGCAAATACAACATACTAGTTGAGATTAATTTTACTATCATTGAGAGGGATTTTTTCTTCATCTTGAGGTTTTTATGACTATAAGCTGTGTTTTCAGTGACTAGGATGTGTTCATCTATATTTTATGATTTGCAGTTATTATAATGTAGTAGAATGTATGACTTTGTGTGACTAAATGAGTGATTTAATGCAATGGTTATGCTCATTTTATGGTAAATTGAGAATATGGATATAGAAGTAGCCAACATGTGGCTTCCATACCAATTCATTATTGTATTTTTCTAAAGGGTCAATATCAATATGTATCAAGTTTTGTATATATTGTTTTTGAGTTTTACATATCCAAAAAAGTAATTTTTATGGAAATTTTTACTTTTGTTAATGTTTTCTAGACTAAAATGTTTACAAATAAAAAAACAATTTAAATAATGATAATTATAATCTTATTAGACATTATTCATAGGTAATTTTTTTTATAACAAACAAATTGCAAGAATCTAGTTGGGAATAATTTGCATATGGAGAAAAATCATGTATAATATTGAACATAAAAAAAGCAACCTGTGTGCATAGTTCTTATATTAAAATCATCCATAGTTCTTATATTAAAATCTTCTATATATAAATCAATGGTTTTATCTCTTATGGGCTTGGTTTTTGAGATTGATTTGTTATGAGCATGGTATTATTAAAATATTTCATATATAAATCAATGGTTATATCTCTTATGGGCTTGGTATTTGAGATTGATTTGTTATGGGCGTGGTATTATTAAAATATCATATATAAATCAATGGTTATATCTCTTATGGGCTTGGTATTTGAGATTGATTTGTTATGGGCATGGTATGATTAAAATATTTCATATATAAATCAATGTTATATCTCTTATGAGCATGGTATTTGAGATTGATTTGTAAATCAATGGTTATATTTCTTATGGGCTTGTTATTTGAGATTGATTTGTTATGGGCATGGTATTATTAAAATATTATATATATAAATCAATGGTTATATCTCTTATGAGCATGGTATTTGAGATTGATTTGTTATGGGCGTGGTATTTGAGCTTCATTTGTTATAGGTGGTCCATTGAATAAGTTTTTAAAAGAGCTCACCTAAGTCCAAACAAAGTGAATAACAAGCTATTCTTGACTCACCATAAAGTAAATCTAAATTTAGTAGCTAGGCGAGTGTCTCTATATTCTTATACTTAGCCTAAGTGAATGAAGATTGTGATATGGAAATGCATTGTGAGTTTGTCTAGTTTAAGGTATCTTGTATATGAAATTATATGTAATATAGGGAATCTTGCCGGTATAAAAATACATTACTTGTGTTTTGTATTGAGTTGGATAAAAAAGGGATTATTTTAAAGATTGAGTAATATTGTGTATAGTCTCATTACTTGGTATGTTTTTAAGATACTAATGAGGCATTTAATGTTATTATCATCGTTTGATCTAATATTATTTTAGACGCATAGTGTTTAAAAAGGCATTATATAATATTAAAATCAAAACGAAATGTGAAGTGTGTTAGCTAGTAAGCCTATGTGATATTTTGTGCTTTATATTAAAGATGTTCTCAATATACATATTGGGTATCTTGAAATTTCTAGTTTCCAACTTAGATGGATTTTTAAAACATCCATGTTTTTTCGTTGAATGAATAGATGGGTTTTTATATTCCCGTGCTTGGTGTGGAATGAGTAAGGATTTTTGGATGATTGAGATAGTATTTGAATGTGTTTACCTCAAAAGTTTGGATTTATATTATTCTAATTATTTTATTGAATTGGAATAAAAAATAAGAGCTATCTCAAAAGTTTGGATTCATAGGTATTATAATTAGTTTATTGATTTGGAATGAGAAATAAGATTTATACATTTTTTTTATGCAAGTTTATATGATTTTTCATGTGGAATGAGTAAGGGTTTTTGGACGCTTGAAATAGTATTTGGATGTATTTATCTCAAAAGTTTGGATTCATAATTATTATAATTACTTTATTGAATTGGAATGAGAAATAAGAGCTACCTCAAAAGTTTGAATTCATAATTACTATAATTAATTTATTGAATTGGAATGAGAAATAAGATTTATAGATTTTTCTTATGTACGTTTATATGATTTTCCAAGTTGATTATAAATTGTGTGTTATGTAATTTATCAAACATGAGTGGAATATCATGGGTATGTTTGTTCAATGTTGACCAATATTATGGCGTTGTCTCATTGTAATTTTTTTTTAATTATTGGTATTTTTTTTGTTTTACTTAATGGTATTTCAATGCTTTTATCAATTTTGGACTTCATCAAAGATAATATGGGTGAAATGATTCATCATCGCATTCCTCCATCACTTAAGAGCTTCCTAGAGAAATAACTTAATAACATCTCTTGCTCTATATTTATTTACTTTGTTCACCATGGGATGTCACTTGGGTCAAAAATGGAAGTGTGCACCAAGATAGGTTAGTTTGAGTCCCAATTCCTAGTACATAACCTCATTAATGACATGCATAGAAAACCAATAGAGAGTGGACTGCTTGAATACCATTGAAACTGATTATCCTAATAGTATTGAAAATGCAATGAAAGAACACAAAATTACATGGATAACATAATATTCAATGCTGAAAGAAGACTATTATAGTCACAACCACCCAAATTATATTAATGAATCAAATAGTGAAATCCTACTAGACAAAAATAATTATGAGTTGAGGTAGTGAAAGGAATGTGAGCCTCGGCGAGCCTAGTTGGTGTGCAAACTTCATAAGTTAGTTTTGCATACAAATTCCATTTTTGGAATGATTGGAATTGTTACAAAGGTTATTCCATGCTAAACATGTTTGGAATGGGTAAAAATCATTGAAACATATGGGAAGGTCTTGAAAAAATCCCTCGAAATTCAAGACCTTCAAAAATATTGTAAATTTATCAAGGTTCATGACCATTTTTGAGATAGCACTAGTAGACCCAAAATGGCCACTTGGAAAACTTGCTAACTAGATTTTGAAATTTTACTAGCACATTCGAAAAATATGATATCCCTTTATGGGTCTTCCACACTACCAATCACCCATTTAACACTTTATAAACAATGAAAATACTTCTTCTCAAAAGGTATTGATAGTATGAAATAGTCACATGACATTATTATAGGATTCAATAAAAGAGAGAAGGCAACAATAATAAAGGGCATATATTCAAAATTCCTTTACTTCCATAAGTTAGATATAGTTCATCAGGCATAGGTAGAGATCTTGTACCAACATCCTCATGGATCCCAATTTTTTTAACTCATAAATGTAAAAAAATATTAGTGACAACAAAAAGGGATAATACCAACAATGCCATTTTTGTTATGTCTTAATCCATACCTGCATAATTCCTTTTCCCACATTCACACCCACCTTGTGAATCCCATTATCTTAAACTTCCTAGATCTGATTTGGGAACCCTAGAGGAAATGCACTACCCTATTATGATTCACTCTTCCTACCACCTGTGTACCTCAACCCACCTTCCATATCCAAGATGATTATGCTAGGCACTATCCTCCAACCCTAGTCATCGAGGACAAGCCCTTGTTATCTTCTCCTATAACAACCAAGATATAATACATTTAATAAGAAACAAGTTCTACATCTTAAAATAACTCTACTTCAGATAGAACTCCCTCAACCTAGAACTACCAAACAATGGAATCAAGGTTTGTCCTCTTTGTTCCCAATGACAATAATAGTTGAATATTTGATTATAGTGATACCAAGGGTCAAAATTGTGAGAGAAATAACATTAAAAGATTTTGGGATGTAGAATAAGATAATTCATTGTATGTGTTGGAAATATTAGATAAATCAATTTTGGAAATGCATTTTTCTAATATGAAAGTGTTAGTTGGGGCTTGTGAAAAAGAGAGATAGAATACAAGAAGGAATCAATAGAGAAGGATACCATGCATGAGAATATTGAAACTTTAAACCTATGGTTAACCATGCACTCCACGCCTTCTCTAATGGAGTGGAAGGAGTGTGGAAGAAAGTATTAAAAGTGAAAAAAAACCATGCATCCCTTTTAGCCATTCCATTTGTTATGTGACACATCACCTGGAACTCTAGTTATAAATTATTCACATTTATTAGCTTTTTCCCTACTCCCTCAATCAATGTGCCACCTTAAAAAAACATTTAATATTATATCTTGTAAACAATACATTATACACATGTTTAAGAGAAACATGGCTGGATTCAAAGTGCACAAAAGTTGTAAGTAAATATTTCTCACATTATAGTTTATCTTTCTTGCCTTGCCAATTACTAATGAAGCTTTGTTATCTCAATTTAATATCCAACTCAAGCTTTGTGCTCAATCAAATTCAACCAACAATTTCATTATTCCCCTACCATTCAAGCATTGCACTCATCAAAATTCAACAATTAGTGAAATTCATTATGCCCCTCTCTGATCTTGTGACAACAACAACCACACTACAATTATAGTGTCTATTCTAGTATTCTTCTAACTCTTTTATGGAAATGAATTTACTACTTTATCTTGTCCAATGTCATGAAATATTGTAATTTTTTTTGTGCAAACTTATGTTTGTAAACAATCTTAAAACATTCTCTAAGGTTTTTGTATCTCTCTTTTAGGAAAGTAAACTTTTACATTTTTTATCCTTCTTACACATCTACATCATTATCTCTCGTACATTCACTTGGTGTTCACTTGTGTTGCACAATTCTTACACATTTGCATCATACTCCCTTGCACATCCACATCCACTTGGTCCACACCCACTTGGCGTTGCACAACATCCTTACACTCATCTAAAATGCAACTTTCCTACAACCTACTAAGCATCTCAAAGAATTTTTCAAACACTCTACTACTCCTAATTATTTCCTCTCATATTTATTTATATCTCCTACCAGTTTCTCCTATGATTACGTAAGTGTGAATTCCTCTCATAACAATCTCCACTCTTTAATGCATCTATACTAACCTTATACTAACCTCTTGGTACATGTGTCATATGTTTCTATCTCTTGTTATTAATACCATTACACCAAGTTCTTTATCCACATCCATAATGATATTTCTCCAACCATATATCATACCCATCTTTTTAGAAATTATATATGAATTTCAAGCCCACTTGGTACTATTGTCATATGTTTATGTTTTTATATTTTGTTATTAATACCATTACGCCAAGTTCTTATCCACAATGATATTTCTCTAACCATATATCATACTTATATCAAACCTTTTGATGGTAAAATCTAAAATATATGTTTTCAAACATGCACATCAACAATAACCCATATCCAAATCCTATACCCTATAAACTTATTTAAAAGAAGCTAATTTAATAGGAAATATATCATTTTCAATTATAAATTTGATAAATTTTTAAGTAAGAATAAAATTACAGCATAATCTAAATTAATTTTGGGATATCCACTTACATAAAGTAAGCTAATTTAATAGCAAAAGTACCATTTTCAATTATAAATTTGATAAATTTTGAGGTAAGAATAAAATTACATCATAATCTAAATTAATTTTGGGATATTCACTTATATAAAGTAAGCTAATTAAGTTAATAAACATTAATATCTTATAATTTGGGGGTGGAATATCATTTATTCTTTTTCATTTACGAATGAGGATGATACAAGTGTATTGTCTAATTCTATGGTATTAGTTCAAAATTATAAAAATGATTATAAAAAATAACTTATGGTTGAGAAATGGATAACTCTAGTTGATAAGTGGATAACTCTAATTGATGCATGAATACATGAATAACGTATAATTTGAGGTGAATAGGTAGTTGAGATATAATTTCAGGATACTTAATTAGTGTCTATGAATATTCACCAACCACAAATTAAGTGATTATACTAGTTTAATAAAAACTATGATTAAAATTTCAAGCCTAAGTGATAGTATTATTAGTAAAAATCATAAAACAAAATTCATCCAAGTTTGAAAATCAAAATTTCAACTTTCTGACCTCTTATGTCTTCCACTTATAATCCAACTACGTGCTTCCCTGCTACTTTTGTGGCCCCAATGCTTGAGGTTCTTTGAGTCTAGATGTTGATTCAGTTGGGTTGGATTCAATAACCATTCATCTAAAAATATCTATAAAGTTGCAAATATCTAGCTTAAGGATTGACATCCATTACAGTGGTCTCATGCTGCTCATGTTCAAAACTTTTCTATCAAATCAAACTCTAACACCTAATCACGATCACGATCACGGCAGGCCTATGACAATCACGGTGACAGTTTATTTTCATTGGGTTTGAGCTCTTGCCCAAGTGAAACAATTTTGCGATAGTTGAAGTATATATATATGAAAATGACAAAATGCTTTCGTAATGGTGCAATGGCCTTAGCTACAACTCTCCACACACTCCAAGTTAGAACAGGCTAGAAAAGGTCGTCAATGCTAACACGTATTACAAAACCATAGACTTTATCACTAAATTTAACAAAACATTTCACTCTGGTCCTTGTCGACGAAAGAGCAAGTTGAGCGTGTGCACGTCATGAAAACCTAACTAATCCACTCTCTCGGAATGGTATTTCTGTATTGGTATGGCCTGCATTCATAGAATAATTTGGATTTTAACAACTAAAGATTGGGTAGAGATCTAAAGCATCCCGAATAGTAGAATCTCGCTGTAGGAGGTGGCTAGATCGAAGCTTATATAACTGTGAGAACCCCAACATTCTTCAAGGATATGAATTCGCGCTCTCCGTATCACTAGGGTTGTTTCTCTGTATCACCTGTGAGAGCTAGTTCCTACCGAATTGCTGTTTCACTACTGATTACGCAGCTACAGTTATGGAGTTCGATACTCGGGAAGATGTGTTGTATTTTAGGGGGTCGAGGACGTATCACCTGTGAGAGCTAGTTCCTACCGAATTGCTGTTTCACTACTGATTATGCAGCTACAGTTATCGAGTTCGATACTCGGGAAGAGGTACCTGCTGTGTTGTATTTTAGGGGGTCGAGGACGTATTAGTGGCGCAATGATGAATGAAACGCAACCTCAGGAGGTGTGGAGATCATCGTGGGATTCGATCGGGGAACACACTGATCACAAGGAGGATGGCCCGAGCTCCAGATCGTCGGGCGGGTTTAACCAAAATAGAGAGGCGGGCTCCGTGTACTTTCAGGAGGAAGAAGGATATAGGGAGTGGCTGCACGAGATGGTGGGGCGATCCCATTCTTATTCGCATGATGACAGGGGGAGCCAGTTCATCAGGTGCTCATCGGTGGTGGTGCAGCGAGTGGAGGCGCCATTAAGCGTCGCGTGGTCGCTGGTGCGGCGCTTTGACAAGCCCCAAATCTACAAGCAATTCGTATGTGGATGTTTCTTAGCCGGTGAGGGGGATCTGAAGGTCAACGTCGGCAGCGTGAGAGAGGTTCAAGTCGTCTCCGGTCTCCCTGTGGCCACCAGTACCGAGCGACTGGACATCCTGGACGATGAGCAGCATATTCTGAGCTTCAGCATCCTGGGAGGTGATCACAGGCTCAGCAATTATCGATCCATCAGAAGTCTGCATGAGAGGCTTATAAATGGGAAACCCGGAACCATTGTGATCGAATCCTACGTGGTGGATGCGCCACATGGGAATACAAAAGAGGAGACATGTTTATTTGTGGATACCATCGTGAAATGCAATCTGCAGTCCTTGGCTGACGTCTCCAAGCACCATATGAGCACAGGCCGTTGCTTATAGTCTCGCAGTCCGCGCTACCGGTTTGTGAATATTTGCTTATTTTGTTTTCGTTGGATATACAGTTTGAGAGTGTGTACAGGCGCATTTCTGATGGAAACTAGCAGAGCCCTTCGAGGTCTTGTGTAATATTGATATCTGATTTTTGGTTGTTCGAAAGTGCAATTCAATGGTTTCATGGGTTTTTAAACCTCTAAGATCTGGCAGTGCTGCAAGACTGGTTCTCTCCACCAACTCTGAAGTTGCTTTCTTGATACACTGCAGGAGATCACAAAAGGAATTGTTAAAAGTCTTTTTTCCATAAAAAGTGACATCTCTGCTTAGGCAATGAAAGGTATTCTTAGATTAGTGGGGGCATATATCTGTTGTAAAGCTGATATTTCAAGTAGGGTTTCATTGTTCCTCCTCAGCAGGATTTGAAAAAATATTTATGTATAAATATATTCCAGAATTTTTTCTTGAAAAGCCTGATTTGAAAAAGTTACAGTAAGCATTGCATGTATATTTCGCACCATTTTCGCAGTTAGATCTACGTCTCTCCACGAAAACCCTAATTCTCACATCTACATCGAGGACTCTCTTGTTGGTACTTTTTTTCTCATTTCAATACTACACACTAAGATCTCCTACACCCACACACGAAGATCTATCCATTTGTTATATTGCAACTTGCTTCTCGCCTCCACTTTAGCAGTAGAATACCTAATTGCTTCTCACCCACGCAACCTCTATGTCCATTTACAAATTGAGTAATAAAAAATGAAAATCCAACCCTCACATCTAATTTTAAGAAAAAAGTTATGCGTAGACTTTCTTTTTATCTCGACGGTCACTTCAAAAATATCCCAATAATGATAATAGACCGAAGGACATCGCTATAATGTAAGGTAAAGGCAAGAGTTTCTTTAAGAAAATTTCATGTATGGTAGTAGGATGCATTTTTCTTCATCATCAATAATATGTCATTGATTATGAAAATGCTTATTATGATATATGATGATGACAATGATGACAATAATGTTGATGTCTAACATTGATGATGATGATAAGGACGACGATGATGACGACGATGTTGATGACAATGATGATTATGAACATGATGCATGTTATAGCACTATTTGACCATTAGTGATCCTAATGGCACCTAAATGACCCTAATGCCATCCTAATGTTCCTTCTTGCACATAAATGATCCTAATACAATTCAAGTGCTCTTAACAACATCTTAGTGAACCTAACAACATTATGATGATGATGATGATGTATATTAACATTGAACATGGCGTTGACGATGATTTGATTATAAGAGGATTGCAATTACAATGAACATGCCGATGATGACAGTTACTAAATAAGACCCATCCTTAGTGCTTAGAATATTCTAATGGTGTTTGCATTTCCCCTCAGAGGCCAAAGACTATGGCCATCATTTCGATGTCTATGACCATGACAATGATGATAACAAGGATGATGATGAGAAGGGGGATGAGAATGAGTACAATTTCTAATTAATACCCATCCCAGTCAAAGGCCAAAGATCATATTTATGAAATTCATGTAAGGTAGCAGAATTTCTTTTTCATCATCACAATGATGATGATGATGACGATGACAATGACTATGATGATATCTGACCATGACAATGATGATCATGATGATGATAGGGCTGATGTCTATGAAATTGACGATGATGGTAAGGATGATGATGATGAATACAATGTTGATGACAATCTTGATGATGAATATTATGCATGTCATATAACTATTTGACCACGAGTGATCCTAAGGGTACCTAAATGACCCTAGTGGCACTTAAATGACCCTAGTGGCACTTAAATGGCCCTAATGGCATTCAAATCTCCCTAACAACATCTAAGTGACCTTGACAATTTATCTGACTAACCCTAATAACAATATGATGAGGATCACACATGATGACAATGACAATGGAGTTGATGGTGATTTGATTATAATATGATAGCGATTAGAAGATGATAGATTATATACTTAAAATCGATGATGATGATGGTTATTAACATCCACTAACTTGAGCAACTTTGGTCTATCAAAAGTAAAGGATGCAACACTTGGCACTGACGAGGAATCCCAACACGGTACTAATGTGGTAACAAACATGGTTTCAAAAGTAGACATTAATTTGTGGATGAAAAAAATGGCACTAAATAGGAAGCAAAACATGGAATAACATGGGAAGCAAAACTTGGTGCCAATTTGGAAGAAAAACATGGCACAAAATGAGAAGCAAAACTTGGCACCAATTTGGAAGCAAAACATGGTGGAAAATGAGAAGCTAAACAAGGTGATAATGTGGTAGCACACATGGATGAAATATTGGATGTTAATATGGACACAAGAATGGCACTAATGTGGATGCAAAGATAGATTCTAAACTAGATGCTAACTTAGTGTTATTCTAGGAGATACCTTGACACAATTCTAGGCATGATTGGGCAAAGTGGATACTAAAAAGGAAACTAAATGGGACGCTAAATCTAGCGCTATAATGGAAGTTAAATGGGATGCTATTTTAGGTGTTATTCTAGACGTTATTTGGGATGATATTTTGGATGCTATTTGGGACACTATTAAATATGCTAAATGGGATGCAATGTTTTTGTCCATGATGCACGAGGTTTAATGCCTACTTGGGCCACATAATGGGGGGTAATGTACACCAAAAAGGGACACTAAATGGGATTCTAATTGTCAGTTTTGTTGTAGCGGTCCTTCTCTATATTTTATCTATGAAAACATTTGAATCACCCTAAACAAACATTCCAACATTAATTTAAGCAAATTTCAAGATAACATACCTTTAAAAAATCTAGTTTGTAGGTTGTCTTGATAGAAATCTTTTTCATAAATTATAGTTGAAATTTTGACCCCTCTAAGTCTAAAATATAGGTTTGTAGTAGCTTGATATTTATTCTATGAAATTTCATAGGTTTAACCAATTTCTGATATGCCAAGGGAAATTTATGGAAATTATCCCAAAACGTTTTGTTTTTATCCCTGCCACATGTTTGTTGTTTTTTATCTTCTTATGACTTTTTTACCAGAAATAGGTGGGTTGTCTTATTTGTGAGGCAATAGGTTGCACTCAATTTTTATCTTGTAATCTTCAAATATACAAGTTTTACCCAAAACACTTATTTGAGACTTTTTTTTGGACTAGTAAAAAGCCCTAACTTCCATAGATTGTAACTCCACATTTATAGTGAAAAAAATTCTACAAATTTTACTACAAGTACATTGATATGTCTCCTAAGTTTCACCAAAATTTCATAGTTTGTAACATCCCATAAAAATGTTATAGTGAAAATGGATCCAACACCAAATGTTATAGACCAAGTTCCCTTAAAAAGAAAAAAAAATAGAAAGAAGTAACTCCAAGCATTGATAATGAAATAAAGAGAATTAATAAGAAGTCTCTTCAAGGTGTAAATGTCATTTACAATATATAAAAATTCACAGTATGAGATGATCTCTAAAACTAGGTCTCTTGGTATATATAGGAGATAAAGGATACAATTACAATTACAATTAAGGTCTTAGCCAACTAATAAAGACACCACTAGTATAATAATAGAAATGTAATGTCATAATATCTAGGGATTAACATAACAATCTTTATAAAACAATCAATAATTCTCTTCATTTTCAATTAGGTGTTGAATTGGCTTCTTTAAGGATTAATGCTTTGTTGTTAGCTCAAAACATGTAGTTTCCTATGTGAACTTGTTTTTGGCAAAAGAGGCAGCAATATATTTAGGGGATGTTCTTCATTTATCTACAACATGCACAAGCACCACATGGCTTAAGTATGGGACAAAGAATAACTCTAACCGAAATTATTTAATATTTAATAATATTTTATTAATAAAATTGTAAAGGCTAGGTTGGATGGGATCATGAGATGTATTCAACTAGTAGAAGTAGAATAAGTGATAATTGAAACACTCTATTGTTATAAAATATGGGAACACTTCTCAATAGGCATAATATATCAAAACATTTTATTTGTGGTGGCCCACATTATTTCTTTATTATTTTAAAAAGGCAAAGAGATGTGAGAAATGATTAAAAGTAGAAAACAAACCACGAAACCAAGGTTACCATCAACCAAATCCCATACTACCATAGCAAACATTCAAGAAATGAGGGATCGAGTTCATTACGCCATTTGTATTGGAAAAAAGGAAACAATGCAAGTACATTATAGCTATTGATTTGTTCATAAAATGGTTAGAAGGAGCCAATAAAACAACCACAACTTAGGTAACAACCAAGTTTTTATTACTTTGTAGGGCTAGCTGCCTAATTAGTATTATATTGGGCTCGAACACATTTTATTGTCAATATTATTAAATATTTCATGACAAACTTCAATATAATACACAGAAAAATTAATCCTACTACCATAGATATTAGTACCAACAAAAAAAATAGTACCAACAAGATATTAGTTTTAAAATTTACCAAAGTATGTGACTTAAGAAGAACATGTTGGGATAATAAACTACATCGAGCACAATGGACATATAGGACAACATAGAGAAATAGTTTAGGAAAAACACATAAACGTTGGTAATTGGTAAAGAAGTAATAATTCCTATGTAATATTGGGTACTTTCAAAGGATAATAGTTGAGGAGAGATGAGAAATAGACAAATCAATGAAAAATAGGTTGGAAGAACTAAAGAAACTAGATGAAGACTAGACGTGGTGAGAATTTCAAAAACTAATGGAGAAAAGTAGAATGAAAAAAAATCGTGACAACATATTAAATAAGCATTATTTTATAGAATTCTAATTGGCTCTTATATGAAAGTAGAAAAATTATAAGATAAAAAAACTCAATAATGTTTGGTTCAAGTCTTGTAAATTAAAAAAATGTACAAAAATGCATCAACATATATGGAAAGCCTAGAAGGGTTCCCATACATTAGTTGAGTTAATGCATCTCGACTAAGGGAATTCCATGATTAAATAAACTAGAAGGTTGGAGGAAAAAAAACTCCAACCAATCCCCCATAAAGATATACAAGTATGGGGGATGAAGAATATTTATAAAATCATATTTGACTCGAGAGAAAGTAATAGAAGTGATATGGTAAGGAGGTATAGATTGAATTAATGGGATTGGAAGGGAAATTATTGTAAAATTAATTTTACAAAATGAATCACTTGAACCTATAGACCTCTTTGCCTCATATCAAGTGAATTCCTAAATTTATAAAACTAGACATTATCTAGAAGAGATTACCCTATCCAAGTAAAGGAAAATTTGTTTGTTTTAGAAGAGATTACCCTATCCAAGTAAAGGAAAATTTGTTTGTTTTAATACCATGAATATTGCTTGGTATATTTCTATATTAAATAATAAAATAATAGGGGAGAGATAGGAATATTATTTCCTCAACTAAGATTGATAAATTTGTTGAATATTTTTATTGATGTTTAAATTTATATGTGTGGATTGAAATTATTTAAGAGGATAATATGAGAAATAACTAATGTTTGAAGGGGACGATTATTGTCCCAATTAGAACTAAACATATAAGAATTATTATTTTGTCTATTGATGTTGTTTTAATGTGTGATATTAAGGACTAAGTTATGAATTGGTTTTTGAAGAATTGGAGGATTCATTGCAAGAATCAGGATGTCGTTAATTCATGGTAGGTGAATTATTATTGTAAGGACTTATAAATCGGTTATGGGTGATCCAATAGTTTATATTACTATTATTGAAAACAACACAAAATATCCATCAGAGGTAGGAAACCTTGATGGTGGGTGATTTATGGAAGGGCGCAATCATAAGGAATATATTGGATCTAATACCATCGTTGAAGGTAACAACAACTTGGAAGAAACCATTGAACCAATGGAAGGGGCCTTGGTGGAGACATAAAAAATAAGACTAGAAGAGCCATCATTGGAAATACACCGAGAAGAGGTACTATATTTCCCAATAGAAGGTGATCATATGGTTAAAATCAAATTGTATAAGAAATAAAAAATATTCCTAGAAGAACCATACAAGGAAATAGCATAAGGAAAATTCCAATATTTTCCAATGGAAGGTGATTCAATGGTAAGTTTCAAATTGGATAAGACATCATAAATAATCATAGAATATTCATAAGAAGAAATAGGAAAAGGAAAGGTCCAAGATTTCCTAATTAAAGGTGATATGCATGTTAGTGCCAGATTGAATAAGGCATTGAAAATAACCCTGGATGAGCCATTAGAAGAAATAGGACAAGGAAAGATCCAATATTTCCCAATGGAAGGATATTTGATGGTTAAATTTATCTTGTATATGATATAAAAAACAAGCGTGGAAGAAATGAGACAAGAAGTAGTCTAATATTTCCCAATGGAAGGTGATATGATAGCCAAATTCAATAAGATATAGCTCAAAAAAGACATTGGAAACAATCTTGGAAGAGCCATTTGATTAAATTGGACAACGAAATCTCCAATATTTCTTAATGGAAGGTGATTTGATGATCAAAACATAGCTTGGAGAGGACATTGGAAATACGCCTAGAAACAACATTGAGAAAAATAGGATATTGAAGGACCCATGATTTACTAATGAAAGATGATTTGATGGTAAAATCCAACAATGGTAAGATATCAAAAACACGTTAGGAAGATACATCAAAAAATAGGGGATCATAAAGGACACAAGTTTTTTTATGAAAATCAATATGATGGCCAGAGTTAGCATGGGTAAGACACCATACACAAGGCTAAATTGGAAACAAGATAGGAAGAACCATCAAATAAAATGGGATAAGATAACTCCCATGATTATCTGAGGGGATGTGAATCAGTTATAGTTGGAAAGAAAAATCATGATATTTATCATCCTAAATAAGAATATATGAACTAATGAAAAAGGAAAATAGAAAAATCTTCATGAACACTTGACAAGAACCTAATAACTATGAACAATCCAAGATTTTTTTAGGAAAATATAAAAGGCCAAACTAGTGAAGTATATTTAGAAATCCATGAGAAGATGTGGTTGTTACTAGGAACAAAATCATCGAAAGAAATAATTGATGGAAGAAGAATCGATGAGCAAAATGAAAGGATTTTGACTTAGATAACCATTTCACAATATGATGTGATTGGAAAAAGAAGGACATACCTAATGGTAATCTTGTAATTTAGGTGGTGAAATGTTGGAATGGATCCTCCAATTCAAATCCAACATAACAACAAGAGAGGAACATTATAGATATTGAGGATACAACCATAGCGATATTGTAGGATATAAATTACCAAAAATATCCCAATAAAGGGAAACATAAGAATCCCAATAACGTTTGTTGGAAAAAAGAAGTGACATTTATTTATGACTATGGCATGCGAACCAAGAAACGATGGTGTGATCAAGATAAGTGACCAAAAAACATGAAAAAAGAAAATAAGCAAATTGCTAGAGTAATAAGTGTATGAGAGCATAAGCATATAATGAGATAATTAGACAAATTTTCATTATCACAACAAGAAGAGAAAGAAGAGAAGAAAGAGCACAATGAAAAGAGTGAAGAAAATAAAAATAGAGTACAACAACTAAATGATAGTGATTTCAAACATTGATAACCAAATATAGGATGAGAAGCTCTTTACATGTATCCTATATGAAAAATGGAAAAAATAGAAGACCCCATGCTATTTTTTAGAGTATAACACACAGGAAGCATATCTAAGGCAATAATGATATTGCTAGAATTGGCATATTTAGTAGAAAAATCCTATAATACACAAGACCATATCGCTTGGGATCCCAACACAGGTATAGAGATCCCCATTTTAGCATAAACTATAATGGGGGTATTCAAGATTCCACAATGCACATAACTATGTAGGAATAATTGTTAAATTTTAAGTGTGATAAAAATATGGATCACTAAAAGATAAACAAGCATGTCATGAACAATAGTTCACAACAATTTTATCCCGAGAAAACCCTCATGGGGCAGAAAAAGTTGGAAAACTTCTTCTATATAGATTCGTCAAAATGTACAATAGTATCACTCGTGCAAAGACGAAAAACAAGAAGACTCAAAAAGAAACTACTTTGTATGAATCTATCTCTCCTAGTGATGCCAACTCAATGTGAGGTGAGGTGACCAAATGAGGAGGTCAAAATCCTCATTTACACTAATAACTTGACTTGACCTTTTTACCAATAGGGTCGAATTGACTCTCCTAACTAGGCTGACCTGTCCAATTTACAATCAAATATTGTTTTCTAGTTCTTTCCAGGATGACCTAACAGTTATGGTTTACATTGACTCTTTCAATGAATTTTACATTATCTATTACATCAATAATAATCCACATAGGGTGTACAATACAAATGATACAAATAAGAATATCTTTTGAAGTTACATTCTTCAACACTCCCTCTTAGCAAGGAAGGTATTCTTCAGTCATGATCACCATCGTCTTCCAGTTGTTGCACTTCTTGTACACAGACTATTGACATATGACATTTGACATCTCTCGAATATTTATTTCATAAGAATTTTCATAGATCCATCCCTTTTTCATGTTGGATGTTCCTTGCAGTGCCAACACTTTTTCATGTTGGATGCGACTCTCCACATAGCCAGTCATGTTTCATATTGGATGCGTCCTAGATACAATCCAGGGCTTTCTCTCCCACAAAGACAGTCTTGTTTCATACTGGATGTGGCCTACAGAAAATCTAGGGCTCTCTCTGATCCGGATCTTGGCGGATGAGACACGGAAGACTTGAATGTCGAGAGAGGACGAGAATAGATAGCTTCAAAACTGAAGCGAACAATGAACTAGCTGTGAGAAAGATAGCATAGATGGACAAACATAGAATAAATATGCCACATGGAGGGGTGAGGCTCAAAGAGGGTTCTTTGAGCCTCACCTCTCAAACTATACTAAGAAAGACACTCAAAACCAATACCCCAATAATAACTCAATAAAATAAGAGAAATGTAGGATAGAAACTAAATGAATAACTTGTTCTCATGAGAAGGCTTGCTAGGCCTTTATATAGCATTATTACAATGTGTCTTGAGGCCATACCATGGGCCAAAACCATGTGCTACCAAATACCATGGATATGAGAGGGTGGCCTCTTCATTTAATGCTTTTATGATAAATGGGAGAGGGTGGCCTCTCCATGTAATGCTTTTATGATAAATGAGAGAGGGTGGCCTCTCCATTTAATGCTTTTATGGCTTATACATCCGAATTTAGACCATATGCCCCCTAAAATTCGGATCATTCCTCTCCCCTTAGAAAATGATGGTGCCCATCATTTCATGCTAAAAAGATACCCATGATTACAATGTGCTAGTTACCAATGAAGAGAAGGGTTTTGTGTGGTTGACCTATAACCGTGGGTTTGTGGTTGACCCATAACCGTTTATATTAATTTTTTTTTTAAGAAAAACCAAAAATAAAATAAAATGGAATAATCACGACTATGGGGGTTTTGAACATCATTCTGCAAATTTATTCATAACTTCTGTTGTATGTGATGAAATCCAATTCCGTTGAAGACCCATTTGAGCTACTGAATATATCTTTTCGTTGATATATGGTACATGTTCTGAGGTGGTTCATGGAGTGAGAAAAAGTAGGCCGAATTCGAAGGATGTGCAGCCACGCTGGTTACAGACATGTGTTTCTTCAAACAATGATATCTCATGAGACAGACAATGAAATGAGATTCCGCGAAATACCCATTTTAGCTGACAGAAAGAGCTTTCCAATGAATTATGGTAGACCTTCTGAAACATTATGTAGAGTCTATGACACTTGTTCAAAGTTGACTGTACGTGCGGCCGCAATGTGTAAAAACATGTGCTACTTCAAACAAGCATATCTCACAAAAAAAGAAACTAAATTAAATTCTGTAAAATACCCATTTGAGATGACGAAAAATCCTTCGAAATGAGCTATGATAGACCCTCTGAAACATCCCATAGAGTCCAAAAAGTCTCTTTAAATTTTGTTGAAAATGTTGCAAACCAATGGATGTAGTGGATCCATGTATGGATGTAGCAGATCTAGATCCATGTATGGATGTAGTGAATCCAGGTCCATGTATGGATGTAAAATATCCATATCCATGTATGGATGTAGTATATCCAGATTCATGTATGGCCCAACAAATGGATTCCGACTGTACCAAAAGGAAGTAGGTGATTGCTGCAAATATTTGGAACCTGTAGAATGCTTGAAACCCTTGTTCCGATGAAGAGCGTACCTTCTCTGATACCACTGATCCGGATCTTGGGGGCTGAGACCCGGAAGACTCGAATGCTGAGAGAGGAGGAGAAGAGATAGCTTCAAAAATGAAGCGAACAATGAACCAGCTGTGAGAAAGATAGCATAGATGGACAAACATAGAATAAATATGAAGGGGCGACCGAGCCTTCTTCTTCCCACTATTATTTTCATAATAGTTCTAGACTGCAAGAAGGGTGTTTCAATCCTTCTTGTATTCACCATTCTAGATACATGTGAATCATCAGATATTAGTGTTCACAATTATCTACTAAAAGAAGGGGCGGTTGATCCTTCTTGTTGGAAGTCGTAAGTCGGGATAAATATTGTTTACATGTTATAACTTATCCAATTTCTTGATCCCTACTATTTACTGCAGAAGTTGGTAGTTGGGAATTATCGCCCCAACCTTCGTATATTAAATATTTTTTCATTTCTCTTTTAAATGAAGGGTCGAATGACCTTCTTGTGCTTAGTATTGTTCCAGTCTTCACCATTCATGATATACATGAATTGATAGCCTATCCTTCGTAGGTTGAATATTTGCACAATTCCCTCATAAATGAAGGGGCGGTCGATCCTTCTCCTTCCCAGTATTATTTTCATAATAGTTCTAGACTGCAACAAGGGTCCTCCGATGTTGAATATGGTTGTCATTGATGTCAAAGGAGTTCAGTAATGACAAAGGAATAACCAATGATATGATGGCAGGGAAAACTCAGTGAAATACAAAGGAATGACAAAGGAAGTGATGACATGGCATGTATGATGATGTGCCATGTGTGATGAAGCTGGAAAGACACATGATGGTATTCTGGTGCTATCATTAAGCCAGTGTTGGAATCTGACATCATTCTGGAAAAGTATGACAAGTTTGTGAAACTTTGGAAATTGACAAAGTATGGAAAAAGTAGTCAAAACTGCTTTAAGAGAATGCCCGCCATAATTCATGGTTTGAGAAAAAATGCACGCACCATCATATCAGGCTATATAGCTTGTTGAAGTGGCTATCTAGTCATGGTCTCGGTTTGCCTTAATCATTTCTAAGGAGAAATTTATAAGTATGCCAAAATAGGGTTTCAGGATAAACCTTGGAGAAATTCTTGGAAATGACTAAGTGTTGGAAAACCGGTTTAGGTGGCCTTGGGAAAATGCTCGTCATACCTCATGGGAGAATGATAAAAATTATCTGGAACTATCATGCACTAGCTTGTCAAAGAACCTATCTTTCCATGGTCTTAGTTTTCACAAAAAGGTGTTTGATGACAAAGTTAACAAGCTACCAAAACAGGGTTTTAGGTTGCTTTTACATCAATTTAAGTAACAAAACTGCCTAAGTGGCCTCTGGGAAATGCCCTCCATAGTTTGTGGGTTGAAGAAAATGCCCGCGCCATATGGTAATCTTGTAGGTTGTTGTTTTTTATACCTGACCATGTTCTCATATTGACCTGAGAGTTCTTGAACAAGAAGTTATGGATCTGCCAAAAATGTGTTTCAGGCAGATTGGACCAAGTCTAGGAAAGTGCAAAAAATGTCCAAGTGTAAAATCACTGGTAATGCCTGAAGTGACCTCAATAATATGCCCTCCATGTATTTTGTTTGATGTCTTAAATAATTTTGAGAGAATTTATCCATAGAATGTTGTTTGGTGCATCCAACCATGGTCTCATATTTTCCAAAGAGTCTATGAGGAGGAAGATATTAATCTGCCAAAAGTGCCTCTTAGCTTGATTTTCACTACTCGAGTAAAATGCCCGTCAAGGAGAGAGAAAGAGGCTTCAAGAGGTGAAATTGGTTTAGATGAATTCACCTTGTTGTCCTCTATCCATTGGGTGTCTCACACTTTAAAATTGGTGAAAAGAAAAATCTCATCATACTAACATAGGGTTTCATAATTTTGCCTAAGTGTCAAATCAGCAGTTTGGAAGACCACTTTCAAATGCTCGCCAGATGTTGTGTGTGTGTTAATAAGGTCATCAATTGACATGGTATTGTTCATTGTTGAAGTGTCTATCCATCCATGCATTTATTTTTTCTTATGTTGATCAGATATGAAAGAAATCAATCTGCCAAAGTGAAGGAAAAATTGTTTTGCATATTAAGAACAAAAATTTGGCTAAGTGTTGAACTCACATGGCTAAGAGGCCATTTGGAAATGCCCGCAAGGAGGTTTCCTTTTGCTGATAAAATTAATCAGGTGGCATAGGCTTGTTCTATGGTGAATTGACTATCTAACCATGAGCTCAGATATTCTTATGAAGTTCACACGTGCGAAATACAAGCCTGCCAAAATGAGGGAATGCTCACAAGGGGCTTGAAGCATAAAGATCCCAAGAGCTTTATTATGCCTGCAAGGGATTAGCGTTAATCCCACAAGGATTCGTTTATGCCCGCAGGGGATTACATGAATAAGCTCGCAAAATCTTAAAGATATGCCCGCAAGGGATTAGGTATAACCGCAAGGGGCTCAATGGATAAGGGCTAAAGAGATGCCCACAAGGGCTTGTGAAAATCCCGCAGGGTCTTAAATGCCCGCAAAAGCTTCGATTATGACCGCAAATGAGCTTAAGGAATAATCCCGCTGGCTGAAGATAAAATCTATCCCGCAAATGAAGATGCCCGCAGGCTTGAAGGTTAGCCATGGGAGGAGAAGCCCGCTTATGGAAGGAGCCCGCATCCATGAGATGAGAAGCCCACAGACCTAAGATAATCAATGAAGGTTTTAATTAATTAATTAATTAAAAAATAAATAATAAACAAAATTATCAATGGTCACGATTACATTGGATAAGATCGATGGTGGAAGATGAGTTTCACCAGAAAAGAAGAGAAATGAATAGTGGAATCGAAATACCTCAAAAAAATTAAAGGGTGATGCTAAAGGATAGAAATGATCGACGATTGTTGGTGGGGAAATGGATAGATCGAAGACAAAGGAAAGGTTTCACCGTGGAAGAAGCGAGGAGGATAACAAAGATAAATTGCAATGAAAAGTCAAGTTAGGAGGTGTTAAAGGCACACCAAGATCAATGACTATTCGATAAACAAAGGTTAGATCGACGACCCATAATATTTTCATGCTACCAACATGCACAACGTATTGGAGGTCAGAGCAGTTGCGAAATACCATACCATTGTACGTGTGTCGTCTCCACATCATTTCACAATCAGAGAAAGCGGTAAGGAAAACAACCCTCCCGCATTGCGAAACCACCTTTGATGGTGTATAAAAGATAAGAGCACATCAAAAGTTGACTTTTGTCTTGCGAACGGAGGAGGATTGGAACATGTTTGTGCTGCTGGAAAGGGACATAGCATAGTTTATTCAACTTGTTTGTGCCAGGTAGGTCCTTTTAACTCGTGAAAGTAACTAGAACTGTTTACATAATGGAAGGAAGTAGTGAAACCATCCCTCAAAACGTTGAAACTATGAGGATAGAAGAAACCCTAGTAGACAAAGATAATGACATTTGTGACCGCATAATGGTTAAATTCTCAGTTTCAGAAATCAACCGCAAGTTGGAGGTTTTATATAAACAAAATTTGGATGTGCACAATGTTTATAAGTCTCGTTTTATCCATTTCTGTCCAGAACAAGCTTTAGGGTTTCCGGAATTCATTTCATGGTGTGCAGTAAATTATTCTCATAGTGAAAGAGTCATTATGAATTCATCAAGAACAAAAATTCTTTGCCCTGTAAACGCGTCTACCGTTAGGAACGCTCTAGCAGTACCCCTGTTTTCCTCCCACGACCAGGAAGATTTTTCCGAAGAAGCCCTAGTTATCCAGTACATAGAGTCATCCCCTGAGACCAAACAAACCTTCATTACCAGTTGTCTGAAACCTGGCCTTTCCATTGATAACACCCCCTATCCACTTGAAATTAATTTCTTTGATGAAAATTCAAAGTTAGTTTTGTCACTCATTTCACAGTTTTTAGGGTTTGATGATGATTTCACGGTCACAAAGGTCCAGTTAAGTTTTTTCTTTAGATTAAGTGTTGGTAAACCAAAAATGGATTACAGTCAAGTACCATAACTTAAAGTTGATGAATTATTGGATGGGAACATCCACTCTTAGTTAGTGAATTTCCACACTTCTAGACATTTCAAATTCTAGACACACCTGATGAAAATGCTCTTGTTTAGCAGTGAAAAAGATTTACATTTCCCACAGTCTGTGTTTTCAGAAACAGTGGAAGATAGTATGTTTAATTTTATGAATTTTATTTTATCGAACGTATAAAGATTGATGTTTGGAGAAAATTTTCCTAGAGTATTATCAGAGATGAAGACCTTGATGCAATTAAGCCCAGAAAAAGCAATTGGAGACCAGTTTTTACGGAAGCAACATATAGTAATAAGACATTATGGATTTGTTAAGGAGCGCTATATTATACTAGCCTATTTGACTCAGAGAGTTTTTTCTTTAGAGTTTATCAGACAAAAATTGACAGTAGAAAATGACCATTTTCTACTTTTCAAAAAAGCTTTAGATATAAAGTTCCCTTTAAAAATGGGTCCTTTTATCATCAAGAACAAGAATGCTCTCCCTTTTGTAGAAAAACATTTAGAAGCACTGAGTTTTAGGAAAGAGACAGCTATTAATTATGATCCTTTTCATGTTATTTATGATAGAAGGTAAGAGAAGAAAAATAAATCCTTTGATCACCAAGAGGTTGAAGGATTGGCGAAGATGGCAAATTTACTACAATATGAATCATACACAGAAGTTTCAGGAAGTTCACACGCTAATCCTTCTACCTTGGATAAATTTTCAGCTAAGTTGGTACCTGAGTTGGTACCTACCCCAGGAAAGATTGAAGCAACAAGTAAAAGAAGTTTTTATGAAAGTACTAATATGCATATGGAAGAAGAAAGAGAATCCAAAAGATTAAAATCAAGCCAGCAAGATGAAGCAGCTATATCTGACAAAGAAATGGGAAAGAAGAAAGAAAAATACCAAGGGCTAGAAATTCAAGTACAGGAATACGAATTTGATGAGGCAAGAGCTGTAGGTGATTCTAGCAAATTTCATTCAAGAGATGAAATATATGTAAAATATGGGAAAGACAAACAAACAACAACATAATCAATGAATAAGTTGTTTCCAATAGTCAGGAATGTTGTTGATTCAAAAATTACTCTGATGACTAGGAGAGATACAGAAAAAAATACTTTGAATTTGGCCGTATCGTCTGATGATAAGGTCACAGAAATGAAATTGAATTTGCAGAAGATAACAGTCCCTGATAAAATTCACCTACACCGAGAGACTGGAGAGGTGATTTATACTGATTTGATGAAAGCTACTTTAAAAGTGGAAAAACTACAAAATACAGTGAACATGATGGAAATCCAGTCGAGGGAAGAGAAAATAGAGAAAAAACCTCATCAGTTGCAAATAAAAAGATTGCAAGATGACCTGGTGGAGAGCAATGATGAACCAAATAGAGGGGAGGCAAGTAAAAAGCTTTTAGCTTAGAAAGAAAAGACTATCCAATTACTTAAGAAAAACGTTAAAATTCCAGCAACTTAGTTAATTCAAGCCTCTGAATTAACTGTGTTAGAACAAGAAAAAGAAACTTTATCTCAAGAATTGGATGCCTATAGAGCTATGATTGCTCAAGTTTGAGGATAAAAAGGTAAGTTGGGAGAAAGATAGATTGAGTCTTAAGACTCAAATTGAAGATCTAAAGGCCAAATTAGCAAATACAGCACAAGTGAAGCAAGGAACAGATCAAGGCAACAAAGAAGCAAGAATAGATGATATAGTTCAAGCTATGTCCCAAGTTTGCTTGAAAGAGGTGGAGATCATAGAACCAAAAGAAGAAAAACAAGGACTAGAAGAGGAAAATCAGAAAAAGGAAAATGAAATAAAAGAGTTGACAAATAACAATAAAGAATCGGTAGGAAGAAATCAGAGGATGATAAGTCAAGTGACATGACAACTAGCATTGCAAGGTGCAAAGCGTTTTATTTGGGATTCAATCATCATTGAGGCTGCAAAATTCAGGCCTTATTTAGATTTTATGAAGACAAAGAAAGCCATAGAAAATGATAGCTTACAAAGATGTACAACAATGAGAGAAGTTTTAGACAAGAAACCAAAAGATACAGCCCAACATACCATAAGTTTCTTAAATACTTCGATAGGAGATGAAGCAATGGTTATCAAAACAGGGTAATAGTCATAACTTGGGCTAGGAGAGTCCTTGGAAAACATTTTCACATTGAGAATGTTTAGGCTAGAGCAGAACATATGAACAAACAAGTTGAAGCCTTCAAAAAGAGATTTGAAAAGCTAATACAAAAGGGACTGCCTTCTTTTTGGAATGAAATAATGAGTTAATTTACAAGAAAAAATATGAGGATTTACTATTTAACATCGGGAGGAACCATGAGAAAATTGAAGGTTTGAATGACATGTTCTAACAAGGAAAATTCTACTGAAGAAACTCTCAAATGATTTTGAAATTTTAAACCAGTTGGCCATGATAGGTGAAAATATTCCTCCAATTTCCATTGCAAAGCACATAGAGATGAAAGTTCTGGTCGAGGAGATGACTAGTTATGAGGTACCTTCTACAGAGAAATGGAAGACAATGAAGAGATATGGGAAAATTAAGTACAACTTGAACACTTGAGGACTACTGTTCGAGAAAGAAGCCCTATCAGCAGCTACAGCCAATAGAAAGACATCAAATGTTATATTCTGAGAAATTTTGGAAATTGTATAAATTTTGAGCGAAATGGAATGTAATAGTTAGTTTATTATTTTCTATTTTTAGTTATGAAGCAGTTAGGGTTTTACCTTGAGAGGTTTTACATTGTATAAAAGATAATTTTTGTCAATATAGTAATTGTTGGAACCCGTTAAAAGATACTCGTTTTGTATTGAGCCCTTCAATTTTGAATAAAGATGGCCGAGCAGAGTTGATGCATATTTTCAAGAGTAAAGATTCCCGTGTTATTAATTTACAGTCTGTATTTTCCCTTTTCTCATGTGATTTTTTATTTCCAGTAATTATCTTTCCATTATGTTTTCTTTCATGCTTTGATGAGAGTTTGTTTTAAATCAGAATTCATGTAACTATGCTCTGGTTTAATCGAATCAAAGTATTCACATGATTTCCTTAAAGTGGTAAAGATAAAACATAATTTGAAAATGGCACAAGATTTTCAAAAGAGCTATGCGGATAAAAGAAGGACACACAGAGAATTCCAGGTTGGGGACATGGTGTTCCTGAAGGTCAGAGGCAAGAAAAATTCCTTGCAGTTGGGAAAATGCAAGAAATTGGCTGCTAGATTTTGTGGACCATTCGAAATCTTAAACAGAGTGGGATTAGTAGCTTATGAGATAGCACTACCTCCCACTATCAAAATACATAATGTGTTTCATATTTCATTTCTAAAAAAATATGTTTATGATATTAATTATGTGCTTGATTGGTCTGTTCTTTAGGTGGAACCAAAAGGGGAAATGCAGGTTCAACCAATCTGCATATTGGATTGCAGAAGCAAGATACTCAGGAACAGGGTCATCGGATAGGTAAAGGTCCAATGGACCCATTACAATATTGGGGAATCTACTTAGGACCTGGAAGATATAATGCGGGAAGAGTATCCAGATTTATTTTGAAAATGTGTATATAATAAAACATTACGACAGTGAAATTTTGTATATGTTTTAATACAATGTTAATCATAAAGGATGATGAAGAATCTAAGGGGAGGGGAATTATAACACCCCCCGACCTAGGTTAGAGCTGTTATTGTATTTGAACATTGTGGCTATGAGTATGTACATAGCATGATAATATTTTAATAAAAACACCAGCTGGCTGCATGAGGAGCAAAACGCTAAAGATGAGATCCAGATATTAACCAAGGGTTGTTAGGGGGTAATTTTGAATTATGTACCTTGTTCCCTAAACCCTTGTTCTATAAACCTTGTGATAAACCAAAAACCCATACCCCTAAGCCATATTCTTAGTGGGGGATTAATTATAATTAATTAGTATTAATTATGATTTAATCTGGACATTTAGTGGCTAACCGTGACTATGGATGGAGGAACGTGCTCCTTTGGGATAGCCACGTGGGATCCCAAAGGAGGACACGGGGTTGCCTCGGTGATCCAAGCGAAAGTGGGGCAGGCTCCTGTAAGCACAGTCTAGGTGGTTGGATGTGAGGAGGAGAATGCATGCAGGGGGACATGAGTCCGAGAGGTACGGTGAAGGGAAAAATATTGTTTCCTGGGAAATTACGGGGGGTGTAAGGAAATCTGGGAAGGGAAGTTCAGACGTGGACAGTGAAGAGGTTCACTGTGCATTTTTGAGTTCTCTGAGAGTGAAGAAAGCTTGGAAATATTTCCTGTGACAAACCTAAACTCGAATTGCAGATATAACCTAAACATTGTTAAGCTGTGATAACTGAATTGGCCATGAATTCCTTGGTTGCATACACCAGTCAATTAGCAATCAAGCATGAGTCCCAGAGGGAATCCCAATGCTTGTAGTGAAGTGTATCGATGTGTGTTTTGGGAAGGAACTCAGGTGGGTCAATTGCGGAATTGGCATGTAGTTGGTTGTTATCCTATTTCCTTGTTGAGCCGCTATGTACATCCATTCTCTCTGTTATTTCCACCTTTGACTCTGTGAGTGATCTAAGGGGATTGGTGAGATATCTCTGGTTAATGTCTGGATCTCAGCTCAGGGTTGAACTTGGGGGTTGAAATAGTACAGGCTGGACAATTTCTAAGGTTGGGTGGAGCGTGGCTCACATGCAACCAGTTGCCACATTCATGTGAATTTCAGATATGTGTATTTGTGTATGAATTATAATGTTCATGTGTTTTATTATGCTTAATAGGTGCAATCTATGGAATGAATGTGTAATTAAATGAAAGCCATGAATAAGATATGTTTAATCCTGTATATAATGATGTGCCATGAATGAGCTATTTTCCATTGCATAAGCTATCTGCAGCATGAATTTTTATATGTGAATGATGAATGGCTAAACTTCATTTGTGTAATACTTGTTTACTTATGCTGTCACAACCTCTCTCAAATATTTCAGAGTGTTTGGTAGTAAGTGCTACATAAAGAGGAATGACGATGATCTTGGTAATTTTGACACTAGAACCGATGACGGGATATTTCTAGGATATTCATCCACCAAGAAATCATATAGATGTTACAATCAGATTGTAGATTCAGATTTCACATTACCAATTTTAAACAAAAGAAAATAGTAAAAACTAGTTTATTTTATTCAAAGGATTAAAAAGAATGTGACTATCTTGTCCATGCTAAGCTAATAAAAAATTAACTTAATATGATGATAGTGACTGCTATGTAATTGCAGAATGTGAAACAATATGAATAAAGTAAAGAAATTTACTGATGCATAGCCTGCATATAAATCACATGAATGATAAATCAAGCACACAGATTTATATGTTTTATGATTTAACAATACAAAACAGAGTTATTACATGTATGTATGCAAAAACAAATTGAATCAATGAAACTTTATACACATAACAAAAGAAAGGAAAAGAGAAACTAACTGAAATTCTTTTAAGATTGTAAAACATTACAATTCTCCAAGTACAGAGTGTCTCTCCTTCGATGGTTTCCCCCCATTCATGCGATTTTCCAAGGGAAGATTGCCACTTTCCCTTTTGGAATGCTACTTTTTACACTTCCAATACTTAATTTTGAAATTTTAAAACATATTTTAGCACTTTCAAACTCTGATTTTGCATTTTCGGAAACCAAACTCAACACTTTACAAGAATTATAATCAGAGTGAAATTGAACATACTAGTACAAACAAACATTCAAATGTATTATTTAACAAAGTACTTTTATTTTCATTTTATTCACAATTGGCCTCACATAACTAACGCCATTCACGTGCAACAAGCAAGGCCATAATTGATCTAATAAGAATGTGTCATTGACATCTTGGTTAGTATAAGTTTTTTTATAATACAGTTCCCTTCCTCGTTACAAACATGTTTGTCTTCCGCATCATCTACAATCACTGTATTTGTCCGATCCCAACCATGGATCAAAATGTACAAAAATTTATCTACAGGCTTGCGAAATACATAAGGATTTCCATCACCCTGAAAACCCTCTTTGGCTATGCAAGAACAACATTCTTGTGTTAAAGTTAATCTAAATTGTTCCCTTTGCAATCCCATTCTTTGTAATAATATTGGAAAAAAATCGTCATTGTTTTTTCATTGTGCAGATGTCCATACCCCAACTTCAAATGCACTAAAGCATTTTTCAAAAAATTCCCTCAAGCCTGGACGTATAAAATAATACTTTGTTGTTGATTCGATATCTAGTGTTCATGGCAATCCGAGTTTCTTTTTTTTATGAAATGCATGTAACAAAACTCCATTGAAATAAAAAATAATCAATGGTTTACTAGAAACAAATCTTCTAGAACTATCTACAACCAAAAAACACACACACACAACCCAGTCAATAAAATATTATGGTTCAATTTTTCTAAGTATATTACTTTCATGTTCAACAATTTTTTAAACACATTACCAGATACATGGTACGATGTCCATAAATAATATGAGAACTGTGCAATAAAACTTACATCAATTAAATGTAGAAGTTGTAAAAAATATACAAATCACTAAATGAATGTTTTTTGTATAATATGACAGTCATTTAAAATTGAATGTCTTTAACAAACGCCCCATTTTTGAACGAGGCCCAAGATAATTCAATAGAGAACACAACATTGTTTTTATAGATATTTCTCTCTCTTGTGAACCATCAAATGTCCAACTAGTTGGCATTTTCAAGCAATTTTACTTGCTATTATCTGTTGATTGATATTTCTCTTCATCTATAAACAACATGTTTGTTTGTTTATATATATCTCCATATTGGATAATTACATCCTTGAGCGACTTTTTGTATATGTTCTGTACTTCACCAACATTATAGTATGCATAAATTGAGTAATTATAAATAGTAATAATTTTACATTGCTCTCAACCCTAGATAAATACAAAGTCTTCATTCTTCAACCATTCAAATATACCAAGGAAATTTTTAATTTCCATGTTGTCGAGCAAGGAAAACCACAGAGCAATGTTGAAATGTTCTCTCGCAACACTGATAATTTTGAGGATGAACATCCGTGCATAATAACGCTAGCAATATGGAGAAAATGAGGTTGTTTGGAAGAATCTTCAATGTTGGATAACATCCGAAATCCAAAGAGCAATCCCTCTACTCCCAGGACCAATATTTTCTTTTGCGGTGATATCCAGAATGCATACAAGAACCGTGACTATATATATAACAACAACAACAACAACAACACTTTGTTCATGAAGTTAATGATCACAAACATGCAACTGTACATGAAGATGTTGATTTCCAAATATTAATAAAAAAATCACCCAAAATTTCATAGATTCAAATGATTTAATAAAAGTATCACATTGAACTAATAATATGTTACATTTAGACAAAAATAGCAACGTCTCCAAAAAAACAGAAAACGCATTGAATGATTTAAAATAGGCAATGATAGGTTACATCTAAAAATAGGCAATGATAGGTTACATTTGATGGTTGTCACTCAACTAGGATTCAACAAGGAGAAGGCATTGAAGGTTCTGATATCAGTTGATTCATGCATTTTACTAAGACCCTGCCAAAGTCGATGTACCAATTCAGTATTTGTCCTAGTGGACGATGCAATAAAGGGATTACTCAAAATACAGTTTTTGTATGGATGTGCTTTCAGACCATCACCCTCCAAAACAATCATTGATGTATTACTTTCTGAAGTTTTCGTTGGGAACTCCTCCCACACACTCTCCAATTTTTTTTTGTGTATTTCCTTCTTTATCGTAGGTACATCTCATTTCCTTCTTTATCATAGGTACATCTCTCTCGAAACCAAAAAAATAAAAAAAATTCTCATATGATTTATCTCCACCGCCTGCCATCAAAAATTTTGTAAATAGTGACCTCCCATCATTGACACCACATTTAGATGACCAAATCCCAACATTGAAGTTGGAAAGAAGTAATTCCAAAAATTGAATGGCATGTGTTCTTGACTCATATGAATTTTTTTGTGTTTAAATTCAAATCACCATTAGTAATCTCTTCCCCCTTTTTTACTCTTTCCCCTCAAACAGTATTTTCTTTTATTTCCTTTTTTTCTCTTTTGGAGTCATTTTCTGTGACTTTCTTGCGAAATAGAAAACCTTCCATTTCTAATATCAATACAAATTTTGTATGGGGAGCTGCACAAAAATATTGCTTGTCATTATATTTTTCGGAATAAATTTGTTTTATCAATTTAAGTAGAAAATATTCTTTGTCTTTTACCTATCAATGGTAGGCCAACATTTGAGTGGTGAGTAACATTGCTGGAGACATTGCGTTTTGACACCAAGCCCTCTCTAGGTTCAATATTGTCCAATCCCTCTTCTGGTTCTTTATTGTCCAAGCTCTCGCCTTGTTCATTATTGTCCAAGCTCCCACCTGGTCCATTATTCTCCAATATGATTTGTTGGCTAATATCCACGGACATCGTCGATGCCAGCTCTGGTTGTGCATGATCCACATGTTGAATATCGATACAATCATTTTGACCTAGAAATTTGTAGGTATACATTTTATATAATTTTTTTGCAAGTATTCAAGGTCACTATCCCCTTTCATAATTTAGTTAATTTAACCACGATCTTTGAAAAATAATTTTTTACCTTCTTGTCCATCTTGTTCTTCAGTTTGGTAGTTCTTCGTGGATTCTCTATCACATTCAATTTCGTCATCATATTGTATAATTTGATTGGACGATATCTGAGTGTGCTCTTTATTTGAAGCTGTAGTAGAATAGGAATTTGAAGAATTTATTGAACATAACCGACCAAGAAAAGTAAAATACAATCAACGAAGTCATCTAAAAATGTTAATAGAAATACCTTGTTTTATACCCATTTCATGATAGAAACTATTCATAAACAGCTCTTGTTGTACTGTCTCCACAATAGAAATAACTATTCTTTCTGGTAACCTGATCAATGAACGAAGAAGTATACCTCCTGTGTACAACGAAAGAACTGTTCCTCGAGAAGAGACCTGTCTGGAAACTATGTGATCCTAGAATTCCTGCTTCCTTTCTTTTGCAAAAACATGGCTTCTCAAACTATCGTTGTTAACCTTGGCCAAAGGTAAATCAATCATTGGTAGTCCCTCATCCTTCCAATCCATATCAATTTGAGAAGTATAAAAAATATCCTTATCCCTTCCAAAGCTCCAACACTGTATAATAGAGAATCCTATAAACAAGTCCTTGGAGAATTCTCTATAAACTCCCTTGGTAGGATTCTGTGTTACATTTTTTTTATTTCTTGTGGAAAAGTGTGAAAGCTTTAGAAATCATACAATATTTTTCCATATCAGCTAAAAAAATTCAAGTACATGCCGCTTCATTTGATTCTAAGTAGTACAAAAACACAAGCATGTCTTCTTTTGTCTAGGGACTATCACAATTACACATATCAACAACAACAAATTCACAACTGACCACCACACCAAAAAATGCAATGGATATGAGTGTGTTGACCAAAGATGTAGGATAACAACATTGACAAGAAAAATGTGAACTAATTTTTATGTCATCAATGGACATACCCATCCCCTCTTTATTGATGTATAGATTCAATATTTTCTGAGCATCATTTGGTAATCTGGTACCATTATCCACTTCAGATTCTTTCTTTCTCTTTTTACTCAGAGATTTCACTTTCTTTCTAGAGCATAAAATAATGCACAGTTGTTGGATATGGTTTGGTGCAAGTTTATAGATTTCAATGGCGTTATGGTTAGTGACAATTTGTGATCGATTAGTTTGAACATCATTAACTTTGAAATATTCAACGATCAAATGCCTGGTTGACCTCTTGTCCTTGATTCGTTTGGAATATTGATATAAAGTATTCGCGCAAACATTTTTCTCAATTGATGTGCTCATCCAAACCGATCCATTTATTATATTGTCCGATACAATGGTCAATTCATCTTCATCAAGATAACGCAATGGTCTAAAAGAATTAGAGCCATGATTCTTTATTTTATTTTGAACAAAATCATCCTAAGTGATGCTCTTGGGTGAGCATGCCAAGGAACAACTTTTTTAAAGCTTGAATACAGACATCCATTTGCTCCACAGTCGATCCAATGTCAAAACAAGAGTTAGCTTGTCTTTAAGGTTTTCCTTTGTTTGTACAACGAAGATATCCATACATCTAGCTTGGAAAGACTACAAACATATAAAATTGAAGATAATATTTAATTTTCTAATTTTATAACACAGGTAACAATATAAAGACTTTGATTCATAGGAAGAAAAATTCTATACCTTCCAAGCATCACTATAAACGTTTCCCTTTTCCAGGAGGGATGGCGTACCGCAGGATATCCATTTCTCCCTTGCTTTTACAACTTGAGAAATGAATGGAGTGTCTACAAATTCCTTGTTTTATAAATTTTGTTGTTTGCATAATTTAGTAATAATGTGATGAGGAACATCATTATGTAGAAGAAGAGTTCTTCGATGCCGATACCTTGAATGGACTTGTTTATATTGATCATATGCAATGATTATTTTCTACACAGAAATAGTATGCTTCCCATTCAATATATAAAAATTTACTAATGGCAAATTAATTTTGTCTTCATTTCCAGGAAGAAATCCGAATGTGGTCTCCTTATCGAAAGGAAATAGAATATCATCTCTCAATGTTTTTGTAGATGTATGGAGAAGAGATACAACCATCTTTTGCATGACCTCCTCATCAACTTTTGGATATTGTAACTGCGGAGGCACAACAACACATCTTGTTACGTCAATAGAAAAAAAATTATCATTGAACAAAAAGTATTTGATCTGCTCTTGTTGAACTTCTTTTGAACTTTTGAAACTCTTAGTCACTTTCTGCATCATCACTTTAAAAGGACTTGATTTGAGTTGTTTGAAGGAATATTTGTCCACATCTTTTACAATATATTGGAGAAATGCTCTTCTAAGGTAGTTAAGAATCTTTTCATGGCCTACATTTATCAACTTCTTTTCAAAATTCATGTGATGCAATACGAACGAAGTTTTCATAGCCAGGATTCTTTTCTTCCATACCAACAAAATTCCTCTCTTCAAAGATGAGGCGGTATTAATTCCAGAACGATTAGAAGCATCATACGAGGGAACAATCCACCCTTGCTTTGCATAGGAAACTGGATAGGGATCTGGACCACTTTTCATTAGATCTGGTTGATAAATACAAACCATAAGTTCAACCCGTAGAATGAAATACTGGTCTGTATCGACCACTTCAACTTGAACTTTCAATACTTCATCGGAAACGGGATCCGCAGATGTCAATATTCAAGCTCTAGTTTGAGCTCCATCCTCATCCAAGGAGAATATATATAAATCCGGGTACAAATTATCTGGTTCATCCATCTAAACATACCATTCATGAGTGAATAAACCAAGGTTGTGATCTTTTAACAATTCCATGAACAAGATTTCGGGATTTATTGGTATTTACTAAGGCTCAACAACGTAGACATGCTTTATCTGCAAAACAATAAATATTAAGTAGTTAATATAAGAATGCATACAATGTTTATAATTATAAATTAGTGTTTTAAAATTAGATGTAGACTTGCAAATGTTCATGCTAATGATCGATGGTTAAGGAACGACCCATCATTTTAAAAATCAATTGATTGATTAAGAACAAATCTCCTAGCATTATCTATGAGAGATCGAATGCACATTTTATAGAGTCATTTGACATGTTTATGACATGTTTTGTATTCGATTTTATGTGAGTTTATGTATTTAATTTCATATGTATGTGAATGGTAATCGCACATTGAGTAATTGGAATACAAGTGTGTGATTGTGAAGAAGAAACACATAGTTTGATGAATTCCTAGCTAACTGGTGAATACAATAGAGATTCATCGTAGTTCTGTATACTACAATAGCTACGAAGTGTGAAGTCATCTGTTATTCTATCCCATTAGTAGATGTTAAATAGAACGTTAAGAGAAGATGTTAACCACATATGTGCATCGACATGGTTATAGAAGCTTGATTCTGCAATCCCCCATATTCGCCTCGGGTGAGACTTCAACCTGTTTACAAGGTGATGCCGAAGGGGCCAGTGAAAGGGATTTTGTTGTGTATACATTTATCTTGTGAATGAAGGGTCAGCCGAACCTTATTGTGCTCAGTATTCTTTCAGTGTTCACCATTCTTCATATACATGAATTGACATCCTAGCGTTTTGAGGTTGAATATTTTTACAATTCCCTCATAAATGAAGGGTAGGTCGACACTTCTTGTGCCCAAGATTCTTTTCATAATAGTTATATACATCAAGAAGGTTCGGTCGATATTTCTTCTGTTCACCATTCAGGATACTAGTGAATTCACAATTCTCTACTAAACGAAGGGGCGGACGATCCTTCTTACGAGATGTTGAAAGTCGGTATAATTTTTTTTATATGTTGCAACTTAGTTAATGTCCCGATCTCCATGGTTACATAAGCTTGATTCTCTAACCCCCCATATTCACTTCGAGTGAGACTTCAACCTGTTTACTGGGAGATTCTGGAAGGACCAATGAAATATTTTGCTCGTAAATTCAATCTTCCCGCAATCCGCCTTGCGAGTTGTGGGATAGCAGAATTGCTGGAACGTTTTAAGAAATTTAGTTATCCGCAATCCGCAATATATTTGCGAGTTCGGAAAAGGAGATCACATTTATTTATTTTTAAGTTTGGTTTCCACTTTCCGCAATCTACATTGCGGAATGCATAACCGAAAATATTTGTTTTTGATTTATTAAATGCTTTCTGGATTCCACAATCCGCATTGCAAAATGCGGAACCAAAAATATTTGTTTTTGATTGATCAAACCACTTTCTAAATTCCGCAATCCACATGTGGGTTTCCAAAATGTGGAAGAAAGAAGTTCATTCTCATAAAAAATGGTATTCCCAGGATACTAGAAACGATGTATTTCCATGAAAAACAAGGCTTCCAACAAATCATGAAAATTTATAAAAACAAGAGTTATTTAAAAGTTGTTATTGAGATCAAAGCATGAAAAGGTGATAATGAAAAACCTCAATCATAAAACCCCACTTCGAGATATTTGCACAATGTTGATGTATATGTAACTTCGGAATGTAATTCATCTATGTATTTCATATATATTTATTGCACCCTTATAAGAGATGTGTTATTCCTCTATAAGGAAGTGTTGTCATGTGGATTGACAAGTGTCGCAAGTGTGTGTACTTGCCGATGGGTTATTAGACCACCATGTGTGGGGTCGGCCCTGAAATATATATTATATTGTGGATGTACCTAGCTAGACAAGTCGGCTCCATAAGGTCACTGGGAAAATAGGTTAGTATAAATAGAGATCAGGAGATCTCTATTTAGATCATTCGGAAAGTCATATCTCTCTCACTCAAAAGTGGTGCACTAGTGAGGAGGAGGATCATCTGCTACTAGGAGACTATCTCAGTATATTTTGGTTGTACTTTGGTTGAGCCATTGCTCTCTCTATCTCTGAGGAAGTTGTGGGGTTTTTCACCTTAGGGTTTTCCCCACGGAAACTCTGTGTCTCTTGTCTCTCATGTTTTTGATTCTTGTGATGCTTGTCATGCTTATTGTGATTGTTATGCATTGATATACTGTATATGTTCTTCTCTCAGTGAATATCCTAGAGTATTGTGAATTAATGCTCAAAATTTAACATGGTATCAAAGCTAACCTGAGAAGAAGACATTTTGCAGTGACGAAAACTTGAGTTTCTTGTTTATTGAGTTTCTCTCCACATATTTTGGTAAAGCAGTATAGTAGCTTGACTCTACTCATCAAGGAGAATCTATCTGTCCAATCAGAATTCAATTCTGATCATTTTCAGATTTGGCCCTAAACATTAGGGTTTCCACAAAAATAGGAATTTCTTAAATCTGAAGACATAGCTGGAAGCTCCTTGCAAAAATCGAAGTTTAGAGCTTTGGATCGAGATTTTTGGCTGGGTAGATCTCCGAGAAACTCAAACCCTAATTCAGGGCTCTCCCTAGTGAACCCGGGAGGACAAAAAGGCAAATATGAAGGGTAAAGCTTTGCTGATCTCAAATTCTAAATACACCAGGCTGATCAGCTCATCAAGGCGCATCTTTCTATCCTTTCAGAAAATTGAAATTCATATTTTGAATTTTTAGGGTTTTTTCGACAAACCCTAATCCGAGACCAAATCCAGTTTTTAGCATTTCAAGTGGTAAGACCTAAATCTTTTCTATTTCCATTAGAAGTACTCTTTAAGATGTCTCACCACACCATGCTTGAGGATAAGCTTGAAGGAGCTGATAACTTCCGAGCTTGGAAGTATAGGTTTGGGTTAATCCTGGAAGAGAATGAGTTGGACTCATATGTAAAAGAAGACATCCCTATCCCAGAGGGTGAAGAGGCTAAGGTATTGCATAAGAAAAACTTGGTCAAGGCAAAGAGAATCATTGCTAATTCTATCAAAGACCATCTCATACCCCATGTGTCTTCTCTAAAGACACCCAAGGAGATGTTTGACTCTTTGACCAAGCTATTTGAAGGGAAGAACATAAATCGGAAGATGACCCTACGGAACCAATTAAAAGGAGTAAAGTTTCAGAATGGAGAAACAATTCAATCTTATTTTTCAAGGGTCTCCCAGATCAAGGAACAACTAGAAGCAGTGGATGAAATGGTGGAGAATGGTGAAGTGGTGATGACCACTCTAAATGGCCTACCCAGGTCATGGGATTCCTTTATTCAAGGAATCTGTGCAAGGAAGAAGTTGATCTCCTTCAACAGATTGAAGGAAGAATGCTCTCAAGAAGAAGCTAGGCTTGTGGCCCGAGAAGAAAAGATGGAAAATGAAGATCAAGCTCTCACAGCACATGCCAGGAAAGGAAAGTCCAAGAAGGAATCATCTCATAACAGGAGATTCTCACACCACCATTATCATAAAGATAAGAAAGATCTCAGATGCTTCAATTGCAATGAGAAGGGACACTTTGCTTCAGATTGTCCCAAGAAGAAGAAAGACAACAACAACAACTTCAATAAGAAGAAGAAGAATAACAAAAGATGATATCATGCTCATGCTGTCGAAGATGATGAAACCCCAAATAAGAATGCTAGGGCAGAAAGTGATAGTGATGATGACTCATCAAGTGAAGAAGAATATGTTCTAATTTCTGCTCTCACAGGTACTATCTCCTATGGTTGTAATGATTGGTTGATTGACAGTGGGGCTTCCAAACACATGACTAGGTTTAAGAAATCTTTTGTGAATCTATCTGAACATGAATCACCCCATAAGGTGAAACTTGGGGATGATTATCAATACCCAATCAAAGGAAGTGGTGAAGCCTCCTACAACCTAGATTCTGGAAAATCTTTGAAGATGAAAGAAGTCCTTTATGTACCTGGGCTCAAGAAGAACTTACTCTCCATCTCTGCATTCGATGCAAAAGGTACGAGGGTTGCATTTGTGGATGGCCAAGTCCTAATGTGGCCAAAGGGAAAGAACATAGATGATGCAGTAGTGATTGGAGAGCAAGAGGGAGGTTTGTATAAATTGAAGGGACAACCTAAACATGCCATGGTACATGAATCCATGGAGAAAAGTGAACTTTGGCATAGAAGACTTGCTCATATGCACTATAGGGCACTTCCAATTGCAAGCAAGGCTGTAGAGGGTCTTCCTGAAATCAAGACCAAACATGAAGGTGTTTGCAAAGGATGTGCAAAAGGTAAGAACATTAAGAAGGCTTTCCCAAGCAGTGAAAGCAAGGAAAAAGACATCCTGGAAATCATCTACTCAGATGTATGTGGTCCTATGTCATCCAGTTCTCTGAGTGGGTATGTTTATTATGTCTCATTTATTGATGAATTCTCCAGGAAGACTTGGGTATAGTTCTTGAAGAACAAAGATGAGGTGTTTGATAAGTTCAAGGAATTCAAAACCTTGATGGAGAATCAAACTGACAAGAAAATCAAAACATTCAGATCCGACAATGGTGGGTAATTCACCTCAGGTCACTTCAAGAAGCTCTGTAGTGATTCAGGGATTAAGAGGGAGTTGACTACTCCTTATAATTCTCAACAGAATGGAGTTGCAGAAAGGAAGAACAGAACAATCATGGAAGCAGCAAGGGCAATGCTGCATGACCAGGATCTACCTATGCATCTATGGGCAGAACCAACTAGAACAACTGTATATGTGCAGAACAGAACACCCCATAAGATATTGGACAACAAGACACTAGAAGAGGTCTTTTCTGGTAAGAAACCTAAAGTCAGCCATCTCAAAATATTTGGTTGTCTAGTATACACTCATGTCCCAAAGGAAAAGAGGACTAAACTAGATCCTTCAAGAAAGAAGGGTATCTTTGTGGGTTACAGTGAAAGCTTGAAGGCTTACATAATATACTTTCCAGGGTTCAAGAAGATTGATGTGAGCAGGGATGTAACATTTGATGAAAACTCGGCATTCATCAAATCAAGGAAGGCACCTATCGAAATTTATGAAGAACCTAAGGAAACTAGATTTCAAGACACTACCATGAATGAAGCAGTTCCAGAAGTTGTTCGTGAGTTTGAAGATCCGCAAGAACCTGTAGATCCACCCCGTGAGGATAAATCTCACAAGAGGAAACCTGCATGGGCTAGAGAGCTCATTCAAGATGCAGAAAGATTTGGCATTCTAGAAGAAGAACACAAAGAAAAGAAGAGAACCAGATCACATACCATCTATGTTGCTTTACTCCGTGACATTATGAACAAAGAACCTTCCAGTTATGAAGAAGCAACAGAAAAAGAAAGAATGGAAGGATGCCATCGTTGAGGAATACCAATCAATAATGAAGA
Organism: Larix kaempferi; assembly: GCA_027924585.1. Lineage (NCBI taxonomy): Eukaryota > Viridiplantae > Streptophyta > Pinopsida > Pinales > Pinaceae > Larix > Larix kaempferi. The sequence goes on from BSBM01000014.1 coordinate 790,707, forward strand.
ATGATGTTTGGGATGTTGTCCCAAGACCTAAAGAGAAGTCTATTGTTACTTCCAAATGGATCTACAAAATCAAGCATGCTACAGATGGCAGTGTAGAAAAATACAAAGCAAGATTCGTAGCTCATGGCTTCTCTCAGAAAGAGGGAATAGATTATGAAGAAACTTTTGCACCTGTAGCCAAGTATACTTCCATCAGAACAGTACTTTCCCTGGCTGGAGCAATGAAATGGAAAATACACCAGATGGATGTCAAGACTACTTTCTTGAATGGTGTAGTTGAAGAGGAAGTATATGTGGAGCAGCCACTCGGTTTTGGAATACATGACAGGGAGTCATATGTGTGCAAATTGAAGAAAGCAATGTATGGCTTGAAGCAAGCTCCCAGAACTTGGTATGGTAGGATGGACAGTTTCCTATCTAGTTTGGGCTTTACCAAGAGTAAAGCGGATTCCAACCTATACTACAAGGTTGAGGAAGGGAATCCTGTGATTCTACTCCTGTATATGGATGACTTATTTGTAACAGGAGATGACAGATTGATTGCAGATACTAAGAGAAAGCTTGCTGTCGAGTTTGATATGAAAGATTTGGGAATGATGCATTATTTCCTAGGTATGGAGGTGTGGCAGAGTGCAGGTGGGATCTTCCTTGGTCAAGGGAATTACACAATAGATATCCTGAAGAGATTCGGGATGATGGATTGCAAGGCCATGGCCACACCTATGGCATCGAATCTGAAGCTTCTATGTGATGCTTCATCTGAGCCGGTTGATGTCTCTATGTATCGTTAGATTATTGGGTCCTTGATGTACCTGACGAACATTAGACCAGATATTTGCTTTGCGGTGAACACATTGAGTCAGTTCCTAACAGATCTGAGGAGTGTTCATTTGGTTGCTGTAAAGCATGTTCTGAGGTACCTGAAGGGTACAGTGGATTATGGGCTCAAGTATGAAGCGAATAAAAAGTTTAACCTACAGGGTGATGTTGATTCAGATTGGGCTGGCAGTGCTTCATATAGGAAGAGCACATCTGGGTGTTGCTTCAGTATGGGATCAAGTGTGATCTCTTGGTTTAGTAGGAATCAGTCCTACGTAGCACTGAGTACAGCTGAGGTAGAGTATGTTACAGCCTGTTCAGCTAGTTGTGAGGCAGTATGGCTACGGTAACTACTGTCTGAGTTATTTGATCTCCGATTGGATACTACTGGTATATTCTGCGATAACCAGAGTTGTGTGAAGCTGTCTGAGAACCTAGTGTTTCATGACTGGTCGAAACACATGGAGATCAAATATCACTATATCAGGGATATGGTGCATAGAGGAGCTATGAAGCTCCTATATGTTGTAACGGACGAGCAGATTGCAGATGTGCTGACGAAGCCACTAGCCAGGGTGAAGTTTGAGTACTTCAGGGAGAGGCTTGGTGTTCTTCAGATTGATAACACTTCAAGGAAGAAGTGATGGACACATTTGCTGAAGCCATTCCAAGCATGTTGGAAGGAGGATCCTTCACATGGCTATGGATGTAAGCACTGGATGATGAGAATCAGGATGATGTTCTGGTTTTTGCTTTGTATGATCAGTTGGATCATTTATATGTATATGTATGTATGCATCATGTTGGATGCTAGATATGATCAGTTGGATCATTTATATGTATGTATGCATCATGTTGGATGCTGGGTATGATCAGTTGGGTCATTTACATGTATGTATGCATCATGTTGGACGATGGATATGATCAGTTGGATCATTTATATGTATGTACGCATCATGTTGGATGCTGGATATGATCGGTTGGATCATGTGTATGTATTTTGTATATGCATCATGTTGGATTCTTGGACCATATATCTGTATATGTATCAGGTGGATACATTGTATGATCAGTTAGATCATGTATGTTGATATGTATCATGTATTTATATTTGTATCAGGTGGATACACTGTGTGATCAGGTGGATCATGTATGATGATATGTATCAGGAAGATACTTGGTATGCATCAGGTAGATGCATTGTATGATCAGGATGATCATGGATGACGAGCTTCAGGATGTTTCTCCAGATGACATGCAGCAGGATGTTGTAGTGATGATGATCCGGATGATCATGTGTACATCAAGATGATGTATGGTGAGTATCAGGTTGATACTCTTTGGCCGTGGAACAGGTTGTGTAGATAATCATGTAATTTGTGCCCTGGGAGATTTGTAGATAGTATTTCGAGGCTTTTCCTATGGCATGTAATTTGTACCCTGGGATATCTAGCAAATGCTCTTTCGAGGTTTTGCTTGGGAGGACATATAATTTGTGCCCTGGGAGATCTGCATATAGTCTTTTGAGGTTTTGCCTATGGCATGTAATTTGTGCCCTGGGATATCTGGCAGATGCTCTTTCGAGGTTTTGTCCTATGGCATGTAATTTGTGCCCTGGGAGATCCGATAGGTGGAGTCGTGTGCTCGTAATCAGTCCTGGGATGCTCTTTCGAGGTTTTTCCATGACCATATGTAATTTGTGCCCTGGGAGATCCGATAGGTTGGGCCTTGTGCTCGTAATCAGTTCTGGGATGCTCTTTCGAGGTTTTGTGGTGACCACATGTAATTTGTGCCCTGGGAGATCCGATAGGTTGAGCGTTGTGCTCGTAATCAGTCCTGGGATTCTCTTTCGAGGTTTTGTGGTGGGGTCACATGTAATAAGTCCTGGAGATATGGACAGGATGAAAAAGGCCTCAGATGCTCTTTAGGGTTCTTGCTAGTCAAGAGACTCTTTTAAGGTTTTGTGACGCACGTAATAAGTCCTGCGATTTCCACAGTATGGCCAGTGATGATGAAGACCTGCAGGTGGTGGGCCTACATCCAGTATGAAAAAGGACTGGCTCTGTAGAACTTCCTATGATGAGTAGAGTTAGAGATTGGTTGAGATAGAAACAGCAGTGACGATGATGATGACGATGCATCAATGACGATGATCCCGAGAAGAAGACCCGTCTAGCAGAATTGTGTCGAGAAATACCTTCCTAGTTAAGAGGGAGTGTTGATGTATATGTAACTTCGGAATGTATTTCATATATATTTATTGTACCCTTATAAGAGATGTGTTATTCCTCTATAAGGAAGTGTCGTCATGTGGATTGACAAGTGTTGCAAGTGTGTGTACTTGCCGATGGGTTATTAGACCACCATGTGTGGGGTCGGCCCTGAAATATATATTATATTGTGGATGTACCTAGCTAGACAAGTCGGCCCCATAAGATCACTGGGAAAACAGGTTAGTATAAATAGAGATCAGGAGATCTCTATTTAGATCATTCGGAAAGTCATATCTCTCTCACTCAAAAGTGGCGCACTAGTGAGGAGGAGGATCATCTGCTACTAGGAGACTATCTCAGTGTATTTTGGTTGTACTTTGGTTGAGCCATTTCTCTCTCTATCTCTGAGGATGTTGTGGGGTTTTTCACCTTAGGGTTTTCCCCATGGAAACTCTGTGTCTCTTCTCTCTCATGCTTTTGATTCTTATGATGCTTGTCATGCTTATTTTGATTGTTATGCATTGATATACTATATATGTTATTATCTTAGTGAAGATCCTAGAGTATTGTGAATTAATGCTCAAAATTTAACACACAATTCACTCATAAATGAAGGGATGACTGACCCTTCTTCTTCCCATTATTCATTTCACAATAGTTCTAAAAGGAAAAAAGGGTCGATCAATCCTTCTTGTGTTCACCATTCTAGATACAAGTGAATTGTAACATATAGGTGTTTAGACTTCTCTTCTAAATTAAGGGGCGGCCGATCCTTCTTGTAGCAATTCGGGATAAATATTGTTGATATGTTATAACTTACCCAATGTATCAATCCCTACTATTTATTGCGGAATTCAGAAGTCTTGAATTGTCATCCCAACCTTCATAGGTTCAATATTTTTACAATTCACTCATAAATGAAGGATCACCCGACCTTTCTTATGTCTAGTATTCTCTTCAAAATAGTTCTAAACTACAAGAAGGGTCAGTCGATCCTTCTTGTGTTCACCATTCTAGATACAGGTGAATGGTTGGATATAGGTGTTCACAATTTTCTACTAAACGAAGGGGTGACTGATCCTTCTTGTTAGTAGTCGGTAGTTGGGATAAATATTGCTTATATGTTATAACTTAGCCAATCTCTCGGTTCCTACTATTTACTATGGAAGTTGGGATTCTGGATAAATATTGTTTATATGTTATAACTAAGCCGACCCCTCTTGTGCTCAATATTTTTCCAGTGTTCACCATTCTAGATAGACATGAATTGATGGCCCACCTTAGGATCGAACGAAGGGTCGGTCGACCTTTCTTGTGCCTGCTATTCTATTCAAAATATTTCTAGACTGTAAGAAGGCTCAGTCGATCCTTCTTGTGTTCACCATTCTGGATACAGGTGAATGGTTGGATATACATGTTAAAATTTTTATACTAAGCGAAGGGGAAGCCTATCCTTCTTGTCGGAGGTCGGGATAAATATTGTTTATATGTTATAACTTAGCCAATATCTGTTTCCTACTATTACTGCGGAAGTTGGGTTTTGGAAATTGTCGTCCCATCCTTTGTAGATTAAATATTTTTACATTTATATCTTAAATGAAGCGTCGGGCGACCCTTCTTCTGCTCAGTATTTTTCCATTGTTCATCCAGAATACCATTCTGGATATACATGAATTGATGGCCTAGCCTTCGTATGTTGAATATTGTTAGAATCATAAATGAAGGGGCGTCCAACCCTTATTATCCCCAGTATTATTTTTGTAATAGTTCTAGACTGCGAGAAAGGTCGGACGATTTTTCTTGTGTTGACCATTCTGGATACACGTGAATTGTTGGATATAGGTGTTCACAATTATCTACTAAACGAAGGGGTGACCGATCCTTCTTGTCGGAAGTCGGACATCGGGAAAGCTTACTCGGGAATAGTGGCCATTTGGGATACAATTATGTTTCACATGTTACAAATGATTATCATGATCATTGAATTTTATGGACAATAATATGTGTGGCTTCTTTGATTCATAATATGAATATCAAGACGCTCTTTTTCATCTGGGAAAAAAAAGAGAGCATCTAACTAGGATGAATTCTGCATTAATTTGGAAGAAAGAACATTGACAATATTTAAATGTGTGGATCAGAGCATATAAAATGAATTCTAACTCACATATTACAGTCAAATATGAGGCAAAGAGATAAGATGGTGTAACACGAAATACATTCACAAAAGAGAAATTGAAAGACTAAATAAAGTGACAACATATGAATCTCTATTTCCCATATACTTGTAATTATGCTCTTCATTAAAGTCTTCAAAAAATATTACATCACTGTATTTTTTGCTCTCATATCCAACCCCTATTACTTTGTAATATAAAAATTTATACAAAACGTTAATTCTTTGAATTATTTGCTAAAAAAAGAAATTTCAAAGAAATCTCTCTGCTATAACACTTGGGAAGTTAACAAAGGAACCGCAACGTCATTTAAAATTAAGACACCTGAATATTCATTCTTGATATAACCTATTTTTTTTTTCCCAAATTTTTCAACAACTTTTCATTGCTCTTGAGTTGGGACTTCATAATCCATCATTTCTTTCACCATCACCTCCAATTCTATGCATTCTTTGTAACATACATCTGGCAAGTCCTTCTTAATCATTATAAATTGTTCAAGTATTTCAAAATCATCGGTCAATTTATCAATTATTGTCTTTCCAGTCAATCCTTTGACCAAACCTTCAAATTTCGTGTGATCCATACGAGCCTGTACTATCAAATTGTGATAATTTTCTTGAGTCATTAATTTTCCATCGTCACTCCAAAAAGAAGGTAGACCACATTCTAAAGGCTAAAGAAATAATTCCTTAAAATTTTGAACTTCAAGAATCATCTGTTGCGCCATGTCTTCTACTTCTTTAACATTATCATGCTTGCCAATAATTCTTCTTGCCCAAATGATGATTGATGGTCCGTCTTTGATTCCAAAAATCTACATATCTAATTGGGTTAGAGTGTTTAAAAATCTGACTGTATTTTGAGTTGTTTCTAAAGGCCTTTTGGATAATTTCTCGTTTTCCACTTTACACCTCTAGAGAGCTATGTTAACTATAGCATCTTTATCTGTTATAAAATTCAAATAAGACCATAATTTGGTGACTTCTATTGATATCGCATCCCATATAAGGTGGGTAGCTCCTCGTAATGGAAACCGACCTATCAATCTATCTTTTAATTCATCAACTTTCTTCTGCAGTTGATTTTTATCACTCAAATCCTTTTTCTTTTCTCCATAATTTTGAATTACTTCCTATTTCAATTTCTGGTTTTCCGCTTTCAACTCTTCTATCTCTACATCTTTTAGACTAATTTGTGACATATCACTGGTCAGTTCTTCAGTGGAGATCTTTTCCATTTGTCCTTCATCCGTACATAGAGATTGATCCCTTGGTTTCTCTGGCACTTGCATAGTTTCAATCTGATTGGTATTCAACACTGAAGTTTGTGACAACAATTCAATCCTTTCTTTTTCCCAAGCACGATTTTCATCTTGTAACTTTAACTTTTTACCTTTGTGATCCATCATTTCTTGATATATGGATTCCTTTTCTTATTCTAATTTTGTCAACTCTAGAGATTGCACATGTTGATTAGTTGGCACCTTCATTTTTTTCTTTAGCACTTGAACGGTATTTAATTTTTCATCAAGGAGCCTTGTGGTACACTGGTTGTTCCCTAGCTCGGCTCCCACGGTCACAAGGTCCATTCATAGTTGTAATATCCCGATTTTGACCCTATTGCATTAAAATTGTAAATGATGTAAATATCGTTATTTAATCATGGTGAGGAGCTCAAGACCAAGGCCCCGCCATCGATTTAGCTTTGTATGTATCGGCAATTAAAAATAGATGCCTATGGTTCTTGTGCTGGACATGCACAATGTAAATTAATACATCATGTAAATACAAATTTTAATGAAATACCTACAACTAGCTATGCAATGCAACAAAGAGATGGGGCATGATTTTTATACGGAATAGGGAGGGAAATTATTCAAACCCTTGAGCCAAAGGTGTTAATCCATGTGTCAATGAGAAAACCCATAAACCACCAACTATCCATTTTGACTTATGCACCCAATCATTAAATTCTTCCAAGAGTTGGTTGAGGCAGTTAATGCCTTGGGAATGGAGAGGTATGGCAGCCAATTTCGTGCATGAGCAAGCCATCAACCTGGGAATTCGTATTTTTTCTTCTTGGGAAATAAAACACCCACGAAATGGTGCCCAAAGCCATCTTTCACCCATGACCTTTTCTGTCTCACGCAGTCTAAGCTAGTTGGGCTTTCCCCATCATGTTTTTCACCATTTTCCTGCATTTTCCATGCCTGGGAACTCATTTTTGTATTGCACAACGGCTGGGAGGAAGGGAGCCACAATTTTGGGGTTTATGGAGGCCTTTTTTGTCCCTTCAATGCCCATAAACATTTGCTGGAAATGATTTTTGCTCTCCCAGGGTGATTCCCCAATTGCCATTTCATTTTTGGTTGCCCAACGTTTTTCTGCAGCTAATGGAAACCCCATTTTGGACATCCCACTGAAGAAATGTTTTTCTTCATGCCCAACAATTGTGGTTTTGTTGTTATGTGCATCTCTGTTTTTGTTTGAACCTGTGAGCAAGAAATTTGGAGTGGCAGTGGATAGAATTGGCTTGATAAACCTAGTGAGGGGAGTAACCTCTCAGAAATTTCAAAAGGGCTGGCTACTCTTCTATGCACACCTTGGACAACACTAGAATGGAAGGTATGGCCTGAGGGATTGTGTATTGGTGAAGGGAATACTTCCTTGAGTGGGGTGTGTAGGCATTGTGGGTGACAAGCTAGATAGATCTTGTAGAGGGCATCCATATCTCTGCGGTTAAGCTCACTAGCTTAGCAATTCTTCCTTTCCATTTCCTTAGTAGCCTGATAAACAAAACTTTAGATTGGCTTGGCTGATTTTGGTGTATCACTGGTTATGTGTGAGCCTGTTGTTCCCTTTTTCCTTGTAGAAATCATGCTCTTCTTGGGGGTGGCAATTGTGCTGAGAGATTGATGATCACAATTACCCTATGGTTGGGTGGAATGTTGCAGTTGCATAGCCAATTGCTCGGGACTACTTTGTTTTAAGATAAGTACTCTCATGCGTTAAATTCTGCAATGTATTTATTTAATGTCTGTCATGAAAATGTTTGAATGTATGTTAGATATGTGGATGATTTTAATTCCGTTGTGTTTAATTACTATATGCATATGTACATGTAAGTTATTATCAATGAATTTCACTTAATGGATATGGGGATAGATGCCCAGTTTTAGTGCCATGTTCTCTCCCTTCCTTGGTCTGATGGGAGGGGACTTGACAGTAGTCTTTTAATCTGCATCAAATTTGCTTTGGTTTTTGTCTTCTCTTGCCTCAATTGGCTCTCAAGCTTTGCTATCAGAGACTGCAATTTAGAAATTTTTAACGTGGATTGTAATAAATCAGAATACAACACCTCTCCTATTTGTTTATGCAATTGAATCTTATCGGGTATATTAATCGCATCAATCTTAACTACCATTTCAGAAAATTTATCATCATTCACCACTGCAAACCTTATAATGTTTCTTCCTGGATCCGCAACTGTAAGAAGGGAAACTTCTTGTTCTTCCAACTTTCTAACTTGAGGGTACAATTTTTGAGTTTCTTCCAAAGACTGCTTCTTCTTTTATGTATATTGTGAAAGGACATCAATTCTGGCCTTATACTGAGAGTTACTTCCAGATTCCTTTATTTTTGAAAAATAATATTGTTGCATATTTGCAAGTGGTTGTGAAATCAAAGTAGTTTTTTCTAGAACAATTAAATCTCGTTCCTCCATACTAATAATTTCCTTGTGTCATTCCACTTTTTATTTCTTGCTTGAAACTTCTTCATCGACTTCCATACTATCAACTTCTGAAATACTTCTCTTACTGGTGATATCAGATTTAGCTAGTGTCTGAACCAACATTTCCAAATTGCTTGTTTGTTCCATAATCACTTCTTTCTTATCTTGTTCAAATTTGAATAAATTTTCCATTTCTTTTAATCCTTCTACTATTTCATGATAAAAAACCCTATTTCTATTTTGTTGTCTCCTTTGCGATATAATTTGATGAGGATTATAATTAATCCTTTCAGCCTCTTGTAAATCCATGACCTTCAATAATTTTTCTACTACAGATAGGGATGACTTTGTCTTAATGATGAATGGACCAACTTTAAGAGGGAATTTTACATCTGATGTTTTTTTTAAAGCACCGAAATGTTCTTCTTCTAAATGCAACCTTTGTCTAATACATTCTAAGGAAAAAACCCTTGCTGTTAAAAAGGCTAGCAACATATATGGTGCTCCAGTAAAACCATACACTCTAATTATAGTATGTTCTTTATACAAGAACCAATCACCTGTTCGGCCTTCTGGTGTAGGATGCAAACTTTCTTTCATTTCTTCCAACACTCGGGGCAATTCAGCATTAAAAAGAATTTTGCAAACTTCTTCAATGATTGTATTGGTGAACTCAGACATATTGAGCTGTTTAGGAAGGTCATGAGAAAAGATGGTACCAAGAAATTTCGATTCCGAAATATTTGAATGCAAGAACAGGTTCAGGAGATATGATTGATATCTGAAATGCTTCAACTAATGGAAATTCACCAACTGGACATGAATCGCTTCAACTAGGAATTCATCAAAATTAAAACAACACACTGGACCAGACTGTGATTCGGGTGAAATTACTTGCAGAAGGAAACCTATCATAACTTTTGTGATTGACTTATCACTATATAGACCCAAAATTTCACTCAAAAATGACAAAAATAACTGGGTATCTCGCTGAAAGAATCAATACTCAAAGGGAACGATAGGTTTTCATTCGACTAACCATCTTTCAAGATTTATAGTAAAAACTTGTCTTTTTCTGCCGGACTGCAGTTTCTATAAAACTTTACCAAATTTTCTTCATTAAACGATTTAGGGTTTGTGTTAAATGTTTCAGGTAAACATAGAACCTCATGGAAATTTTGCGCATTTACTTGTAATAGAATTTTGTGTTGAAATATTGTAACTTCAAAGAATATTATATTTGTACTTTATTATTCCGAAGATGTTTCATTCCTCCGTGAAGATCTTATTGTATATCCGGAGATGTTTATTCCTCCGTCAGAATGTGGTAACTTGGGTTATTAGACTTCCCTAGTGGGGGTCGGCCCTGTATGTGTTATGTGGATCAAAGGGTTGTTAGACCACCCTAGTGGGGTCGGCCCAGTCAGTTGTAATGGGGTGTTTAACCCAGTGGTAGAGTTGGGGCCGACCTAGTTAATATAAAGTACAAGTCAGAGATGTGTATACATAGAGGAGGTGTGTTCCTCATTTGATACACTTCTATCACTGAGAATGTAGCGCACTTATGGAGGAGAGGTCTGCTATGGTGGAGGAGGAACTCATGTCTTTGGTTTAGATATTTGTATTTGCTGATTATCTATATTGAGGAAGCTTTGCTAGGTTTTCTACCCCATGAGGGTTTCCCAGGATAAATTTGTGTCTCTTGTGTTTATGCTGTGCTTATTGTTTCTTCAGTGATCCTATATATGTTATTGTTGTGAAATGAAATGCAATGCTGATATTTTTCTGTCTTAGCATATTGAATATTAACATGGTATCAGAGCTAACATGAAGGAAGGCAATGTATGGCACTTACGACACTTGCTTCACTTGCGACAATTTGAAGGTTAGGTTTTTATATAGCAAAAACCAGTCATCGTGGAACTTTCACTATAAATACATTTTGGCGAAGGTTCAGGATCTGCAAAGTTTACAGGTCATAGATAACATCCCCATGTATCGTGTGTCCAAAGGGAACCCTCAGATGCATTTTACTTTGTGATTTATGATCTGTACAAGTTAGGGATTTTGCCTCTTCCATATCTCAGTCATAATCAGGTGACCTAGGAAAAAAGGTCATAACTTGGGCTAGGAAGCTCCAAATGAAATTTCATAAAAAGTGATAGGTAGTACACAAACTGTAATATCTCAAGAAACGTTTTCATAGGCCTAAGTTGAACCACTGACATGTGGCACACCGTACAAGTTCGATCTCCTGTTTTATCCCATAAACAGGTCACGTTGCGACACTTGGCATAACTCTCTCTCAAAAAATCCAATTGAGGTCAGACCTATAGGGATGGAAATATCACAGGTCAGGCTACCACAGAAAACGTTTTCATACCTTGTGGATCGAAAAGTTCGGAGTTACAGCAGAAACAATCAGGTACATATTTATGTCAAAACAAAATTATTTTTGGAGCACCTTCATTCATGGCTTTCGTAATTTAGGGTTTCGGAGAAAATTATAATTTTTGGAATTGGAGTCCACAACTAAATGCTACTCAGAAAAATCGAAATTTAGAGACCAAGATCAAATTTTTTGGTTGGGTAGAAGACCGGGCTTGATCAAACCCCAGTTCGGGATTTTGATCAGAAAGATGGAAAATTAGGGCTTCAGCAAAAGTTGGAATTTTTGAAGTCTGCGACCATGGCTGGAAGCTCCTCACAAAAATAAGATTTTAGAGCCTTGGATCAAACCTTTTGATTGGGAAGAAAGGTGGGCTTCATCAAACCCTATTTCAGAATCCTATCCAGAAGATCCAGAAGTTTCAAAGATAATTTTTGAGCAGTCAAATCTTTGGAGATTTCAAAATTGAAGTATGCAAGTTTGATCAGCTCAGCAAGGCACATCTATCCATCCATTTAGAAGTGTGAAAGCCAAATATTGAATGTTTAGGGTTTCTCTAACAAACCCTAATCAAGCTCCAGATCTAGTTTCATGGGGAGTTGAGGCTAAGGCCTTACATAAAAAGACTACAAGAAATCTCGACAGGTATGACTTAAGGAGATGCAGGTATGTCTTGAAATCTGATTCTTGATTAAGTTCATAATATGTTTGTCTTCATATTATTTAGGTTAGTACAATCTCAATTAATGTTAGAATTGTCTTATCACCCTAATAAAAGTATGAAGGCATGTGAATGATAGAAGACATTCATTGATTAGGGTTATATGATTGTACTAATGCACTATGGTGTTGTATGAGGTTGATGTTGTCTGCTAACAAGATACAGGTACATCACGAAAGACAAATCAAGTTCCATGACCATGACGACATGAAGACAAAGACTCATCCATAATATTTGATCACATAGAAGTTCTACTTACGAGGTATGTATGACCTTGTTCTATTATGCTTAACCTATGAGATATGCAGGTTCTAGCACAGGATCTCTAAATCATTGAAGAGAACAAAGAAGATATTGTTTAGGACATAACTAAGCAGGTATACTAATCCAGGGATGTTTTCCTATGTCAAGTTAAAATCCTACTTTGTGCTAGGATCTCAGTATACCCATGTATTGGATGATCATGACCATACATATTCAAGTTTATTTAGAATTATAATGTTTTGATAATATTGAGATTATATTAATGAATGTATGTTTGTGTATGAGATCATGAGGATGACACTAGTGCACACTTGAGCATGTATAGTGGTATAGAATGAATAGAAGTTCAAAAGATGATTAAAGATCAAGAGGGAGGCAACCACACAAACATAAAAGATAAGTATTTGAGTTGTTATTTGAATCTCTGAAATAGTAAATGATATTGCTTGTAATAATTGTATGCATATTTGTATTCCTAGAATATATCATGCTGAGTGTAAACATTCATATAGCATTGAACAGTATACTACTAATATGCATATGATTGGTAAGTTAGACAAACATTCCATTGTTTCTTGTCTAGAATGAAACCTCTTTGCTGACATGCTGAGAGCTGTGCACACTCTCGATAGTATGTTCTGGTAGAGATGGAAGGCATCTAGATAGCCACTGTATGCATACAGGATATGGAAAAGTGTTGTGCCAAAGTATTGGTCAAGATAGTAGCATAACTATGTAAATCATATCTATATGCATAATAGGTTATCATGTCAACATGATTTGATGATTATGAAGCATTACTAATCATGTACTTAATTTTGATTTGTAGGAAAGATCATGAAGAATGATGAACACCGAACAAGTGATGGATGTTGAACAAGAATATTTACAAATCGAACATAATATAGAAGGCTCGTGGCTAGAAGATTCTCTTAGAAAGAGGAAGAGAATCATGATGAAATGTTTGCTCCAAGTGGCTAGATAAGACCATTATCTTAATGATGTAATTGAAGAAGAAGTGTGAATCAAGGATTCAATTGAAGAAAGCTCTGTTCGGGTACCCAAGATCGATAGTAAATTGATAAGATTAATGATCACCATGGGTGATGTGGATCGCAACCTTTGCTACAAGGTTGAATATGGTTTCTATATATAGATGACATAGATGCAAGAAGAAACTCACCACAAATTTTGAATGATCTCGAGGCTCATATCAATAGACCCATATGATGGGAGATGGCACAGATAGATATGCAGAAGATCACTCAATGCAGAGTATTAATGATGTTCAGTCACAGAGGGAGAATTGACAGTTTCTTGACAAGCTTGGGTTGTACCAGAAGTAAAGTTGTTCCTAACCTTTACCTTAAGGTTATGAATGATACTATGTGGATAATCTCTTTCTGACAAGGAATGAGAAACAGATCATGGAAATCCAGAAGAATCTAGCTACAGAGTTCGAGATGAATGATCTCGGATTGATGCATTACCTCCTAGGGATGGAAGTATGAAAAGGCTCAAAAGGAATCTTTCTCAACTAGGGAAAGTATGCTGTGAAAATCTTGAGAAGAATTGATTTGCTCGAATATACAACCATGGCCACTCTCATGGGTTCCGACTTGAAGTTGTTAGTTGATGGCTCATCAGAGTTAGTGGATGTGACTCTATGCAGATATAGTATTGGATCATTGATGTATCTGACGAATATCAAGCCAAATATATGCCTTGCTGTCAACACCTTGAGTCAGTATCTAGTGGAAACTAGATGTGTTCACCTGATAGCTGCAAAGCATGTGATGAGGGTACAAAGATGTTGATTGGGAAGAAAGTGTATCAGACAGGAAGAGCACATCCAGAGGATGTTATTATCTGGGATCATCCATGATCTCGTGGTTTAGTAGGAAGCAGTCTAGTGTGGCTCTCAGCATAAGCGGAATATATGGCTGCTTGCTCTGCTAGTTGTGAAGCGGTATGGCTTCAGGATTGTTTGACTTAGAGATAGACCCAACTGTGATCCTATGTGACAAACAGAGTTCTATCAAGATGGCAGAGAATCTAGTGTTCCATGATAAGTCAAAGCACATAGAGATCTGACATTTCTATATACAAGATATGGTGCAGAAAGGAACTATAAAGTTTGAATTTATAACAAGTTTCCTATTTACTAACCAAACCTCTACCTCAAGTGAACAAGTTACCGATGTATTAACCAAACCTCTACCTCAAGTGAACAAGTTACCGATGTACTAACCAAACCTGTACCTCAAGTGAACAAGTTATCGATGTACTAACCAAACCCCTACCTCAAGTAAAGTTTGAGTACTTCGAGACAAGCTTGGTGTAGTTTAGAAAGACCCTCCTCGAAAGGGGGAGTGATGTGGTCACTTATGATGAGATTGATTGCATCGACAATGAGGTCGATGATGTGGATACCTATATTGGTGATGCCAACAGAGAGGTTGGTGGATGGTCCTTAGACAATGTCTAAGTTGACGATGGGATTGCATCATCCTTGAACGCATGTTCTAAAAGGATCCGCAGACACATGTCTCCGAGTGTTGATGTATATGTAACTTCGGAATGTATTTCATCAGTATATTATATGTATATTTATTGTACCCTTATAAGAGATGTGTTATTCCTCTATAAGGAAGTGTCGTCATGTGGATTGACAAGTGTCGCAAGTGTGTGTACTTGCCGATGGGTTATTAGACCACCTTATGGGGTCGGCCCTAATTAATATATAATATAATGTGGATGTACTAAAGTAGACAAGTCGGCCCCAGTAGGTCACTGGGCAAAAAGGTGAGTATAAATAGAGATAGGAGATCTCTATTTTACTCACTCGGAAAAGTATATATCTCTCTCTCTGGAAAGTGGTGCACTAGTGAGGAGGAGGAGGATCATCTGCTAGGAGACTATCTCTGTATTATTTGGTTGTATTTTGGTTGAGCCATTGCTCTCTCTATCTCTGAGGAAGTTTGTGGGGTTTTTCACCTTAGGGTTTTCCCCACGGAAACTCTGTGTCTCTTGTCTCTATGCTTTTGATTCTTGTGATGCTTGTGATGCTTGTCATACTATGATTGTCATGCATTGATATACTGTAGATGTTATTCTCTCAGCAAAGATCCTATAGTATTGTGATTTAATACTGAAAATTTAACATGGTATCAGAGCTTAACTGAGAAGAAGACATTTTGCAGTGACGAAAGCTTGTATTCCTTGTTTATTGGGTTTCTCTCCACAGATTTTTGAAATTCAGTATAGTAGATTGGATCTACTCATCAAGGCGCATCTATCTGTCCAATCAGAATTCAGTTCCGAGCATTTTCAGATTTGGCCCTAAAAATTAGGGTTTCCACAAAAATAGGAATTTCTGGAAACTGAAGGTACAGCTGGAAGCTCCTTGCAAAAATCGAAGGTTTGAGCTTTGGATCGAGATTTTTGGTTGGGTAGATCTCCGGGAAACTCAAACCCTAATTCAGGGCTCTCCCCAGTGAACCCGGGAGGACAAAAAGGCAATTTTGAAGGACAAGACTTTGCTGATCTCAAATTCTGAATGTACTAGGCTGATCAGCTCTCCAAGGCGCATCTTTCTATCCTTTCGGAATTTTGAAATTCACTTTTTGAATTTTTAGGGTTTCTCTGACAAACCCTAATCCGGGACCAGATCCAGTTTTCAGCACTTCAAGTGGTAAGTTCTAAATCTTTTCTATTTGAAGTACTCTTAAAGATGTCTCTTCACACCAA
This sequence comes from Larix kaempferi, assembly GCA_027924585.1. Lineage (NCBI taxonomy): Eukaryota > Viridiplantae > Streptophyta > Pinopsida > Pinales > Pinaceae > Larix > Larix kaempferi. The sequence goes on from BSBM01000014.1 coordinate 806,775, forward strand.
GCTTGAGGATAAGCTTCAAGGGGCTGATAACTTCCGAGCCTGGAAGTATAGGATTGAGCTAATCCTGGAAGAGAATGAGTTGGACTCATATGTGAAAGAAGACATCCCTATCCCAGAGGATGAAGAGGCCAAGGTATTGCACAAGAAGAACTTGGTCAAGGCAAAGAGAATCATTGCTGATTCCATCAAAGACCATCTCATACCCCATGTGTCTTCTCTCAAGACACCCAAAGAGATGTTTTGAATCTTTGACCAAGCTATTTGAAGGAAAGAACATAAATCGGAAGATGACCCTGCGGAACCAATTAAAGACAGTGAAGTTTCAGAATGGAGAAACCATTCAGTCTTACTTTTCAAGGGTCTCCCAGATCAAGGAACAATTAGAAGCAGTAGATGAAATGGTGGAGAATGGTGAAGTGGTAATGACCACTCTAAATGGCCTACCCAGGTCATGGGATTCCTTTATTCAAGGAATTTGTGCAAGGAAGAAATTGATCTCCTTCAACAGACTGAGGGAAGAATGTTCTCAAGAAGAAGCTAGACTTATAGCTCGTGAGGAAAAGATGGGAGGAGAAAGCTCTTGCAGCTCACACCAAAAGAAGCAAAACCAAAAAGGATCACTCTCACCACAAAAGATTCCATCAAAAGAGTAAGAAGGACCTAAGATGCTTCACATGCAATGAGAAGGGTCACTTTGCTTCAGATTGTCCCAAGAACAAAAGGGATAATAACAACAACTCCAGTAAGAAGAAGAAGGGCAGCAAAAGAAGGTTTCATGCTCATGCTGCCGAAGATGATGAACCTCCAAAGAATGAGGCTAAGGCCTTACATAAGAATATTACAAGCGATCCCGACAGGTATGACTAATCGAGGTATGTTTCGATATTTGTTCATGATTAAGTTTATGGTATGTTTGTCTTCATGTTATTATGGTTAGTACAATCTTGATTTTAGACTTGTCATATCACCTTAATAAAACTATGAATGCACAATAGAAAATATTCATTGATTAGGGTGTTGACACTTATGATTGTACTAATGCATTATGGTGTTGTATGAGGTTTATGTTGTCTACTAACATGAAAGGTACACCAAGAAAGACAAATCATGTTCTGGTTCAAAGAACATATGATCATGATGACATGAGGACAAAGATTCATCCATTGTCATGGATCTCATAAAAGATCCATTTACGAGGTATGTATAGCTTGGTTTTATAATGGTTAACCTATGAGATATACAGGTTACTAGCACAAGTCATTGAAGAAGAACAAGAAGACATCATGTGAGTATGTTAGACATAATTAGCTAGCATGCTAATCCAGGTATGTTTTTCTTATATCAAGTTAGAATCTCACCTTGTGATAAGATCCTTTATTTAAGTATACTTGGCATGATTGATTATGATTATCCATTGAAGTTAGTACTCATGGGTTTAGGCATATTATGATTTTTACTTTGATTAATGATATGACTAACCAGAAAAGTCCTATGGTCAAACAGGAATATAAGTAAAAGAATTATGTCTCTTATATTGATTGATTTGACTAAACAGAAGAATCATGAAGGTATAGGTTTGAATAATCACAGGTTTTATGCATATTATATCTCTTATCTTGATTGATGATTCAACTAACCTGAAGAGTCATAGGTTTGAGTAATTATAGGTTTAGACATGTTATGTTTCTTATGATTTGACTAACCATAAGAATCCTACATAAACCTTGAATGCTAATGCTTATTATTTTTGTTTGAAATGATCATGACTATACATGCTTGAGATTATTGTGTTTTAATAGTATACTAATGAATGTATGATTTTATATGAGTTCACAAGGATAACACAATCATGATACTAATAAGCATGCATAGGGACCAAGGATGAATATGAATTCAAGAACAGGTAATTCAGGAAGCAAAGATCAAGAGGGAGCACACTCCAGTGGTTTCTACAAGGGTGCAGATATTCAGAGGGAGTTGTCCATATCTCTACATTCCACAACAAGAAGGTTTAGAAGGACTCCAGCGGCTCCTGCAAGGAAGAAAAGACTCAGAGGGAGTCCACCCAACAAACAAACAAAGATAAGTATTTTAATTATCTTGCATATTTGTTTGCTTAAATAAAATTGTTCAATGATGTATATGCTCATGTTCCTAGACTTAGGATATGTATTGTGCATATTAGAATGATTGAATTAATGAACAGTATACTACTAATATGCATGTGTTGGGTAAGTGGCCTATGGAACTGTACAACATTCCATTGCTACTTATCTAGAATGAAACCTCTTTGCTGACATGTTGGGAGTTGTGCACACTCTTAACAATGTTCTGGTAGAGATTGGAAGGCATCTAGAAAGTTACGGGATATGGATAAATGTTGTATTGAAGCATTGGCTAAGATAATTGCATGACTGCATGACTGTATGACATATTTCTTCATGTGTAAGAATTTGTTCTGAAAATTATGAGATGTTTCTAATCATGCAATTTAATCTGTTTTGTAGGAAAGACCGTATATCTTCACCTACAAAAGGACTACAACATTTGTTCCAGCAACAAAGATATCTATTGAAGATATTGAAATTCCCAGGATCTGGGATGAAGACATGGAATGCCATGATCCGTCGATCATGAAGAATGATGTTTGGGATGCGATCCCAAGAGCTAAAGGGAAGTCTGTTGTGACTTCCGAATAGAACTTTCAGATCAAGCATGTTGCAGATGGCAGCATAGAGAAATATAAAAGTGATGAAATAGAAGATACACCAGATGGATTCAAGACAGCTTTCTTGAATGATGTAGTTGAAGAAGAAGCAGCCACTTCGTTCTGAGACATATGATAGGAAATCATATATGTGCAGAACTTGGTATGGTGAAGATAGATTGATTGCCGACACGCAGCGGAAGCTTACTACCGAGTTCGAGATAAAGAACTTGGGGATGATGCACTATTTGTTTTTGGCGTGGAGATGTGGCAGAATGCAGGTGGGATCTTCCTTGGTCAAGGGAAGTACACAGTAGATATCCTGAAGAGATTTGGGATGATGGATTGCAAGGCCATGGCCACACCTATGGCATCAAATCTGAAGCTTCTATGTGATGCTTCATCTGAGCCGGTTGATGTCTCTTTGTATCATCAGATGATTGGGTCCTTGATGTACTTGACGAACACGAGACCAGACATTTGCTTTGATGTGAACACATTAAGCCAGTTCCTGACGGATCCGAGGAGTGTTCACCTGGTTGCTGTAAAGCATGTTCTGAGGTACCTGAAGGATACAGTGTATTATGGGCTCAGGTATGAGGAGAATCAAAAGTTTAACCTGCAGGGTTATGTTGATTCAGATTGGGATGGCAGTGCTGCAGATAGGAAGAGCACATCTGGGTGTTTCTTCAGTATGGGATCAGGTGTGATCTCTTGGTTTAGCAGGAAGCAGTCCTGCGTAGCACTGAGTACAGCTGAGGCAGAGTATGTTGCAGCCTGTTCAGCTAGTTGTGAGGCAGTATGGCTAAGGAAGCTACTGTCTGAGTTATTTGATCTCCCGTTGGAGGCTACTGGTATCTTCTGTGATAACCAGAGTTGTGTGAAGCTGTCCGAGAACCCAGTGTTTCATGACAGGTCGAAACACATAGATCAAATATCACTATATCAGGGATATGGTGCAGAGAGGAGCTGTGAAGCTCCTGTATGTTGCGACGGACGAGCAGATTGCAGATGTGCTGACGAAGCCACTAGCCAGGGTGAAGTTCGAGTACTTCAGAGAGAGGCTTGGCGTTATTCAGATCGAGGACACTTCGAGGAAGAAGTGACGGACACATTTGCTGAATCCATTCCAAGCATGTTGGAAGGAGGATCCTTCACATGGCTGTGGATGTAAGCGCTGGATGATGAGCATCAGGATGATGTTCTAGTTTCTGCTTGATATGATCAGTTGGATCATTTTATGTATGTTCGCATCATGTTGGATGCAGGATATGATCAGTTGGATCATTTTATATATGTATGTACGCATCATGTTGGATGCAGGATATGATCAGTTGGATCATTTTATGTATGTATGTACGCATCACTTTGGATGCTGGATATGATCAGTTGGATCATGTGTATGTATTGTTTATGCATCATGTTGGATGCTTGGACCATGTATCTGTATATGTATCAGGTGGGTACATTGTATGATCAGGTGGATCATGTATGATGATATGTATCAGGTAGATACTTGGCATGCATCAGGTAGATGCATTGATGATCAGGAGGATCATGTATGATGATATGTATCAGGTAGATACTTGGCATGCATCAGGTAGATGCATTGATGATCAGGAGGATCATGTATGATGATATGTATCAGGTAGATACTTGGTATGCATCAGGTAGATGCATTGATAATCAGGAGGATCATGTATGATGATATGTATCAGGTAGATACTTGGTATGCATCAGGTAGATGCATTGATGATCAGGAGGATCATGTATGATGATATGTATCATATATTTGTATCAGGTGGATACATTGATGATCAGAAGGATCATGTATGATACTTGGTATGCATCAGGAAGATGCATTGATGATCAGGTAGATCATGCAGCAGGATGTTGCAGTGATGATCAGGATGATCATAGATGACGAGCTTCAGGATGTTGCTCCAGACGACATGCAGCAGGATGTTGCAGTGATGATCAGGATGATCATAGATGACGAGCTTCAGGATGTTGCTCCAGATGACTTGCAGCAGGACGTTGCAGTGATTATGATCAGGACGATCATGAGTACATCAGGATGATGTATGGTGAGTATCAGGTTGATACTCTGTGGCCGTGGATCAGGTTGTGCAGATGAGCATGTCTGGGAGATCCTATAGGTCGGAGTTGTGTACCCGTAACAGCCTAGGATGCTCTTTCGAGACATTGTTCTGGGAGGACATGTAATTCGTTGCCCTGGGAGATCTCAGGTCGGAGTTGTGTACCCGTAACATCCTGAGATGCTCTTGCGAGGTTTTGTCCTATGGCATGTAATTTGGGCCCTGGGAGATTTCAGGTCGGAGTTGTGTACCCGTAACATCCTGAGATGCTCTTGCGAGGTTTTGCCATGACCACATGTAATTTGTGCCCTAGGAGATCTCAGGTCGGAGTTGTGTACCCGTAACATCCTGAGATGCTCTTGCTAGGTTTTGTGGTGGACCACATGTAATTTGTGCCCTGGGAGATCTTAGGTCGGAGTTGTGTACCCGTAACATCCTAAGATGCTCTTTCGAGGTTTTGTGGTGGGGTCACATGTAATAGCGCCCTGGGAGATCCTACAGGTTGGAGTTGTGTACCCGTAATATCCTGGGATGCTCTTTCGAGGTTTTGTGACGCACGTAAAAGTCCTGAGGATTCCACAGTATGGCCAGTGATGATGAAGACCTGCAGGTGGTGGGCCTACATCCAGTATGAAAAAGGACTGGCTCTGTAGAACTTCCTATGACGAGTAGAGACAGAGATTGGACGAGATAGCAGCAGGAGTGACGATGACGATGACGATGCATCGATGATGATGATCCAGAGAAGAAGACTTGTCTAGCAAATCTGTGTCGAGAAATACCTTCCTTGTTAAGAGGGAGTGTTGATGTATATGTAACTTCGGAATGTATTTCATCAGTATATTATATGTATATTTATTGTACCCTTATAAGAGATGTGTTATTCCTCTATAAGGAAGTGTCGTCATGTGGATTGACAAGTGTCGCAAGTGTGTGTACTTGCCGATGGGTTATTAGACCACCTTATGGGGTCGGCCCTAATTAATATATAATATAATGTGGATGTACTAAAGTAGACAAGTCGGCCCCAGTAGGTCACTGGGCAAAAAGGTGAGTATAAATAGAGATAGGAGATCTCTATTTTACTCACTCGGAAAAGTATATATCTCTCTCTCTGGAAAGTGGCGCACTAGTGAGGAGGAGGAGGATCATCTGCTAGGAGACTATCTCTGTATTATTTGGTTGTATTTTGGTTGAGCCATTGCTCTCTCTATCTCTGAGGAAGTTTGTGGGGTTTTTCACCTTAGGGTTTTCCCCACGGAAACTCTGTGTCTCTTGTCTCTATGCTTTTGATTCTTGTGATGCTTGTGATGCTTGTCATACTATGATTGTCATGCATTGATATACTGTAGATGTTATTCTCTCAGCAAAGATCCTATAGTATTGTGATTTAATACTGAAAATTTAACACCGAGAAAGAAGAGGGATTGCGTCATACTTGAACACATGTTCTAAAAGGATCCGTAGACATATGTCTCCGAGAAAGAAGAGGGATTGCATCATCCTTGAACACATGTTCTAAAAGGATCCGTAGACATATGTCTTCGAGAATGAAGTCCTTAGTGGACAGGTGGGGATTGTATCGTCGCTAGACTTCGGTCCCTTGAATTGATCCATAGACAAGTGTCTCTGAGAATGAAGTCCTTGGTGGATAGGTGGGGATTGTATCGTCCCCGAACTTCGGTCCCTTGAATTGATCCATAGACTGGGTCTCCGAGAATGAAGTCCTGAATGAACAGGTAGGGGATTGTATCTTCCCCGGACTTCGGTCCCAGAATTGATCTGTAGACAAGATGTCTCCGATAATGAAGTCTTGAATGAACAGGTAGGGGATTGTATCTTCCCCGGACTTTAGTCCCAGAATTGAGCCATAGACTAGGTCTCCGAGAATGAAGTCCTGAATGAACAGGTAGGGGATTGTATCTTCCCTGGACTTCGGTCCTAGAATTGAGCCATCGACTGCGTCTCCGAGAATGAAGTCCTAAATGAATAGGTAGGGGATTGTATCTTCCCCAGACTTCGGTCCCAGAATTGAACTGTAGACTGGGTATTCGAGAATGAAGTCATGAATGAACAGGTAGGGGATTGTATCATCCCCAGACTTTGGTCCCAGAATTGATCCGTAGACATTTGTCTCCAAGAATTAATGATAGGCCTGTATCGTCCCTGGACTCTTGGTTCAAAATGTACGTGATGGGATTGCATCGTCCTTAGACATGAGACTTGTCTTAAAGTGATAAGGATTGATCATCTTGGAAATTGATCTGGATTGTATCATCCATGGACCTATGTCGTAAAGAGAGCAAGATTGATCATCCTGTAATATGATTGTGTGTGTTGCAGGGTATGCTGCTATTATGTATACTTGACTGATGAGGATACTTGTATTGATGCATTGATACTTGTATTAATGATATGTATTGATGAGGATACTTGTATGTATACTTGTATTGGTGTGGATACTAATACTGATGATCTAGATGATGATGTTGCTTATCGTACTGATCTAGATTATGATCCAGATGCTATAGATCAAGATGATCCAGATGTTGTAGATCGAGATGATCCAGATGCTAGTCAATGATGATCGTGTGATGATGATGGTGATGATCATATGATGACGATGTTGATGATCGTGTGATGACGATGCTGATGATCGTATGATGACGATGCTGATGATCGTGTGATGACGATGCTGATGATCATGTGATGACAATGCTGATGATCTTGAGGATCTAGATGATGATGTTGATATTGTTGTAGCTGTTCGAGTGCTACAGAATATGAAGACTTAGTACTGAAGATGTTGATGTTCCAGTATTGAAGATGTTCCAGTAACTGCTTCAGTTACTGATGATGTTGAGAAAGCTTCCAATGATTTATAGATGTATCATGTATGATGTTGATGACTCCTTGCTCGTGCAGATGTTCTTATAATATTTCTCGTTAAGGGGAAGTGTTGAAATATTGTAACTTCAAAGAATATTATATTTGTACTTTATTATTCCAGAGATGTTTCATTCCTCCGTGAATATCTTATTGTATATCCGAAGATGTTTATTCCTCCGTTGGAATGTGGTAACTTGGTTTATTAGACTTCCCTAGTGGGGGTTGGCCTTGTATGGGTTATGTGGGTCAAAGGGTTGTTAGACCACCCTAGTGGGGTCGGTCGAGCTAGTTGTAATGGGGTGTTTAACCCAGTGGTAAAGTTGGGGCTGACCTAGTTAATATAAAGTACAAGTCAGAGATGTGTATATATAGAGGAGGTGTGTTCCTCATTTGATACACTTCTATCACTCAGAATGTAGCGCACTTGTGGAGGAGAGGTCTCTTATGCTGGAGGAGGAACTCATGTCTTTGGTTTACATCTTTGTATTTGCTGATCATCTATATTGAGGAAGCTTTGCTGGGTTTTCTACCCCATGAGGGTTTCCAAGGATAAATCTGTGTCTCTTGTGTTTATGCTGTGCTTGTTGTTTCTTCACTGATCCTATATAAGTTATTGTTGTGAAATGAAATGCAATGCTGATATTTTTCTGTCTTAGCATATTGAATCTTAACATTTTGGTCATATTTACATTAATGATTACCCTTTCGGCTTGTGAATAATTCACCGCACACCAACCAACAAATTCGGGGAAGTGTAGGGTTTGTTCGACACAAAAATAATACAGAAAGGAAACAAAAACATTAAATACATCCTTTCCATTTGACCTAAACTCCATTAATTTTCTTTTAGACTGTAAAATGCTACACACATACAAAACAGGGTCGAAAATATCCCTTTCCCTGTCAACTACAAGCTCCTCATTTTCATGTGAGCTTTGATGGAAGGGAATAAGGTCTTGGGTTTTCTCCATTTGGGAAACAAAATATAAAAACTGAGGGTTTCGAGCTACCAATGAAGTGATCTTGATGATTGATGTTCTAGTTGAAAAAAACAATGACGTCTTTCCTGCAGCTTCTTTTCCTTCAAGCAATAAGCAACAAAAGATTGTTTAAAAATTCGAAAAAAACCTTTATATAACATATGCTTAGGTGGTTTCGGAACTTGCAATGAGTGGTTTAAATTTAACCGCTTTTCATAGCGGACTCCACCAACGCTTCCCACGTGGTAAGTGGTTTAATTTCCGCTCCACCTTCACAAGTTTAACCATCGTGCACTTTCTAGCACCGAAACCCATTTCCACCGTCGATTTTCTTCTCGGTGGGTCTGCATCATTATTCCACCACGTTTTTTCACATTTGAAAATTTTGGTGTGAGTCGTTGAATTTTTTAGCGCCTTTTCCATCTCCTCCCTTGGTCATTTGAAGCCACTCTCTGCATTAGAAGAACATGCGTGCAATCATGAAGGCCATGAATTTTACTTGCAAAAAACACCGTCGATCTCGGAGGAATCAAATCCAATGGATCACACACATTTCACTGGTTTAATATGCACGAATTTCATGCGTAGGATAAAAGACAACCAAAATGCCCCGATATGGTGACATTACGAGTCAAAGACCTTAATATAGTGGTAATATTTGCATTGTCTCTCTCTATAAACTTTAATAAGCAATGTAATACTAATATGGGCTAGTTAAATAACCCAATAATCCATGTAGAATAAATTTAAAAAACATAAAGTCAAAAAAGCTAACAATGTGAAGAAATCACTTGTTTGATCTCTTATACCAATTCTAGACATTGTTTGTAGATGGGTTTGTAGAAGATCTAGTGTAACATGGGAAAAAGTCGATGAAGAAGAGGGAGAGATGGCCATAGGAGTTAAGAGAAGTCTAAACAACAAGATCAATCTTCCAAGATGGCATTGAGATGAAACATTAAATTAGGAAAAGAAGGAGATATCACATGCTGTAGCAATAACATATAAGGTTGGTGTTATTTTTTTACACAACCCATTTCATATTATCTGCATAATTCTATCGTCCAAGGTATGGAAATTGCAAAAAATGGTAGTGAGGTTGTACAATCTAGGAAGTGTGATTTTTTGTCGATTCATTAGTGTGGGTCATTTGAGACTTTGCCTCCATAGACTAGTAGCATAATGCATTACAAATTTAAACAATTTGGTTTTGGAAAGTTAAAACCATACATCTAAGTCTGTTCTCCACATAGAAAATGCTACACATATTTGAAACTATGAAGATATGACCTCAGAAAGTTAGGGTTTTTGAATAACCTTCAAACATGTCAACTTGGCATTTTCCTTATAAGTTTTGAAGAAGAATGTTTTAGATAGTGCCCTTTGGAGGATATGCAAAATAAATCTTAAAGAACACATGGTTAAAATTCCAGATCTTGGTTCACTATATTTTTCAAAGTTATGAACTTGGGAAGACTGGGCTTTTAAATGACTCAAAAATCATCTTTAAACAAGTTAGTTTGGCATTTTCACTATAACTTTTGATCCATGGCATTCCATAGAATGACCCTTAGAGGAAATTTCGTAGAGATATTGAAGAATATGTGGTAAAATTTAGTGTCCCTTTTAATGAATTTGTAAAAATTAGGAAAATTTGCACTTTTTGGCCAATTCAACACTTATACTAGTAATTACTCAAATGCTTCCAAATGGCTCCAAATGCTTCTAAATTGGGTCTGAATGTGTTTGAAAGGTATTAATACATAAAAATTAGGATGGTGTATTCTTGGAAACTCTCAAAAGACTTCTGCAATATTCATTTACAATCAAGAGAAAATAGGGAAATTTACTAGTAAATTCGAGGTTCAAACCCCCAAGGGTAGGGGACAAAAATGGCTTCCCAAATGCAGTACGACCCTCCCAAATTTCAAAACAGAGACATGTAATTGCTAAAGGACTTCAATGGTCTCCCAAATGCATCATTAATCAGTTCCTAAAGGCTGCTGCAACTCCCATAAATTAGATATTTGTAAACATGCATTAACATTATTATGGGGAAATGTTAGTAAAAATCCACAACTTTCAGAACAACGACATGGAATTGTTAAAGGAATTTAATGGGATCCAAAATTCATCATTGATAATTTCCTAAAGTCTGTTGCAACTCCCATAAATTAGAGATTTGTAAACATGCTTTAACATAGGGGGGAATGCTAGTAAAACTCCACAACTTTCATAACAGAGACATGGAATTGTTAAAGGAATTCAATGGGCTCCCAATTGCATCATTAATGAGTTCCTAAAGCTTGTTGCAACTCCCATAAATTATATTTTTGTAAACATGCTTTAACATAGGGGGAAATGTTAGTAAAACTCCACAACTTGCTATAAAATTCGAGATAATTGTTCCAATGACTTGTATAATGTTCATGAGACTTCCTAAATACATTAATGGCTCTCCATAAAGCAATAAAATCACATATATTTACTGAGATAAATGGAAACTAAGGAACTTCAATCTCTCACAACAAGATATAGGGGGAAATGGCACCATTCATACATAGTTTGGAATTTTTACATAGTTTCACTTGGAATTTAGACCCAAGGTTCTTCTGAGCAGAAAATACAGAGTAAATAAATCAAATTACAAATAAATGGGGCCACAAGAGATTCCCCAAAGAGATCATCATCTCACCAAATGTGCCCTTCCTACAAGAGCCAAAATATGAAGAGGAATGTGAGAAAGGCATGGACAAGTTGAAGAAGAGAATATCACGAGCAACCCTGTAGCTTCAACCTGCAACAAATGAATCCATTATAAATCCAAATGAAAGGTCTGAATGGCCTCTCCAATTTCCAATTAAGATGGGAATCTTGCACCCTCAAAATTGGTACTAAGGCAAGTAGAGTAAACACTCCACTAGCATGGACAAGCTATGCTATCCGATATGAAAAATGAGAAATGATCAAAATCTCTTCTCCTTCTTTGTTCTTGTCTTTTATAAACTTCCCAAGCCTTCCATGGTTCTAATTCCTTCCAAAATCCTCATGCCAACTCGAATTGGGAAGAGATTCCAAGGTGTGCCACTTGTCCAACAACTTTTACTCTTCATCTTCCACCAATTCGAATTAGGAGGCTCTTTGGCTTCCCTAACTCCGTTGTGAGCCTTCTTGGAAGATATTTTTAGCCCTGACATGTCATATTGGTCAGATGTCAGCAATCGGGTCTGATTTTTGTCATAAGTGTCATAGCATCTTCATCATTGTTGTCATAAAAGCTAGGGAATCTAGCCCAAGTGTCTCAATATCTCTAAAATGCCTCTTCCTCTTCCATGGGAGTTACTCTTCCACTCCAATTCGACCTTCATCAAGTCATTCCAAGATAATGACCTTCCAACTCGCCCAAGAACATTATACTCCACCTTGGATTCGAATGGGTGAGAATAGGATTCCACGTGGCATGAAGAATCTAGCTTTGTGTGGGTCCCACACCACCAATGTGCCTCCTCGCATGACCAAGTGCCACCTTATTTTCCTATCATAAATATTTATTTATCCCCTTTTAATATATTTATTTCAAGCTAATGTCCAATTGGGGTTTATTAGCTCCCTTATTCAAAATCCCAATGTTTCCACCCCAACCTAGGGAACTAGTAGATTGGTGGAATTTTACCTTCTAGTATTTATTTGGATGGGGACATTACATAAAAGTTTCATATATTTATTCATTACATGTTAAGAGTAACTTATCCTTGTTGATTGTTAGGGTTTTTGACAATGAAAATTCAAGAGAAGAAGGTTGACAAAATCTTGCATAACATTCTCATATGGTATAAGAATCACAAACTTGTTGGCACATTGGATCCACATTCTTAATGCTGATCTTGGTGATTATGTTGGCACATTCTATGATGATCTTGGCATATATATTATTTTTTATTGTATTGAAATATTCCATGGTAAGGTTATTGGCATGAGATCCCTCCAAGATTTTTGAATGTACTATGAGGTCTATGATGTAAGGGTTTGAAGGTGCAAATAGATGAAGTCTATTGGCGATTGTTTATGGGATTTGATTACACTATTTGGAGGCATATTTATGGTATTGCTACACATATGAAGTATATCTTGGAAGAAGTTGTTGGCATTCTTGGAGGACAGATTTGAGGCATGTACAGGTTGGAATTGTGACAGAGATAGTTTTTGTGGCATTGTAACAGAGAAAATGATTGTGTCAGTGTGACGAACATGGATTGTGATAGTGACAACAATACAAAGATTGTGGCAATGATAGATATAGGTATAGGAATAGTGATACAGGTACAAGTACATAGATACAGGTATACTAGGTTGATGGAAACCATGATACAATGGAAGTGGAATATTGTTCTTCTTATTCATATCAAGGTGGCAGGATCGAGAAAGGATAGGAGATTGAAGTCTCCTTTGGGTTGGTGCTTGTGATCTCAGGGAGTTGGGGATGACTTCCAGTCGGTGCTAGTAAAATTATTGAGTTGGAATTTACTGAGGATTGGAGTCCTATCTATAGGTTGGAAATTATGAAAACCAAGGGGTTGTGGCCTCCTTCTAGATGGAGCTAGTAAACCTAGAATTTGGAGCTTCCTTAAGGTTGGAGCCTATAAATTAGGGGATTGTAGACTTGTTCTAGATGGAGATAGTGAATTGAGGAGTTGGAGCTTCCTTCAATTCCGAGCCTATAAATTAGGGTGTTGGAGCCTCCTTCCAGTTGGTGTAGGTAAATTAGGGATTCAATTCCTTCAGGAGAGTCTGATAGCTAGACCAAAGATCTCTAGAGCACATGGGTGAACATGAAAGTGTCTACTCTGCAAATGGGGTTCGACTGTTCTATGGATCAAATTTTGATCTGATTGGATTATAAGAATGAGACTCCATTTACATGCAATGGAGGAGCTAAGAAGTAATAATGCAATGGAAATGGGTATCATATTGCATGGAATATATGATCATGTGAAAGATAAATTTGGAAGGTGTTCATTAACTAAAGTGATATGGGACAAAGTACAAAATATCTGCACAAAGGGACCCCATTATTAGCATTATTTTTGTCCCAAGTACCTAAAAATATTGGGTAAATAGTTCATGAGGTTTGGAATCCAAAGAACTTAATCACCTAGATTATTCTGCCACTACAAAAAGGATGCACCTACACCCCTGGTTTTCTACCTTCTCAATAGACAAAGATGCCCCACCACCCTAATTCTCTAGCCACAACTAGAAGGAGGAAACAATTCCCTTAGAAGGCCTCATCCGACCCCAAGCACCACCCAACAACCCTCTAATTTATAATAGTTTTAACTTCATTTTTCCAAATCTTTAGTGGCATCTCGAACTTTTATAATGCTTCATCTATCTCACTGGCCTCTTTCTTGCTTGTGATATGCAATTACCAAAAATTTAGAGACACTTGTGGTCCTCTTCATACATTTGGCTTGTATGGTTATGTATATATTTTCAAAGAACTTTTTTATTTGAAACATTGTGTTTTTTAGCAAAATCACGCCTCTTCATAAAACATATTGTATCCTTATAATGACATCGATTCATAATTGATCTTCATAGTCTTTCAATCTTGTTTTAATTAGTAAGGAATTATTATTTTGGAGAGTTAACCAATTTTGGCAATTCTCCAAGGTTGGCTATTTGGTCAAATTGTTCTCCAAATATAGCATTGCAAACATCTCTTCAACAGAGTGGACATCAAACCGATGGTCAACTAAGATTTACAAATATTTCGCATCTGATCCTTTTAATTAACCCTCGAGCATCTCTCAACAGAGAAATTATTCAAAACCATTGGATATTCATCAATCTAGATCAACGGTGGACTTCAACATGTGCTTACCTAGATTTCTTAAAGAATTCACATCACATCCTGATCTTTAAACACTGCACAACTTAACCCAGCGAAATTGTCTTGTACCGTTGGATCGCCCCATCCAAGATCGACGGTGGACTTGAAAATTTTATGAGCCCAATTATGACCCCTAGCCGTCAATCTGTCCCATCATTTAAATCAAAGGTCGGCCCGGGTAAGGTATGCCAGTTCTCGAGTAACGTCTTTGACTCTTAATGTCATATAACACTCTTTAAAGTACTTCGATCTTTAATTCTGACAGTTGTGTAGATTTCTTCCAATCCGTTGTCTGGTTTTAAATCGCATATGCCCCTATTCCCTCATGTTTTCCCAAAATTTTGTCTAACCTAGCTCTGTGTTCGACTATTTCTCCCTCCATTGTCCCTCCTCAACGTCTAGTTGTTAAAGTCAGAGAACAGGGTAGTCTCCGGATTACGCCCAGTGCTCTGCTTAGTGGCCTAGAGCTCCTGCACGGGAAGCTTTGTTACGGAAGTTATTTAGGCCTATATCCTTGTTTTATAATGGCGGAAGGTACCAGTCGTGGAAGGACCAGCCTCATCGATGCAAACACCCATAGAATTGAGAAGTTAGAAACAAAGATAGCGGAGCTTCGGAAGAAGCTAGACTTGAATATGACAAAGAGGACTTGAATTCCTTGAAGAAGACAATCGATGATACAATTCAACGCATGCTCGAATATAACCAAAATGAAATGATCGAACATATGCGAGTTCTCCTTCTTTGACGCGACGAATCCATTCGAGTTCATGTTGCTGGAGTTCAAAATGACCCCCAGATGATCCCAGTGACTTTGGTAGGTTCTGGACAGGCCCCTTCAGCTGCCTAAACTCCAGGGGAAAGATCATCAGGGGTCAAATCAATGGATATTGACTACTAAGGGAACCACGCGGCCCAACCACCACGGTCTCCTGTTATTTTCATCATAACTTTAATATTTTAGGTTTTTTTTTTGTTTTTAGATCTTCCTTTTCTGTTAGTTTAGGGGAGGGATTTTGGCCTATTTTCCAAGGCCATTCTCTTTAGTTTCTATCGACAGGTATTTTGAAGGGTTTTAATTTTGGTTCTCTGTATTTGTAAAGGATTTAAACTTTCCGTTTTGAAGAATTTAACTTTGTATTTGGAAAGGATTTAAACTTTCCATTTTGAAGAATTTAACTTTGTATTTGGAAAGGATTTAAACATTCCGTTTTGAAGAATTTAAAACTGTATTCGAAAGAATTTAAACTGGGTATTTTGGATCCCTATTCTTTGAAAAAAATATATGCTATTTTTTAATATTAGTTTTAATTAATTTTCTTAATTTTTTTCTTCTTCTCTATCTTCTTAACCTTTCTTATTTATCCATTATGTTTGGATTTATGGATTCTGTTTCAATTTAGATAAAGTTTTGAATTTCTTTTGGTTGATAGTTTAAATAATGGAAAACAAAAAATCCATGCCATCAATTCAACATAGTGATTACTTACTAGAGAAAAACTCTTTGAATGTAGAAAAAATCGAGGAGATACATTAATGAAGATAAACTAATTTAAAGATACTGGCAACAAGAATTACGTTATTTCATTTTTCAGATTGAGTGAGGAACCATATTTTTATTGGAATTGCATTTTAGCTATTTTGTATAGGTTTGCAAATGGAGTTGTGTTGATTTTCCAAGTAATGTTTGTAAATTTACTTACTTTACTTTGCATAATATACATGGTTATCTAAATATGCCTTAATTTTCAAGTTTGAAAACAATAATTTTTAATAAAACATTATCAAATAAGATTATTATAAAAAGAGTATTATTGAAGGTCATGTATTTCTTGGTTTTTCCCTCGATGTTTTTGCTCTTGCATTGGATTTACTATAACTTAAATCCATAGATTTATATTGAAATGGTACCTTTAATATCCTTAATATTATTTTAAACAATAGCTAAACTAATTGTAAAAATCAAATATGCCATGTGTCACAATCTGACCATTCCACGTATCACCCCGGAAAACTAGATATCGACATTTTAACAACAAAATTTATAGAATCTTTGCTACAAAGAGTTTGCTGGCAAGTCAAAATCTTGTCAAAGAAAGAGAGGTTGGTCTATCGACAGGTTTTTCTTTTTCATGGTGTTGGAAGTAGATGCTGAGGAGAAAGAGCGTCTGCTCCTTCCTCCAGGGATTTTTTGTTAGGAGTGGCGAAAGTATATATCGGCACTTTGAATGCAAACTTCATATGACCATTGCGTCACACATTTTGCTGGAAAGTGGAAATATCCACTGAGAAAGAGCGACCACTCTTTCTCCAAGTTCTATTTTTACAATTCCCTCATAAATGAAGGGGCGGCTAACCCTTCTTCTTCCAAATATTCTTTTCATTATAGTTTGATACTGAAATAAGGGTCGGTCGATCCTTCTTTTATTCTCCATCCTGGTTATCATTGAATTGCTAGATAAAGGTTTTCACAATTATCTACTAAACGAAGGGACTTCCGGTCCTTCTTGACGGAAAACAGAATACGGGACAAAAAATTTGTATATGCTATAACTTAGCTAATGTCCGGTCCCTACTATTTACTGTGGAATTCGGAAGTCAGGAATTGTCGATCCACCCTTCGAAGATCAAATAGTTTTACATTTCTCTCATAAATGAAGGGTCGACTGACCTTTCTTGTGCTCAGTATTCTTTCGGTGTTCACCATTTTAGATATAGATGAATTGACATCTTAGCCTTCGTAGGTTGAATATTTTTATAATTTTCTCTTAAATGAAGGGGTGGCAGACCCTTCTTCTTCCCAATATTCTATTCATAATAGTTCTAGAATGTAAGAAGGGTCGGTCGATCCTTCCTTCTTTCTCCATTCTGGATATAGCAGAATTGTTGGATATAGTTGTTCACAATTATCTTCTAAATGAAGGGGCGACCAATCCTTCTCGTCGAAAAATTGAAGTCGGGACAAACATTTTTATATGTTAGAACTTAGATGATGGCTGGGTCCCTACTATTTACAGCCGAAGTCGGAAGTCAGGAATTGTCAGCATAGCCTTCAAAGATCAAATAATTTTACAGTTCTCTCGTAAATGAAGGGTCGATCGACCCTTCTTGTGCTCAGTATTCTTCCAGTGTTCACCATTTTAGATATAGATGAATTGACGTCTTAGCATTTGTAGGTTGAATATTTGTACAATTCCCTCATAAATGAAGGGGCGACCGACCCTTCTTCTGCCTAGTATTCTATTCATAATAGTTCTAGAATGCAAGAAGGGTCGGTCAATCCTTCTTTCTTTCGCCATTCTGGATATAGGGGAATTGCTGGATATAGTTGTTCACAATTATCTACTAAATGAACGGGAGGCCGATCCTCCTTGTCAAAAATGGAAGTCGGGACATAGCCTTCTTAGATTAAATATTTTTACATTTATCTTGTAAATGAAGGGTTGGCTGACCCTTGTTGTGCTCAGTATTATTCCTGTGTTCACCAATTTGGATATGCATGAATTGATGGCATAGCATTCATAGGTTGAATATTTTTAAAATTCCCTCATAAATGAATGGGCAGGAGACACTTCTTCTGCCTAGTATTCTTTTTGTAGTCTTTATAGACTGCAAGAAGGGTCCATTGATCCTTCTTTTGTTCATCCTTCTAGATATAGGTGATTTGCTAGATATAGGTGTTGATTATTCTTCCATTGTTCACCATTTTGGATATAAATGAGTTGATGGTATAGCCTTACTAGGTTTAATAATTTTACTAATCCATTATAAATGAAGGGGTGGCCAACCATTCTTCTTCCCTATATTCTTTTAGTAATAGTTCTCGACTAAAAGAAGGGTCGGTCGATCCTTCTTGCATTCTCCATTATGGGTATAGGGAATTGCTGCATGAATGTGTTCACAATTGTCCACTAAACGAAGGTGCGATCGATCCTTCTTATCCGGAAATGGAAGTCGGGACAAACACTTTTTATACGTTAGAAGTTAGCTTATGGCTCGATCCCTACTAGTAATAAAATGGGAGCCCCAGTTGCTAATTTGTAGAGGTAATCTCCAATTCTTTCATATTTATTATGGGGTTGATTGATTGGTGTATTCATTCTCACTTTTCCATGCTTTAGATCCAATAAACTTTGCTGAATAACTCTAGTTTTTCTGCATTTTGTGAGTTGCGGAAAGCTTGGTTTTTTCCTTTGAAATACATAGTTTCCGCAAAAGGCAATGCGAAAGTTTAAAATTTTCTTGTTTCAAATTTTTCCTTTTCCATTTCCACAACTAGTAAAGTGGATTGCGGATGTCGGAAAGCATCTGTTCAAATAAATCAAATTTTCGGTTCCGCATTTCCTCAACCCACAAATTGTAGATTGCGGAATGTGAAAAGTATTTGGTAAATAAATAGGTTCTCGCGTCGGCCATAAGGAGTAATAAATGCATAGCATTAAGCGAATCAATCGGAGATCTAGTGAGTTAGTGGAAGATTTGGTCATTATTTCGAAGAATTGAGTTGATTTTTGTGAACAAAAAGACAACAAGTTAACGAAAAGACAACAAGTTAACGAAAGGACAACAAGTTATAAAAGCAAGATGCAATTCATTGCTTGGATCATTGAGAATTCGTAGAAGTTATAGTTATAAAAGAAGGGTGCAATTTGTTGTTCGGCTCATTAAGAATTCACAGAAGTTATAGGAGAGAGTTCAGAAGATAAGCAGAAAGATCCTACCTCAAAATGGCACAAGTAATTTCCAGTGGAAGTAGGCGAGAGGCACCAACAACAAAGGCCGAAGTATTCTATGAAGAACCGGAGATTGCATCGGTCCATGAGAATATAGTAAGGAAGAAGAGAAGGGCCAACCATCCGTTCGGCTCATAGCGGAGACCAAAGGTGGGTCATTGGAGCACCGCGGTAGCAGGAGCAGTAGGAACATAGGTTGCCATGGAGGAAGAAACGGTAGTAGGCTGAAGGCCGAAATAACCAACCATATCAGACATCCCAGGGTATGTTCCCCCATGGTGAATGGGCGCACCAGATATCCAGATTGGAAAGAATGCTAGATATACTATTAAGGAACCTACAGTCCCAAAGGGGGTCTGCAGAATAGGAAATATCATTTCGCGGCTGCGGAAAATACAGTACAGTGACCACGATGTCCTATTACAACCAGAATGCACGACTAAGACATACAAGGAAGTAAAGCATGGTGAAAAGGGTCCGATTACGTGGGGGACTGAATAATGGGCACTAGGACTAGAGAGGTCCGACCTGCAAAACCTGACCCAAATGCCCCATTTTGGACGGGCGACGGAGGTAAAACATGTGTGAAGCAACTCCTTGCCTGTTTTCATGGAGGTTATTTATGGCTCAAAGAAAAGGTACCAGTAACGGTCGACTTAATAGCGAAAATAACAGGTTTACCCAAAAACGGGGAAGACCCTTCGCACTATTTTAAGGGCAAAGACAACGACAAGCCCTTAGCATCCAAACTGAAGGAAATGTATGGGGTGGAAAAGGACACGCGTGGATACAATATAGAAAATATCAAGGAAAAGGTAGTAAGATTCGTAGCCATACTATTAGCCATCAAGATTGTCCGAAAGAATCGCCCAAACCAGTGCGCATCGGGGGTAATTGGCACTGCGGAAAAGTGCATTGCAGGGGTCCAAATGAATTGGTCGTTGTTCCTAGTGAACGAGCTGACAGAGGATGCTTTCCTTGTCCAGGAACAAGGGAAAGCATTCACATATTCATGGATGTTGATCCTCATTGCGATGGTTGGTTGGAAGGAACCAATAGACTACTAATGGATGACCATACCAGTAGTCAGGTTCTTCCAAGGAGTGAGGTACCAAAATCTATGGGCGCTGAACGACAAGGAGGGCATAAAAAACAAAATCAGCATCTTCTATATCTACTTAGAAATGTTGAATAACGATGCGGGGGAGGTCCTGCGAATAATAGAGGAAGCAGTGAAAAAGCATTGACAAGTCGCGGTACTGACAGTCGAGTCGCAAGTAATCAAAATAAAATCACGTGCCGACCCAGGAAAACAATGGATGACAACACAGTTCAAGTTGACGAATGAGAAGTTAGATGCAATAATCGACGACTGGTTTCAAGAATGGAAAACTTTGGTAGTAGAGGAGGAACTGTCGGATCCGGAAAAGGGGCAGCCAGCAATCGGACTAGAACCAACCAAAGACAGTGCATAGGATGAGACATGAGAAGGTAACAACGAGGAAGAGGACCAATAGTCACGCACCGCTACTAAGGATGGAGCATCCACCATGACTCCAATGGAATCCGATGTGGAGGCCCAAATTGAGGAGGGACGAACAAAGTTTCGGTTCGAAAATGGCCAGGGGAGCATACCTATCGGCCTTCCCCAAGAACAGATAGACACACTCGTGCAGAAGATGAAAAAAGTGGTAGAATACAACCGGGAAAAATCCACTCAGCATGTGAATGAATTCAACCACGTGTTGCAACTATTTGAAGTGTTAGCAGACCTGACCACGATGGTAATTCAAAAAGACAAGTTGTTCCCAAGTGCTTCAATACCCAGAAACAAAGTGGACATAGGCACAAACCCAAGGTTAGTGCATATCCTGCCACATGCTATGACGACAAGGACATAAGAGTTGGATGTAGAGTTACAAAAGCGTGACCAAGTCATGGTAGACTTCAACATTTTGCTGATACTGTCACTACAACAAATTTCGATAGCGACAAGTGAGGAAATTATGGAACGCGAAGCAATAGCGCATAATCAAATGATCCAGTACAAACGACAGGTGCGAAACATTGAGGTGGAAATTCAATGCCCTCAAGAAGAAAAAGAAGTAAGCTTGCAAGATACCACAAAGGCCTTAGAGTATAGGAGAAGGATGGAGCATGCGATTTTCATCGCATGAGGAGAAGCATTGAAAATATAAAAAGAAAATTTATCCGAAGCAAAAGCAATACAGGTGGGAGTAGTCATCACAGACCTGCAAAAGGAGAACGAGACGCTGCAGGAGAAGGTGATACCTAGCACACCACCAGAATAGATCTAGTGTTGCTAAGATGCGATAGAAGAGGCCACGGCTGAGATCGTAGAGATAGAAAAGGCGGCCCAGAAAATTGTTGAAGAGATTATGGATTTTTGGAAAAGTTTAGTACAAGATGAGCAGTTGTACCAACTGAAAACACAACTCGCCCAGGCATAAGCACAGCTAGAATCACTGAAGGGATCACTGAAAGTGATGCCCCTACTCATGCGAATGAAAAAGGCCACGGAGTTGAAGGAACTCTAGCATCGAGTAACAAAGGCACGAGAAAGGAAACAAAGGAGGACTACACACCTAGATGAATTACAAACAAAGGAAAAACACTTGGCCATGTAGGAAATGGCACGAATGGCACAAGTCATGCAGGATCTGGAAAGTGCACAACAAATGAATGATGAGCACCCAATGGAACAACAGGTAGAAGACTGTGCAACACTAAAAGTATCAACAAAAGAAGTTGTCCACCAGATTAGAGTTGCATACGATGATTTCAAGTCACAAGTGAATGCACCAGAGGTTTCAAGCTAAGGTGGATTGAGGGAAAGCCACGAGTTCGTGTTCGGTTATGTCTCTTCCTTGCGTTTCTGCTTATGTTGAGTGATGAATGTGACCTAAATAATGTGTTATGCTTAAGTTATGTTGCTCTGTAATTTCTATTGATACGACCGCCAGTTATACAATGTTAGTGTGAATATTGATTACACATTGATAATGCAAATGATGAATGTATGTTTGAAATGTTAAGCATGATGAATGTATGTTTTAAATTTCTATCCCTATCAGCCTACCAGAGGTTATTGGAGTAATCGTAGATATCATTCGTTTGAAGAAAATAATCTCATCATGATTCAGTTGACATTATGTCTTGTCACAAACAAAATATACACCATGATACATATGTCATAGAAGTAAAGTTTACTCCGCGAAGGACATTCCCGTCTAAGTGAAGTCCTTGGCGAAGTAAAATTTCGTGACAAGACATAATGTCACGAACTTCTATATAATTGTTTTCTTCACACACGCGATACAATCTATCAAAATCTATAGTCAGTACAATTACTCTAGCAAAATCTACGGCATGATGAGATTGTTTTCTTTACACACGTGATACAAGCCTTCATTCACCATTAGCACCGTCATGATAACCGTTATTTCATAATTTCATCGTATAAACCATTGCCATGTCGGCATACAATCCTTTCTCAAGGCATCGATTGGAGTGATACATGTACAATTACACCAACAAAATCTATAGTTGGTATGGATGATATCTATGACCACCATCCCGCCATACTATGATAATTACCTATCCCCATCCCTAGCATCCAAGTCAATTCACCAATTCACTAGCCACTCACTATATAACAGCTAAACCATACCCCATATCGCAGCAAAATGAAATCTTTGGGAAGTCATGGCACTCTTCTTTACCGCCTCTATTCTGTTTCCTTTGTTTTTTTATCAGAAATACTTGAGTCTTATGGTCACTCTCCATTTGTCTTCGAGATATATGAGCATTTAGACAGCATTTCCTTGAAAAATCCTCACCACTCCATGATATATGGGCATTTTGAGCACTGTCAAAGCCCCAAGACTAGGATTTGTCTCTAATGTGACACTCATAGCTTTAGTTGAAGGAAAATTAAACTTTGTGTATATGTAGGAGAAGAGTCTATTTTTGTGAGCTCAAGCTCATAGTCATGAAATGTATTAAGAGACCAAGCTCTATAAAAGGTGAAATATCGAAGTAAATTCCATCTTTGTGTAATGCGGCGAAGTTGCACTGTTTTAACCAATTATAACTTCTACTGATTTTAATGTCTTAGTAAGAAAATTTTTAATATAAATACTATAGTATAAGAGTCTGTGTTTGTGAGATCAAGCTTGTAGTCGTGAAATGTATTAAGATCCCAAGCTCTGTAAAAGTTGAAAGATCGAAGTAAATTCCATCTATGTGTAATGCGGCAAAGTTGCCCTATTTTAACCCGGAGTAACTTCTAGTGTTTTTTATGTCTTAACAAGAAATATTTAAATATAAAGCATGTTTAATAGTAGTGGGATTGTTGAATTTGAATCTCGATAAATTTAAGAGGTCCGATAAAGAGACCGACAACGAGCACTATTGTTGACATCAAAATGAACAACACAAACACTACCTATTCTTCCTACCTATTCACAATCCCTCTTAATATTTTTTTAACTCATTTTGCTCTGTTCCTCGTCTCGAATCCCATTAATCCTTTATTTATGATGCATCATTTATTTTTTCTCTGTTGTTGGCTACGTTACCAGACACGTGACGGAGGAGTGCGGTTTTTTGGAAAAACATCGTAGAATGAAGAAACAATTTCTAAGGAAACGAATCGTTTTGTGTAACACCCCTGGCCCAGATTAGAACGGATATTGTATTTTGAACAATTGGCTATGAGTAAGTACATAGCTTGATAATATTTTTAATATAAATACCGGCTAGCTGCATGAGGAGCAATACATTGAAGAGGAGATCCAGAAATTAACCGAGGGCTATGAGGGGGAAGGTTGACCTATGTACCTTGTCTCCTTAGACCTTTGTTTCTAAAACCTTATGTTAAAGCCCCAAAACCCATACTCCTTACCAAACTCTTAATGGGGGATTATTTTAATGTTAAATATTAATTAATGATGAATATTAAGAGGTTAATCATGATTAAGGAAGGAAGGAATGTGCTCCTTTGGGACAGCCACGTGGGAGCCCAAGGGAACACGAGGGTCGCTTTGTGAAAGCCGTGCGGAAAGACCGCGGGGTATGGAGAATGCATGGGGAGAGAGAAATCGTATGGGAAGAAACCGTTTCCTTGGGGGGAATCAAGTGGGTAAGGAAATCTGAGGAAGGGAATTCAGACGTGCTCAATGAAGAGGTTCACTGTGCATTTTGAGTTCTCTGAGATTGATGAAAATTGGGAAATATTTCCTGTGACAAACCTGTACCTGATTTGCAGAGATAACTTGAACATTCTTATGCTGAGATAAACCGAATTGGCCATGAACTCCTTGGTTGCATACACCAATCAATTGGAAATGAAGCATGAGACCCAAAGGGAATCCTGATGCTTGTAGTGAAGTGTATCGCTATGCGTTTTGGGAAGGAACTCAGGTGGTTCAACTGCATAATTGACATGGAATTGGTTGTTATCCCATGTTTTGTTGAGCCCTGTGTATAACCATTCTCTATGTTTTCTCCACCTTTGACTATGTGAGTGAGTTGAGTGGGTTGGTGAGACAACTTGGGTTAATGTCTGGATATCGGCTCGAGGGTGAACTTGGGAGCTGAAATAGTACAAGCTGGACAAGTTCTAAGGTTGGGTGGAGCGTGTTTGACATGTAGCCAGTTTCCATCTTCATGTGAATTTCAGATAAGTGTATATGTGTCTAAATTATAATGTTCATGTATGTTTGATAGGTTCAATATGTGAATGAATGGGTAATTAAATGAAATCCATGAAGAAGCTATGTTTAAGCCTGTATAGAACGATGTGCTATGAATGGGTTGTTTACCATTGCATAAGATATATGTGGCATGAATTTTTCTATGTGAATGATGAATGGCTAAACTTCATTTGTGTAAGACTTGTTTTCTTATGCTGTCACAACCTCATTGATGGATGGTTGGCTCCTGTATGTTCTTAGAATGATAGGCATAAACCTAGTTATGAAGTATGAATGTATGTTCTTTGATGTGTCTATCTTGATCCGTGTCATTCTTATGTTTGCTTATAATTATCTTTCATCCTATTAAGGGATGGTAGTATCCACCGAGAATTAGGAAAAGATAGTATTAAACTCTGTTATTTTTCTGGGTGCAGATGGCATGCTTCTAACTGTCTGTGCTTGAATTATGTTTATGGACCTAATAATGAGAATTATGAAGCTGTTAATTAGCTGCTCAAAAGGGAATTTTATTTTATTGTTTTATAGTTTGTAAATTGTGTGTATGTGTAATGAGGGTATGTTACATTTTTTCAATTCAAGGTATTAGTTGTTGGTTGGTAGCGAGTAAATATCAAGTAAATGCAAAATTTATTCTTGAATATATGGAGTGTTGTTTAAGGAAGTTGGCTTATGGGATACCTGCCACCCACTGCCTACATTGAAACTAAAAGTTCAAACTCTTTGTGTTTTCCAGTTTGGAGTTTTTTTTTCCCTAAGGACCGAGTTACTTTGTGTTTTCCAGTTTGGAGCTCTATTTTCCTTGAGGACCGAGGTTTTCTTTGGCTGAGGTGGAACCGAGAAGAGTGTTGGGAATCTAGAGCAGTAAGATTGGTTTGAAGAATCGACTGCTAGTTTTTCAATTGCCCGGTATTTATATTATTCAAACCATAAATCTAAATCTATAACAGAGCATGCTTATTCATCCTCCGGGCTCAAAATCCATATCTTCCATGGTTGTCAAAAACAAATCCAATGACAGTTTCAATTTCACAGTAATTTAAAGTTTCTGAAAGTTTTAGATTCTCCTTATCCTTAATCAGATCATCTCCTTTGTCGGAGTGAGAAAAGACTAAACTTTTATTGGATCTTCAACTTGTATATGTAGAAGCAGTAGAATCATCCCCTGCAACCGCATAAATAATTAGTCAGTATTCCTCAAACATGTAAGCTTTGCATTGGATTGTTCCATCATTCCATGTAAGAAATTTTAATTTAAAAAAATAAGATTATACTTAAATCATTCCAAATTTTAACATATCATTCATTATTCATTGAAAACAATTTGAAACATATCTCAAATTCAAAGTCGATACATGGCATATCATATAATATAATAATGTTTATGATGGCATCATCCTCATTCTCTCACCAATCCTAATAGAATTACTAAACAAATAGTAAAATCATAAAATTTAAATTTAAAATGACAACTACATAGTAAATATAAAATGACTTGAAACTTTAAAAATAAAAGTTAAAAATATACATAAATCTACTTTTATACAAATGACTTAAAAAAATGAAGAACAAAGGCACTAACTAAATACTTTTATACAAAATGACTTAAAAGAATATAACAAAGTAACTACCTAAATACTAAAAAGTAATACATAAAAGCAAAAATTAAAATAACAATTATATATAAAATAAAACTTAAATAAAAAAAAACTACATGTAGTCATGTACTAGTAAGCTAGTATACTTGCAAGTTATTATCAGTAATGCCGATGATATAAAAGCCTTACTAATAAATTATAATAACTCTAACAATATAACACTACGTATTAATAACCCGAACTGCCTCATAACCAAAACAATAAATATTAAATTAACTATTACATTTTACTTTGGTCCAAATTTATACACATGTCAAAATTTCTCAAAACATAGACTCTTGATGTCTTTTTGTTGGCTGGTTGTTGTCTGGAAAATTCAAACATAAGTCTTCAGGAGTGCAAGCTATACGTCATCTTTCCATACTTGTCTACAATCTTCCATTGATATGTAGTGGGTATTTCATAACTTGTCATCTCTTTGACCAAAACCTTCATCTCTATGTGATCTGCAATGGAAATATGGGGTATTCTCCCACCAATCATGGTCAACTGATTTAAAATCTCAAAATCATCTGAAATCTTTTCCAATAAAATTTTCCCTATTAAAACAAGAGTTAAACCTTCAAACTTTTCATGATTTGTTCTGACCCTGAATAGTAATTCCTTGTAATTTTTTTGAGAGATCAACTCATTGTTTTCTTCCCAAAATGTGGGCAATACTTTCTCAATTAACTTTTCAAATTACTTCTGAAAGTGTGAGACTTGTTTTTTCATTTGTTCAGCTTTGGCTTGAACATTTTCAATGTGTGCATGTTTCCCAAGTACTCTCCTTTCCCAAGTTATGACTGACACCCTATTTTTGATTTGCATAGCTTTTAGATCGTCTTCTGTCAAAGTATTCAGAAAATTTACAAGGTTTTGGGTTGTGTCTTTTGGTTTTCTATTCAAACCTTCCCTCATGGTTGTGCATATTTGTAAACTTTCATATGCTACTTTTTCTTTTTCCTTCTTGAAATTTAAGTAGGGTCTAAAATTTGTAGCTTTGTTTATAATTGAATCCCATATCAAATGCTTTGCACTTTGCATTGGGATCTGCCCTTTCACTCGGGTTATGAATCTTTGGCTCCTGTCTATCAAGTCTTTATTCTTATCTTCTAATTCTTTTATCTCTTTTTTTTTATAATTTATGTTTTTCTTCCTTTAATTCCTTTATCTCCACCTCTTTCAAGCTAACCTGAGACATAGCTTGGATGAGATCATCTGTGTTTGCTTCTCTACTTGTTTGACCAGTTCCCTGTTTCTCTTGTGCTATGGTTTCCAATTTTCCTTTAAGATATTCCACTTGATTTTTCAGACTTATTCTATCTTTTTCCCATTCAACTTTTTTCTCTATAAACTTCAGCAATTTTGCTTTGCTGCCATCTAATTCCTTAGATAAGCTTTGTTTTTCTTGTTCCAACACAGTCAATTCAAAAGCTTGAATTAACTGTGTTGCTGGGATTTTAATCTTCTTTTTGAGCAACTGAATAGTGTTCTCTATTTCCATCAACAACTTCTTGGTTGCCTCACCTTTGTTTCCCCCCATCATTATTTTCAATTAAATCTATCTGTAGCCTTTTGATTTGTTATTGATAGGCTTTGTTTTCAGTTTTCTCCTGTCTTAACTGAATTTCCAACCTGTTAACTATGTTTTGCAACTTTGAAACTTTGAAACTTTCAAAGCAGCCTTTATTAAGTCTGTATAAATAACCTCCCTAGTTTTCCTATGTAGGTTAATCTTATCTGGGACTGTTATTTTTGTCAAATTCAATTTCATTTCTGTAACTTTCTCATCAGATGATACAACTAAATTCATAGTGTTTTCTTTAGGATCCTTGATGGCCATCAAGTTAACTTCTGATTGCATTAGCCTTCGAACTTTTGGGAATAAATTATAAGTTTTTGTTGAAGTTGCTTGCTTATACTGTCCATATTTGACATACATCTCTACCCTTGATTGAAATATGTTGGTGTCACTAGCTTCCTTGGCTTCTTGAAATTTGTAATCAAGCACTTGAACTTCTGGAGCTTGATATTTCTCTTGTTTCTTCTCTTTTCCACCTGTAAATATAACCAAATCACTTTGGGGATCTGCTTTAGGTATCTTTCCTCTTTCATGTTCTTCAATTTCTGCATCAATAATTTCTTCAAAACTCATTTTACTAACTATATCCACCTTGCCTGGAGTAGGTATCACTTCTGTTGAGGATATTTCTGGAAGAACAGGATTTGACTGTGAACATGCTGAGGCCTCCTTAACTGATTCATACTGCAGATGATTATTCATTTTTTATAATCCCTCAATTTCTTGATGGTCAAATCCCTTATTCTTATTTTGTTGTCTCCTTTGAGAAATAATATGGCAGGGATCATAGTTGACATCATCTTCCTTTTTAAAATCCATTCCTTCTAACTCTTTTTCCACAAAAGACAATGCATACTTATTCTTTACAATGAAAGGTCCCACTTTCAAAGGAAACTTTATATCAGATGCCTTTTTAAAAATCATAAAATGATCATTTTCAACAATTAACTTTTTCCTGATAAACTCCAAGGAAAATATTCTCGAGGTTAGAAAAGCTGGTAAGACATAAGGTTGTTTGATGAATCCATATAGTCTGACTACTGTATGTTCTTTTAATGGAAACCAATATCCTACTTCCATGTCTTGTTTCAGCTGCATCAATGTATTCATCTCCGATAGTACTCTTGGCAATTCTTCCCCAAAAATCAATTTATACATATCTGACACAATATGATTCATGTAATTAAACATATTATCCTCCAAAGTGTTTGAAAAAACCACGTGAAAAATGTAAGTCTTTCTTACTTGAAAACAGAAGCATCTTCATCTAATAAGACTAGAATCTGAAATTTCTGGTATTGTGGAAATTCACTAGATGAGAGTGAACACTTTCAGCTAGGAATTCATCATATTTAAGACAAGGTATCTAACTGTCCTCTACTCCTGGTATGCCAAAAGTTATTCTAGAAAGAAGACACAATTGCACTTATGTTACCATTGCATCATTGTCTAACCCTAAAAACTGAGCAATTAGGGATAACACCAACTATGTATTCTCATTGAAAAAGTTCATATCTAATGGGTAAGGAGTATCTTGAATTTCAAGGTTGGGTTTAAGACAAATGGTTAAAAAATCTTGTTTAGTTTCCAGAGACAACTGACGGTACTGGGTGACAACAACTTCTTCGGTAATATTTTCTTATTCATGGGATTGAGACAGAGGTACTTCAAGGGATCTTCTAATGGCGGTAGACTCAATAGGACAAATAATTTTGGATTTTGGGGCATTCATGATTACTTTCTCAGTTTGCGAGTAGTTCATTACACACCAGGAAACAAACTCGGGAAACCCTTTAATTTGGTCTGGGCAAAAGTATATAAAAGAAGATTAAAAAACTTTGTGTATGCCTGTGCCTTCCTTATACAACCTATCCAATCTGGCCTTTATCTCTGTAATTGACAATTTAACCACAAGGTCAAAATATCTTTATCCCTATCTTCTAGGGAATCATCTATCCTGGTATGTTCGACAGCTACGGTCTCTTCCATTCCTTCTATTATAAAAATAACTTAACTGACTGACAGCACGAGTTTTGAAACCTACCTAACACTGACGAGTCTGCAAACATGGCTTTCTCTGTCACTTTCATAGTCCTCGCATGTTTCAAACTTTCTAGAGCTCCACGAGACAAATGTCAAATTTCAACCCTCATGTGACGTCTTCTCCTTTTATAACCCTCGGAGGTGGTTTCGCGCGGTGTCTGGACGGTTTCCCTTACCACTCTTTCAATTTGCGAAATGCCCATGTATCGACACATGGATAGCAGTTTCAGATTTCACAACCACTTATCCTTTCAGTTTACCGCGCATCTCCACAACGGGAAATGTCTCCGATCTGTCGATCCATCCATTCCTATTCAATCAACGGTGATACTGGCCCACTTTTTAACCTTTTTCTCTTTTAACGCTGCTCACGGAATCTCGGCTATCTCCCTGGATTTTTTCCCAGCGGAAGAGTATCCCACCCGTCGATCTGCCCTAGCGCGATCCAGACCGTTGGATCATCCATCATTTTACCTTCATTTCTTCTGAATATTCTGGAAAATCATCTCCACCATCGCATTACTTTTCGCTTAATTGATTCTAACCATTGATTTATCATTAACTTTTGACTTTTAATTTTACAACCCACGATAGTGGTTTCGCACGGTGCCTAGGAAGTTTCCCTTACCACTCTTTCAATTTGTGTAATGCCCATGTATTGACATGTGGATACCAATTTCATATTTCAGAACTGCTTATCCTTTCAATTTACTGTGCATATCCACAACGCGAAATGTCTACAAGCCATCGATCCATCCATTCATGTTCAATCGACGGTGATACTAGCCCACTTTTTAACCTTTTTCGCTTTTAACGCTGCCCATGGAATCCCGGCTATCTGCCCTGCTTTTTTCCCAGCGGAAGAGTATTCCACCCATCTTCCCTGGCGCGATCCATACCATTGGATCATCCATAATTTTACCTTCATTTCTTGTGAATATTCTAAAAAACCATCTCCACCGTCGGATTCCTTTCCACTTTGATTCTAACCATTGATTTATCATTAACTTTTGACTTTTAATGTTACAACCCATGATAGTGGTTTCACACAGTTCCTAGGTGGTTTCCCTTACTACTCTTTCAATTTTCAAAATTCCCATGTATCGACACATGGATAGCGGTTTCATATTTCGCAACCGCTTATCCTTTCAATTTACCGCGCATCTCCACAACGCGAAATGTCTTTGAGCCATCGATCCATCCATTCCTATTCAATCAACGGTGATACTGGCCCACTTTTTAACCTTTTTTTTCTTTTAACGCTTCCCATGGAATCTCGGCTATCTCCCCTCCTTTTTTCCCAGCGGAAGAGTATTCCACCCGTCGATCTTCCCTAGCGCGATCCAGACCCTTGGATCATCCATCATTTTACCTTCATTTCTTGTGAATATTCTGGAAAATCATCTCCACCGTTGGATTCCTTTCCGCTTTGATTCTAACCATTGAATTATCATTAACTTTTGACTTTTAATGTTATAACCCACGATAGCGGTTTCGCATAGTGCCTAAATGGTTTCCCTTACCACATGGCACAATCTGATCGTTCCACGTGTCACAATCTGAGCGCTCGACATGTCACCCTGGAAAACTAGATATCGACATTTTAAAATATAAATCTTGTAGTCACGAAGAGTCTGTGTTTGTGAGCTCAATATCATAGTCATGAAATGTATTAAGAGCCCAAGATCTGTAAAAGGTGAAAGATCGAAGTAAATTCCATCTCTATGCAATGCAAAGAAGTTGCCATGTTTTAACCCGGAATAACTTCTACTGATTTTTATGTCTTCGTAAGAAATATTTTAATATAAAGCATGTTTAATAGTGGGCTTGTCGAATTTGAATCTTGATAAAGTTAAAGTTAAGAGGTATGATAAAGGGACTGATAACAAGTACTACTCAACACAATTACTACCCATTTTTAAAGAGAAACATTTTTTTTTTAAAAATAGAAACATTTTACTTTTTAAAGAGAAACATTCTTTCTTTTTGTTTTTTTTTTAAATAGAAACATTTTCCTTTTTGTTTTTGTTTTTTTTAAGTAGAAACATTTTACTTTTTAAAGAGAAACATGCTTTCTTTCTGTTATTTTTAAATAGAAACATTTTACTTTTTATTGCAATGGCATAGATAAAAAATCTTATAAAAATAATGAAATCTCATAAAAATAATGAACAGTATTATATAATATAGTAAATTTCCTTATCCTTCAAATGAAAAAATAGAAAATAACCATCCCTCCATACTGTGGTAATTAGCATTCCCCATCCCTCCCATCCCAATCAATTGACCAATTCACTAACCACTCACTATATATAGGCTAAACCATACCCCATATCACGGCAAAACGAAATCTTCAAGAAGTCATGGAACTCTTCTTTACCGCCTCTGTTCTGTTTCCTTTGCTGTTTTATCAGAAATACTTGAGTCTTGTGGTCGCTCCCCAGTTCTCTTCGTGATATATGAGCATTTCGATTCATCTTCTCTGACAAATCCTCACCACGCCATGATATATGGGCATTTCGAGCACTCTCGAATCCCCAAGACCAGGATTTGGCATTCTTTTCCTTGCCACCAATATTGATTGGTGGTCGCGGTAATTGTTTCATGGGACACATCTCTGAAACAAAATGAGCAGCCACTATCATCAACGTTAGGCTTCCAGTAGTCCTCTCGGAATAGCCTAATTGACAACAAAAATACCGATGTTGACAACAAGAAGAGCCATATTGAAAGCAAGAAGAATAGCCATGTTGACAGCAAGAATGGCCTTGTTGACAGCAAGGATGGCCATGCCGACAGCATGAATATCCATGTTGACAAAAAAAATACCCATGTTGATAGCAAGAGTCGACGTGTTGACATCAAGGACACCCATGTTGACAGCAAGAACACTCATGTTGACAGTCATGGTGAAGTTCATATGTTTATCCAACTCCAGGCGACACTAAGACATTGCATTGTATTGTACTTGGTTGGCACTGAGAGATTGTATTGTATTGTACTTGGTCCTAAGTAATAGAATACTTTTTGAATTCTTGACTATAATTCTATATAACCTGTATCATGTATAACTGGTATCTATATATCATGTATCGCATGTTTATTATATATCATGTATCGTTGTTATCTATATACTTGCTTGTTTATATATCATGTATCGATGGTATCGTTGGTATCTAGAGCAGTAAGATTGGTTTGAAGAATCGACTGCTAGTTTTTCAATTTCTAGGTATTTATATTATTCAAACCATAAATCTAAATATGTAACAGATAATGCTTATTCAGACTCCAGGCTCAAAATCCATATCTTCTATGGTTGTCAAAAACCAATCCAATGACAGTTTCAAGTTCACAGTAATTTAAAGTCTCTGAACGTTTTAGATTCTCCTTATCCTTAATCAAATCATGTCCTTTGCAGGAGTAAGAAAAGACTAAAATTTTATTTGAGCTTTGACTTGTAGACATAGAAGCAGTAGACTCATCCCCTGCAACCACAAAAATAATCAGTCATTATTCCTCAAACATGTAATCTTTGCATCGGACTATTCCATCATTCCATGTATAATTTCAAAAACAAGCAACACATGCATGGCTTCCCAGACACACCATAATGCTAATTAAAATTTAAGAAGGATACTGTGTTGGAAAATGAATTTAACAATAATGACAATGCAGATAGTGACGCCATTAGTTGGAATGATTCTGACTGTGATAACTGTAAGCTAATAAAGGTAAAAGTAAAACCTATTCATAGGATTATAGAAATGGAGGGCAAGCTAATAAGGATTATCGACTTCCAAAGCTACAATGGGAATTACAATGTTACCTAAATTGATGAAGGTAGTTTGCCATGATTGGGTTCAAGATCACATGTTCAAAATGACCAAAATCATTCTCTATTAAGACTTTAATACTAAGGCATCTAGCTGTTAGTTTCAGTTATAAATAAGCAACAGTACAAATGAAGTATTGAGTTGTATATTATCAATTCTAGAATAATCAAAGCCATGTGGCACAATTTGAGCGTTCCATGTGTCAACCTGGAGACTATATTTCGACCTTTTAACCATAAAATTTACAGACGTTTTGCTACAAAGAGTTTGTTTTCAAGTCAAAATTTTGTCAGAGAAAGAGAGGTCGTTCTTTTGCCAGGTTGTTTCATTTCGGGGTGTTGGAAGTAGATGCTGAGGAGAAACAGCGTCCGCTCCTTCCTCCAGGGATGAGTTTTTAGGAGTGGCAAAAGTGGATATCGGCACTCTAAACACATATTTCATAGGAACATTGCTTCGCACATTTTGCTAGAAAGTGGAAATATCTACAGAGAAAGATCGATCGCTCTTTCTCTAAGTTCTATTTTTACAATTCCCTCGTAAAAGAAGGGGCAGACGACCCTTCTTCTTCCCAATATTCTTTTCATTATAGTTTGAGACTACAAGAAGGGTCGGTCGATCCTTCTTTGTGTTCTCCATTCTAGATATCGTTCAATTGCTAGATAAAGGTTTTCACAATTATCTACTAAACGAAGGGGCTTTCGATCCTTTTTGTCGGAAAATGGAAGTCGGGGAAAACAATTTTTATATATTATACCTTAGTCGATGTCCAGTTTTTAAAATTCTCTTGTAAATGAAGGGTCAACCGACCATTCTTGTGCTCAGTATTCTTCTGGTGTTCACCATTTTAGATATAGATGAATTGATGTCTTAACCTTTGTGGGTTGAATATTTTTACAATTCCCTCATAAATGAAGGGGTGGCTGACCCTTCTTCTGTCCAATATTGTTTTCATAATAGTTCTAGAATGCAAGAAGGGTCGATCGATCCTTCTTTCTTTCGCCATTCTGGATATAGGTGACTTGTTGGATATAGTTGTTCACAATTATCTACTAAACGAAGGGGCAGTCGATCCTTCTCGTCGAAAAATGGAAGTCAGGAAAGCCATTTTTATATGTTAGAACTTAGATGATGTCTAAGACCCTACTGATTACATTAGAAATCAGAATTCAGGAATTGTCGACATAGCCTTCGTAGATTAAATATTTTTACATTTATCTCGTAAATGAAGGTTTGGCCAACTCGTGTTCACCATTTTGGATATACATGAATTGACGGCCTAGCCTTCGTAGGTTGAATATTTTTACAATTCCCTCATAAATTAAGGGGTGGCTGACACTTCTTCTGCCCACTATTCTTTTGATAATAGTTCTAGACTGCAAGAAGGGTCGATCGATCCTTCTTCAGTTCTCCATTCTGGATATAAGGAATTGCTGGATATAGGTTTTCACAATTATCTACTAAACGAAGGGGCGACCGATCCTTCTTTTAGGAAAACGAAAGTCGAGACAAACATTTTTTTAGGTTCTAACTTATCTTGTGATTTGGTTTCCTAAATGTAGTGCAATATTATTTTATATTATGTTACTTGTAATGTTGTGATTTCTCTGTTATTTGATTATATAATATGTATGTTTGAAAAGAGAACACAAAAAATTACGAGAACTTTTTGAAAAGAAAGAACACATCAAATTTGAATATTTTAATGCCCCTCAAATGGATTTCATTGATTACATAGTCCTATAAAAGCAATTCTCTATCAACTAATTGCAAAGCCAAGCATTTATCATAAAACAACAAAAGACAGAGCATAGAGGCAGTAAAGAAAATTGCCATGGCTTTCTCGAAGATTTCAATTTGTTGCGATAGGAACCCAAGATAAGTAATGGTAGCATATTCAAGAAGTCTTCTATTACTCAGGACCAAGTACAATACAATACAATGTCTCAGTGTTTCCTGTATCCAGCTCTCCATCCTATATATATAACTTTCAGATGGTTACATAATGACTTGTAGGTTCACTAACTTATAAGACTAACTGACTTGACATGTGGTGATCGACACAACGGTTCGACATGTTCTCTGAAGTGGTCAAATGGAGGACCTATTCGTGTGGCTGACATAAGCTCCTCCAACATCTCCCCCACCAACAATACCTTTCTTTGTCCCGAAGAAATCAGAAAATAACTGGAGTTGAATCAACAAAACATTGATGACTCTGAGCTAGTACCCGATACTCCCTTCGCTGGAAATGGGTCCTCATGTCTGGAAATGTGTCAATGCAAGAAGAAGAATCTAATAGCATGGTCTGGTACTAAAACAACATTGGATGACTGTTGCAAGCCTAACGTTGACGACCGCAACAACGCATATTGTCTTAGAGAATAAAGCTTCCAAGACAGTGGCTTTCATACCAATCGGTTATTGAAAGAAGAGTGATGGAAAGAAGATTGACGAAAACGTCATTGGTGCCAAGGAAAATAATGACAAATCCATGTATTAGGACTTGAAGAGTGCTCGAAATGCCCATATATCATGCTGTAGTCAAGATTTTCAAGGGATCCGATTTTGAAATGCTCATATATCACAAGGAGAACTGGGGAGCAATCATAAGACTCAAGCATTTCTCATAAAACAACAAAGGATAGAGAGCAAAGGTAGAATAGAGGCAGTAAAGAAAAATGCCATGGATTTCCCGAATATTTCAGTTTGTTGTGATATGGGGCATGGTTATCGTATATATAGTGAGTGGCCAGTGAATTGATGGATTGACTGAGATGGGATAGATGGGGAATGGTAATTATCACAGTATGGCGGGATGGTGGTCATAGATATCATCTGTAGCGATAACAGATTTTGGTGTAGTAATCGTAGATATCACTCGTGTGAATAAAATAATCTCATCATGCTTCATTCAACATTATGTATTTCCATGAAAAAAATATACACCATGATACAGATGTTGCTCACATTTCACAATCTAAGCGTTCCACGTTTCACAATCTGAGCATTTCACGTTTCACATTCTGAGCGTTTCACAATTTGAGCATTCCACATTTCACAATCTGAGTGTTACACGTGTCCCCCTCGAAAACTAGATATCGACATTCTAACAACAAAATTTATAGATGTTTTCTGTCAAGTCAAACTTTTGTCGGAGAAAGATAGGTCGCTCTTTCGTCAGGTTGTTCTATTTCGAGGTGTTGGAAGTAGATTCAGAGAAGAAAGAGCGTCCGCTCCTTCATCCAGGGATGAGTTTTTAGGAGTGGCGAAAGTAGATATTGGCACTCTAAACACAAATTTCATAGGAACATTGCTTCGCACATTTTGATGGAAAGTGGAAATATCCATAGAGAAAGAGCGGCCACTCTTTCTCCAAGTTCTAGTTTTACAATTCACTCATAAAATAACGGGCGACCGACCCTTCTTCTTACCAATATTCTTTTTGTTATAGTTCGATACTGCAAGAAGGGTCGGTCGATCCTTCTTTTGTTAACCATTATGGATATTGTTCAATTGCTAGATAAATGTTTTCACAATTATCTACTAAGCGAAGGGGCGTCCGATCCTTCTTGTCGGAAAATGGAAGTTAGGACAAACAATTTGTATATGTTATAACTTAGCTGATGTCCGGTTTTTACACTTCTCTCGTAAATGAAGGGTTGGCTGACCCTTCTTATGCTCAGTATTCTTCCAGTGTTCACCAATTTAGATATAGATGAATTGACATCTTAGCCTTCGTAGGTTGAATATTTTTACAATTCCCTCATAAATGAAGGGGCGACCGACCCTTCTTCTGCCCAGTATTCTATTCATAATAGTTCTAGAATACAAGAAGGGTCGGTCAATCCTTCTTTCTTTCGCCATTCTGGATACAGGTGAATTTTTGGATATAGTTGTTTACAATTATCTACTAAACGAAGGGGCGGTCAATCCTTCTCATCGAAAAATGGAATTTGGGACAAACACTTTTATGTGTTAGAACTTAGATGATGTTTGGGTCCCTACTATTTACAACAGAAGTCGGAAGTCGGTAATTGTCGACGTAGCCTTCGTGGATTAAATATTTTAAATTTTCTCATAAATGAAGGGTCGGCCGACAATGGTTAATCCCACCCAATCTAGAAGTGATCACTCGTTAAGGAATGACAGAGGTGACTTGGTCGGACAAATCTAGAAACAAGAAATCATTCAGGGGCGACCGATCCCCGCACCTCTCATATTCCATGATATAAGATTTAACAGTTAAACTTTTTTTTTTTTAAATATTAAACATAAAAACTGCAATAATTGGATCATGTTTCCTTCCTTGCATCGGATCGACACGACCCTTCTAATGGACTTATTTGATAATATATACTAGTGGAAAAATTATTCTTTGTTTAAAATAAATATGATTTTTAATGTGCTCTTGTTATTTTATATTTCATAAATCACTTCTGAACTGGATTTTGGTTCTGAACAATGTGTCCTCTTATTTTATATTTCATATATCATTTATGAAATGGATTTTGGTACTCAACAATGTGTGGACCTGCTTTTGAATGGATTGAAATTTCCTGAAGGAATCTCTTCTCTAGAAAGAAAAATATTGCATAATATCAACATTCATGATGGATGTATCATTGTAAATGTTACCAAGACTTTAAATGCAAGTCTTCCATTTCCCTATCCATCGGAAGGTGCATATACATTGTCAGAGGCTATTGGTGGTTATATTCAATGGCCTGTATCTGAAATCGTTAACCACATTGGGTCTGCTCTTCGTGAGAATGAGATGAATGATATAGCAGATTCTACTTTGCCGACTGTAGCACATATCATAACAGCTGATAATAAATCTTCTTTTATTATGAGAAAAGTTAAGTTTTTACATAAATGTTCAGAAAGCAAGGATTGCATTTGCATAAGTTTTGTAACAAATGTGAGGGAGTGATTTTGTTGGGGAAACATTTTTGGGTGACTTATCCTTTGGTATTCTGGTGGATGAAGTGGTGTTTTCTTGTATGCCATGTTGTCCAGGGTTGAGCAGTGGAGGTTTTGTTGTATGGCCGATTAAAAGAATCATAGATTTTAATACATAAACATTCCTTTCTGTTGCAAGCAATTTCAACAATAATCAATCTGAATCTACTTTGAAAGTATTAAGAGAAAATCACAATGTCAGGTTTGTGGGAGAGAAATTTAATTTGATACATCAATGTTCTTAAAGCAACAGTATGTTGCTCGAGGAATAGTGTCAACTGTTTTTGAGGGAGACATTGTACAATTCAAAGCACTATATGCTGGTGAGTTTGGTATTTTAGTTCATAAAGTCTTCTGCAATTGAGAGGATTGTGGTGTATTTGAAGGCTCCCTTCTAAGATGGCTTGCAAACAATTTTCTTGACCTCGATGATATTCCTTTGGATTTTATACTAAAAAAGAAAGCAGACGAAGATATGGTCAACTTTTGGAATATTTTTTAAGAATGTCCTTTACAAATGGTCCTTCCAGGTACTCCCAATTGTGAATATACAGATGTTAAACATAATGGAACAAGGCTATACAATTCCGTAAAGCAACAAGCTGGAACTAAAATTTCTAAAATAAATTCAAGATCGGTACCTTACATGCCTGCAATTGATCAGGGTGCATTCCTTTCAAAAAATGTCACCGAACATTGTTGCTCAAATATTTGTATATCAAAAATTTCACTTCAATCAATAATTGAATGTGTGAATAAATTTGATAGTATGAATAGAAATTCAAGAAGACAGTATGTTATAAATTCTATGGGATCAAATTCTCTTGTGGCCAAATAAGGAGATGACAGAAAAGGAAGCATGTTTACAATGAGATTATACACAATAGATGTCTGTCAAAGTGCATGGTATAAATGTCATGGGATAAAAAGGAGCACTTTCTTCAATTATAAAAGAATGTTCTTGAATGGTGATGTGAGAGTTGTGCATGGTAACAATGGCTTGGAAAAATATAGGGCAAACACTTCTGCACTGGTAGCTACTATTAATAAAATTGTAGAAGAGAATTCAGACAAATCTCCACATCTTACATGATTAATCAGTGAAGTTGGAACAAGGAAAACCTTGAAATTTTTTCCATCTAATATGTACTGTGGTTTGCTGTGAAAAATGGCTAATGATGAAATCGAAAGAATCAGTTTTCCTCCAGTATCACAATCCTCCTTTAGCAAGGTGATGAGAGATGATTTTCGAGATGTTAAAATTTCTAAATCAAACTTCTTTGCAAGGTGTAATGAGTGCATTACAATATAGGATAGGCTTAAGGGGACCACTGATCTAGCTGAGGTAGAAAGGTTGTGAGAAAATCAAGCAGCTCATAATAAATATATCGCAAGTTGTCTCCAAGTATATTATTCTC
This sequence comes from Larix kaempferi, assembly GCA_027924585.1. Classification (NCBI taxonomy): domain Eukaryota; kingdom Viridiplantae; phylum Streptophyta; class Pinopsida; order Pinales; family Pinaceae; genus Larix; species Larix kaempferi. Next base: position 847,292 of record BSBM01000014.1, read on the forward strand.
ACAGATTAGCTTCACAAAAAATCCAAATACTTTTATGAGTATTGTTCATGACAAAATGGTTAACTCGAAGACTTCCATTCCAAGGATGGGTAAGAAGGACAAATATTTTAGTAATGTTATGAATATTCCCATATCATTGACTGGAATGTTGACTCATGGGCACAAGACTGGGGGTTTTGGCCATTTCAGCCTCTCATTTTTAGAGATGGGATCCAATTTCACCGTGACATCCCTGGCTAAATGCTCGAAGTGTCTTGAAGAACCAGTGGTTGATAAATATGGTGCTTTTCTCTACAAAGGTGAAACATCTAAGAACCAATTGCATGATGCTCTATTGCAATCAGACTCATATGAAAAGTGTTTGATATACACACAATATGTAATGCAAGATGATGTATTGTGTGTTCATGTTATTAATCAATGCATGCCAAATAGAAAACTACCACCCATATTGTTTTTGCAAATGGATAATTGTTCAGGCGATAACAAAAACCACTTTGTATTTGCATTTCTATCTCTTTTAACAACAATGAGAGTGTTCAAGATAGTTGAAGTTGGATTCCTCCTGGTCGGACACACCCATGAAGACATAGATGGAACTTATGGTAGGTTATCAATAAAGCTAATGCGCAAGGATATATTTTCACTCTCGGAAATTATGGATACATATAGGACATGTGAAGATCAAAATTTCTTTGTCCCTTATCTAATTGATGAACTTACAATTTTAAGAGTTTTGTGAAACACCACCTTTTGGATGGAAATGCCAAGATCATCGGTATAAAAAAATGCCAGTTTTTTAAATTTCAGCTCATAGATGGCATTCCAGTCATGCAATGGAGGGCATCACTTCGGGATGAAGCTTGGTCATCTCGTATTCATCTCTGGTGGTCATTTCCAGATGGTAGTTCAGACTAGATGGTGGGACAGCCTAGGTTATTAAATCTGCAATCAAAAAGACCTTCAGACATTGACGAAATAAAAAAAAAGGAATAGAAACATATATTTCATTCTGGAATCGAGGGATTGAGAAGGGAGGTGAACAATTTTGGAATCCCAAGTTAAATTATTGGGAGGATGTATATAAAGATTTGGACAATCCCTTCGAGAGTGTTGATCAGTCATCAATTAACTTTGGGCCATCGACAAGCCATGATATACATAGTAGTGAACCTACAAGAACTTAACATGAAATTTTGGATTCCTATTTGAAGGAAAATATTCATGCTTTGCAGGATTCTTATGTTGGACCAGTATGCAACAAGCCTATAGATGAATTCATTCCAAGTGTGGATGTTGTAAAGGGCCAAATGGTCATTGTGCAATCACCAGAGCTAGATTGTGCAATCTGGTTGGGTAAGGCGATTGGTGATATTTATCAGGATTCAGATGCTAGTACTGTTGGGTCTTACAAAGTAGAGGTGCAATGGTGGAATCCAACATGAGCATTGAAGGATTTGAAGGTCTTGTACAAAAAATGCTTAGATAGAAAGCAACAATGGGTTGTTGGTGAAGAAGAAAATATGATGATCGATGTAAATAACATCATATGGGCATGGTCACCAAGGCAAGGATGTTTAGGAGAAAAAAATAGAATAAACGAGAACGGCCTTGCAGCAGTCAAGAAACAATGAGAAAATATGAGGCATAATGTTCAGAGTGGGATGGATGTTCCTTCGGATATCGTTTGATGTGATCTTAGCCCAAACAATTTATATTTTTTTGCAATCCTTCTAGTTTGTCTCTCAACCTGGTTGGGTCTTTTCTGTGATGACCATTTTGATGTCTAACAGTAAGGCTTTCTATTCAGTCTCCAAGGTTGATAGTAGACATGGGAATTTCTCTATATGGCAGTTTTTGTCTCAGAAGTGCAAGGTCAAAAGAAGATGGATGTAATTTTTTTTACAAGTCCTTTCAATAAACAAGAAAACTAGTGGCACTGACAGGGATCAAATTTGAAGGGATGAACTTAATTTCAAATTGAAAGTTATATATTCATACCACCCTTCTAGCATGAAGGGATTTAATTAAAAAAAGATAATAACTAAAAACACTTTTCATTCTTTTTATGAGATTTCATTCTATTTAAAAGAAAAAACAAAAAGAAAGAATGATTCTATTTAAAAAAAAACAAAAAGAAAGAATGTTTCTATTTAAAAAAAAAACAAAAGAAAGAATGATTCTATTTAAAAAAAATAGAATAGTATTCGTATAATGCTACTATACTGATACTAATGTAAATATGTAAAGTTACTTATTTACAATTATTTCCACAAGTAAACTTCAGTTCGACGAGCATTATGGACCACCATCGTCACAAGTAAACTCAAAATAAGATTATACATAAATCATTCCAAATTTTTACATATCATTCATTATTCATTGAAAACAATTTGAAACATATCTCAAATTCAAAGTCGACACATGGCATATCATATAATACAACAATGTTTATGATGTCATCATCCCCATTCCCTCACCAATCCTAATAGAATTACTAAATAAATAGTAAAATCATAAAATTTAAATTTAAAATGACAACTACATAGTAAATATAAAATGACTTGAAACTTTAAAAATAAAAGTTAAAAATATACATAAATCTACTTTTATACAAATGACTTAAAAAAATGAAGAACAAAGAAACTACCTAGATACTAAAAAGTAAAACATAAAAGTAAAAATTAAAATAACAATTATATATAAAATAAAACTTAAATAAAAAAACTACATGTAGTGATGTACTAGTAAGCTAGTATACTAGTAAGTTATTATTAGTAACGCATATGATATAAAAGCCTTACTAATAAATTATAATAACTCTAACAATATAACACTACGTATTAATAAATTATAATAACTGGTTGATTGTACCGAACTCGTATCATATTGAATGTTCTCTGTATTTTTAACTTTGTTAGAATTTCCGTACAACAACTGCTAATACATGGACACATTTTTCTACTATGATATAAACCCAAAAAACACACCAACTACATGGGAGAAACAACCCTCGATCACTAAGTAGCGTAACAACATTACGGTAAAATATAACGTAAATCCGGGAAACAGCCTTGAGGATTTTCTTCTAGAGTAGTCGTGGTAGCATCAGGAATAAAGAGGCCCATGGATTGCAACAAGAAGTCCATCTTTCAATTCAGCTCCCTAGTTTCGTCTTGAAGTAAAATATGAACTGGATCCTCTTTTTGCATACGGTCCATACGAGCATACCCCACCAAGTTTTTCATTACCCAGTAAAGGGAAACAGTTCACTCGTACAGGGTTAAATGACCAGCAGTGTTCCCCAGGTCCATGACCGAATTTTCTAGCTCCCTACTTTCCTCCTGCATGGTATATTTACCAAGATATTCTTCTGGCATAGTCATGGTAGAATCAGGAATACAAAGGCCCATGGATCGCAACAATAAGTCCATCTTCCAGTTCATCTCCCTAGTTTCATCTTGAAGCGAGCTCTGCACCGAATCCTCTTTTTGCATACGGTCTGTAAGAGCATAACCCACCAAGTTTTTTATTACCCAGTAATGGGCAACAGTTTGCTCGTACAGGGTTAAATGTCCATTAGTGTTCCTCGGGTCCATGACCCAATTTTCCAGCTTCTGGCTTTCCTCCTGTAGGGTGTCTTTACCAAGATTTTTCTAGAGCTCCTTCTCCACACCTTGGATTTCCTTCTGCACTTCAAATGATAGGTCCAGTTCCAAAATCGTAGATTCCTACCAAATTGTCCTATGAGCAGAAGAGAATATGATACTATCCTCCAAAGGGATCTCTTCCCTATTACACCTCTTCCTCTTCACCTCTTCCTCTTGACGATGGTCGTCCATAATGCTCGCTGAAGTGAATTTTACTTGTACAATTACCATTCCAGTTCCCCTTCAATGTCACGAAAAGGCTTGGAATTTCAAATTTTATGTAGCTATCAATTCAAAATTTGATGATGCTAACATGTTTTTAGTGACAGACATCAATTTTTTTATATTTACAATTTCCAGTAAGCATATTGTTGTTCTCTTATTCAATGTCTTGTTTATTCACAAAATATTACACAAAATTAAAAGTCAAAACAATGTAAAAAATCCTATAAACCAACCACAAAATATAGCTGCTATAAAAAATTTTAAAAAGAAGGAAGTCCATCAAAAAAGTTTTAAAAAGCAAGAATTCCATCAAAAAATTACCAATTACTACTTTTCAAAATCATCAAAATAGAACCCCTAAGCCATATGAAACTTGAAAAAAATCAACATACCTCAAGCAAGACGGTATTTTTATTTACATCAAAGTTGATACAGAAATCCATTTCGTCTCCCTCTGAAAAATGCCACACTACACTCAGGTCACAAGTGCATCTAAGAAGCACACTACACTCAGGTCACAAGTGCATCTAAGAATCACACTACACTCAGGTCACAAGCGCATCAAACAAGCATAAATCTAATGAAAATTTTCAATTCATTAAACCATGTAAATATTCCCAATCTTAATTACTAAACTATTGAATTGCAACAAGTACCAAACTAGTAATCTTACTATTATTTATTTGTGACAGATAAGTGAATTTAGTGGACGTCGATTTGAAGGGTTTAAATTGTGCATGTCTGTAGACACTAATGGGTAAATTCCAAGTAGACGTGTCAAATACGTTTTGGTGAAGCAAATACGTTTTACATGCCATCAATTTCCAAGCCTGGGACTCATGAACTTCTATATAATTGAACAATCACTACAGCAAAATATACAAAGATGATATCTTACTCGAGAAAAATCTACATAGATGATATCCTGCCATACTGTGATAATTACCGTTCCCCATCTGTCCCATCCGTCTTCATTACTAATTTTGGAAAAATAAATATTTATAAGTTTTAAATCCGTAAATAAAGGGTCGGACGAGACAGATAAGTATGGTTTTAGCACAAAATAAGGAAGTAAATAAGTAATTTTTATGCTTCAATAATAGTAAGATAGGCATAGGCATGTAGTTAGTGCATAGTTATACCATTCTATATGAATAATAATATTTTTTTTTTCAATAGAATAATTCTTTCTTTTTGTTTTTGTTTTTAAATAGAAACATTCTTTCTTTTATAAGTTAAATACATATGTTTATATTGAAATGATACCATTAATATCCCTAATATTTGTTTATACAATCTTTAAAATAATTTTAAAAATCAAATATGCCACGTGTCACAATATTAGCGTTCCACGTGTCACCCCGGGATACTAGATATCAACATTTTAACAACAAAATTTATAGAAGTTTTGCTTCAAAGACTTTGCTGGAAAGTGGAAATATTCTCAGAGAAAGAGTGGCCGCTCTTTCTCCAAGGTGTTCTATTTTTACAATTTCCTCGCAAATGAAGGGTCGGTCGACCCTTCTTATTCCCATTATTCTTTTCATAATAGTTCGACACTACAAGAAGGGTTGGCCGATCCTTCTTGTGTTCTCCATTATGGATATAGTTGAATTGCTGGATAAAGGTTTTCACAATTAACTAAGAAAAGAAGGGGCGGTTGATCCTTCTTTTTGGAAAACGAAAGTCGACACAAACCATTTTTATATGTTATAACTTCCAAGGTGTTCTATTTTTACAATTCCCTCGTAATTGAAGGGTCCACCGACCCTTCTTATTCCCAATATTATTTTCACAGTAGTTCGACACTGCAAGAAGGGTCGGTCAACCCAGGATTCTTATTCCCAATATTATTTTCATAATATGTCGACACTGGAAGAAGGGTCGGTTGATCCTTCTTATGTTTTCCATTATGGATATAGCTGAATTGTTGGATAAAGGTTTTCACAATTAACTACAAAAAGAAGGGGCAGCCTCTCCTTCTTGTCGAAAAACGGAAGTCGAGACAAACTATTTTTATATGTTATAACTTCCAAGGTGTTCTATTTTTTCAATTCCCTCGTAATTGAAGGGTCGGCTGACCCTTCTTATTCCCAATATTATTTTCATAATAGTTCGACAATGCAAAAAGGGTCGGTTGATCCTTTTTATGTTCTCCATTGTGGATATAGATGAATTGTTGGATAAAAGTTTTAACAATTAACTACGAAAAGAAGGGGCGACCGATCCTTCTTGTCTAAAAACGGAAGTGAGGACAAACCATTTTTATATGTTATAACTTAGCCGATTGACTTTTTATTCAAACAATGACTGAATATTTTAGACATTGATCTTTTCACCTTAAATGTTTGAACATTTACAAATGGAAATTGCACTTTTCAAATAAAAAATTGCATTTTTTGATTTGAAATTCACACTTTTCAAATCAGAAATTCCATTTTTTTTATTTTAAATTCACACTTTTCAAATGAAAATTTTCATTTTTAATTCACACTTTTCAAATCAAAATTTGAATTTTTTGATTTGAAATTCACTTTTCAAATCAAAATTTTCATTTTTTGATTTGAAATTCACACTTTTTGAATTGAAATTCATGGTTTTATAACAAAAAACTGCAATTTTAAGGTTCATAAGTAGTCAAAAAACACACTATTTGAATAGAAAAACACACTTTTCAGAGCCAATATTGCAACTTTTACAACCTATTTTTGCACTTTAGAAAGGTTGATATTGACACTTTCAAAGTCTAAATTCACACTTTCTTAGCCCAAAATTTGCCTAATATGTCCAAATTTAATGAAATCGACGTTTAAATCTAGGAACAAAAATATGTACAGAACTAAAAAATATCATTTAAGAAATTATATATACAGCAAATGACAATTCAAATACTTCTCTTTTTTTTGTTTTGTAGGATCCATCTTGATCCTTGTCTCCTTGCAGGAATTAATGAAGTCTCTGACAGTGTTCTCTACTCCACCATCTAATCTGAGGACCTGTTCCTTTCTTTCTTATGATAAAAAATGTTGAGCAAATTTTCTACACCCTAGATCAGATGGAACTGTGTACTGGTGTTGAATTTGTGTGTCCCTTCTTCTTCATCACCAATCACAACTACATCCATTCTTATCCAATGCTGAAATGGATAAGAGGTCCTTCCATATTCCTGGTTTGAATCCTTCTGGATCAAAATACATGTTCCTCATCACTAGAGGAATATTCTTTAGCTTTCTTCTTGACTGGTTCATCATCTTATGTGATGTAAGTATGGTGTCTCTTCGTCTTTCCTTTCTTCTTGGGACAATCTTTGGCAAAGTGTCATTTCTTCTCACAAGTGAAACATATGAGCTATGAGAGTTCCTTCTTCTGAAATATTTTAGTATTGTGAGAATGTTCTTTCTCTTTATTACATGAGTTTTTAGGGTTTAATTTTCATCTTTACCCATATTCTCTTCTCTTGCTATCAATCAACCTTCTTCTTGCATACATTGTCTCCAAATCATGCTCTTCTAGTATAAGAAGTACTCTATAATTCCATGCCTGGAAGTTCTTATCTTCTTCAATATTATCCTTGAGCTTGTTATTGTTTTTCATTTTGATAAAATGAGAACCTCAAATGGAAATAGATAGAATAGGATTTACCAATGAGAGTGATTCAACTAGATGCTTACTTCAATGCTTTTTTGGAAGACTGCTTCTAGTGGACCTAGGGTTTGACAGAGAAACCCTATTTTTTGAAATTTGGTGACTTGAAAATACTATTTGATAGAAATATGTTCCTCCTCAAGGTGATTTTATCAATGTACTCCTTTTCCCAAATCCGTGGACATAACTACAAAATATTTGATGCCCTAGTTTCTTCAATTTCTTCTGTTGAATTGTCCGGTCTTAATTTTGATGTATCTTAGAAATTTCTTCTAATGAAGGTATGAAACCTTTTCTTTTTGTAGTATCATTTTTCCTCTATATAACCCCATAGTTTATATCAATATTGGATTCACCAAGTCTAACTTATGCTAAGTTTCCCAAGGTGACTTGTTTATAGACTATTTCAATATAGAGAATTTGTACGGACTTCCACGTGTCACTGTTTCCACTTCAATTTTAGAAACTCACGCCAACAAAACTAAAGTTTGTTCCCATTCTGGAACATCTTACTAAATTCAATTTGGATCTTCTTATGCCGAGATATAGCATTTATCCCTAGGTCACCTATTTAAAATTGAATTCTAGAAGAGGCTAGAACCCTGATATGCATAGGTCATATCTCCTAAAGTAAAACGAATCTGAGACTGAAACTCACACACAAGGTACATAAACATTTAATATTCAACATGTACAAGTTTCAGCTCCTATAACTTCACCAAAAGCGAGTTGTAGTGAAAATCCCATATTCTATATTTTTCCTTCTAGGGTTTCAAGCATGAAGCCCTAATCTCCAACAGTTGTAGTTGTAGCAACTGCAGAATTGTTAAATTTTCTGAATTTGCTTCAATACGATCTAGGATCTTAACTGAGAGAACAACATGTACAGCATATCTACAGCATATCAATCATGGAGACAATAATGCAAGCACACAAGAGACACAAAGATTTACTTGGGGAAAACCATAAAGGTGAAAAACCCCAATAACTTCCTCAGAGATAGATAGAGCAATGATACAACCAACCAAGAGAGATAGCCATAACCTAGCAGCAGATCCTCCTCCTCCATAAGTGTGCCACTCCTCCTTGAGTGCATGTGTGAGAAGTGAGTGAACAAATAGAGTGCCTCCCGCACTCTATTTATACTTGACTTGACTTTCCTTTTTACCTAACTCATGTAGGCTCGAACTTTACCACATAACATAATGCTGAGTGGGCCGACCCCCAATAGGGTGGTCTAATAACCCTTTGACCCACATGGCCGACCCCCAATAGGGTGGTCTAATAACCCTTTGACCCACATGACTTATATAGGGCCGACCCCAAATAAGGTGGTCTAATAACCCATCAAGTATAAGTTACGACACTTACAATATAAATGACAACACTTCCTTATAGAGGAATAATACCATCTCTATAGGAATACAATATACATATATGTGAAATACATTCTGAAGTTACATATACATCAACACTCCCTCTTAACTAGGAAGGTATTTCTCAGCACAGTTCTTCTAGCACAAGTCATCTTCTCTGGATCATTGTCACTGGATAATCGTCATCGAGTCATCATCATCATCGTCACTGCTGCTGCTATCTCAATCAATCTCTGAATCTACTCGTCATAGGAAGTTCTACAGAGCCAGTCCTTTTTCATACTGGATGTAGGCCCACCACCTGCAGGTCTTCATCATCATTGGCCATACTGTGGAATCCTCAGGACTTATTACGTGCATCACAAAACCTGGCTGTAGCATCCCAGGCTATTACGAGCACACAGCTCTACCTGTAGGATCTCCCAGGAGCACGTTACATGTGACCCATCACAAAACCTGGCTGAAGCATCCCAGGCTGTTACGAGCACGCGGCTCTACCTGTCGGATCTCCCAGGAGCACATTACATGTGATCTCACCACAAAACCTGGCTGAAGCATCCCAGGATGTTACGAGCACACAGCTCTACTTGTCGGATCTCCCAGGAGCACATTATATGTGGTCCACCACAAAACCTGGCTGAAGCATCTGAGGCCTTTTTCATCCTATCCAGATCTCCCAGGAGAAAATTACATGTGGTCATGGCAAAACTTGGCTGAAGCATCTGAGGCCTTTTTCATCTTGTCCAGATCTCCCAGGAGCAAATTACATGCCATAGGACAAAACCTCGCAAGAGCATCTACCAGATATCCCAGGGCACCGAATTACATGCCATAGGCAAAACCTCGAAAGACTATCTGCAGATCTCCCAGGGCACAAATTACATGTCCTCCCAAGCAAAACCTCGCAAGAGCATTTGCTAGATGTCCTAGGGCACCGAATTACATGCCATAGGCAAAACCTCGAAAGACCATCTGCAAATCTCCCAGGGCACAAATTACATGCTTTCCTGCACAACCTGATCCACGACCACAAAGTATCATCTGATACTCATCATCATCACTGCAACATCCTGCTGCATGTCATCTGGAGAAGGTCATCATCCACGATCATCCTGATCATACAATGCATCCATCTGATGCACACATAGATACATGATCCACACAATGTATCCATCAATCATACATGATCTACCTGATCATACAAAGATACATGATCCACACAATGTACCCATCAACATACATGATCTACCTGATCATACAAAGATACATGATCCACACAATGTATCCATCAGCATCCATGATCTACCTGATCATACAAAGATACATGATCCACACAATGTACCCATAAACATACATGATCTACGTGATCATACAAAGATACATGATCCACACAATGTATCCATCAGCATCCATGATCTACCTGATCATACAAAGATACATGATCCACACAATGTATCCAACATCATCCATGATCTACCTGATCATATCCAAGCAGAAACCAGAACATCATCCTGATGCTCATCATCCAGCGCTTACATCCACAGCCATGTGAAGGATCCTCCTTCCAACATGCTTGGAATGGCTTCAGCAAATGTGTCCATCACTTCTTCCTCGAAGTGTCCTCGATCTGAAGAACGCCAAGCCTCTCTCTGAAGTACTCGAACTTCACTCTGGCTAGTGGCTTCGTCAGCACATCTGCAATCTGCTCGTCCGTCACAACATACAGAAGCTTCACAGCTCCTCTTTGCACCATATCCCTGATATAGTGATATTTGATCTCTATGTGTTTCGACCTATCATGAAACACTGGGTTCTTGAACAGCTTCACACAACTCTGGTTATTACAGAAGATACCAGTAGCCTCCAACGGGAGATCAAATAACTCAGACAGTAGCTTCCATAGCCATACTGCCTCACAACTAGATGAACATGCTGCAACATACTCTGCCTCAGCTGTACTCAGTGCTACGCAGGACTGCTTCCTGCTAAACCAAGAGATCACACCTGATCCCATACTGAAGCAGCACCCAGATGTGCTCTTCCTGTCTGCAGCACTGCCAGCCCAATCTGAATCAACATAACCCTGTAGGTTAAACTTTTGATTCACCTCATACTTGAGCCCATAATCCACTGTACCCTTCAGGTACCTCAGAACATGCTTTTACAGCAATCAGGTGAACACTCCTCGGATCCGTCAGGAACTAGCTCAATCTGTTCACAGCAAAGCAAATGTCCGGTCTCGTGTTCGTCAGGTACATCAAGGACCCAATCATCTGACGATACATAGAGACATCAACCGCCTCAGATGAAGCATCACATAGAAGCTTCAGATTCGATGCCATAGGTGTGGCCATGGCCTTGCAGTCCATCATCCCAAATCTCTTCAGGATATCTACTATGTACTTCCCTTGTCCAAGGAAGATTCCATCTGCACTCTGCCACACCTCCATGTCAAAAAAAAATAGTGCATCATCCCCAAGTTCTTCATCTCGAACTCGGTAGTAAGCTTTCGCTGCGTGTCGGCAATCAATCTATCTTCACCTATAACAAACAGGTTATCCGCATACAAAAGTAGTATCGCTGGATTGCCTTCCTCAACCTTGTAGTAAAGGTTGGAATCCGCTTTATTCTTGGTAAATCCCAAGATGGATAGAAAGTTGTCTATCCTACCATATCAAGTTCTGCACACATATATGACTACACCATGCTGTCTTGAAATCCATCTGGTGCATCTTCTATTTCATCACTTTTGTATTTCTCAATGCCGCCATCTGCAACATGCTTGATCTGATAGTTCCATTTGGAATTCATAGCAAACTTCCCTTCATGTCTTGGGATTACATCCCAAACATCATTCTTCATGATCGACGGATCATGGCATTTCATTTCTTCATCCCAGATCCTGGGAACTTCAATATCTTCAATATCTTCAATAGATATCTTTGTTGCTGGAACAAAATGTTGTAGTTCTTCTTTTGTAGGAGATGCCATACGATCTTTCCTACACAACAAGTTAAATTGCATGATTAGAAAACATCTCATAGTTTTCAGAACAAATTCTTACACATAAAGAAATATGCCATACAGTCATGCAATTATCTTAGCCAATGCTTCAATACAACATTTATCCATATTTCGTAACTTTCTAGATGCCTTCCAATCTCTACCAGAACATTGTTAAGAGTGTGCACAACTCCCAACATGTCAACAAAGAGGTTCAATTCTAGATAAGTAGCAATGGAATGTTGTACAGTGCCATAGGCCACTTACCCATGCATATTAGGAGTATACTGTTCATCAATGCAATTATTCTAATATGCATAATACACAACCTAATTCTAGGAACATCAGTATATACATTATTGAACAGTATTATTTAAGAAATGACAAGTCAAATACTTATCTTTGTTTGTTCATTGGGTGGACTCCCTCTGAGTCTTCACTTCCTTGCAGGAGCTGTTGGAGTCCTAATCTGAAGTAGCTTCTTATACACCTTTCTGTTGTGGGGTGTAGAGAGATGGTCAACTCCCTCTGAATATCTGCATCCTTGCATAAACTACTGAAGTGTGCTCCTTTGCTTTCTTGCAGGAACAACTGGAGTGTGCTCCCTCTTGATCTTTGCTTCCTGGATTACCTGTCCTTGAACTTACATTCATCCTTGGTTCCTATGCATGCTTATTAGTATCATGATTGTGTTATCCTTGTGATCTCATATAAAATCATACATTCATTAGTATACTATTAAAAACACAATAATCTCAAGCATGTATAGTCATGATCATTTCAAACAGAAAATAATAAGCATTAGCATTCAAGGTTTATGTAGAATTCTTATGGTTAGTCAAATCATAAGAAACATAACATATCTAAACCTGTAATTACTCAAACCTATGATTCTTCGGGTTAGTTGAATCATCAATCAAGATAAGAGATATAAAATGCATAAAACCTGTGATTATTCAAACCTATACCATCATGATTCTTCTGGTTAGTCATATCATCAATTATGGTAAGAAACATAATATGCATACAATCATGATTATTCAAACCTATGACTTCATGAATAATCATTATCAACAACAGTATAAGATCCTAACACAAGGTAGGATTCTATCTTGATATAGGAAAAACATACCTGGATTAGCATGCTAGCTATTTATGTCTAACATACTCACATGATGTCTTCTTGTTCTTCTTCAATGACTTGTGCTAGTAACCTGTATATCTTATAGGTTAACTATTACAAAACCAAGTTATACATACCTCGTAAATGGATCTTGTATGAGATCCATGACAATGGATGAATCTTTGTCCTCATGTTATCATGATCATATGTTCTTGGACCAGAACATGATTTGTCTTTCTTGGTGTACCTTTCATGTTAGTAGACAACATAAACCTCATACAACACCATAATGCATTAGTACAATCATAAGTGTCAACACCCTAACCAATGAATATCTTCTATCATGCATTCATAATTTTGTTAAGGTGATACGACAAATCTAAAATAAAAAATTGTACTAACCATAATGACATGAAGACAAAAATACCATAAACTTAATCATGGACAAATATCGAAACATACCTCGATGAGTCATACCTGTCGAGATCGCTTGTAATCTTCTTATGTAAGGCCTTAGCTTCATCTCCCTCTGAAACAGAAATATCTTCACTTATGCAGGTGACCAATCCATATTCTTCTAGGATTAAATCACCACTTGATTTGCAAGAACTGGACTTCGAGCTGGATATGGGTTTGTCAGAGAAACCCCAAAAATTCAAACTTTGAATTTCAAACTTCCGAAAGGATAGAAATATGTGCCTTGATGAGTTGATCAAGCTAGTATATTTAGAATTTGAAAACTTCAAAGTTTCACTCCTCAATTTTGCCTTTGAAACTTTCAGATTCACTGGATGTGACCTTGAACTGGGGTTTGATGAAGCCCACTCTTCTACCCAATCAAAATGTTTGATCCAAATCTCTAAGATTCTATTTTTCTGAGGAGCTTCCAGCCGTGGTCACCAATTTCAAAAATTCTCATTTTTACAGAAGCCCTAATTTTCCACTTTTCTGATCAAAGTCCCGAACTAGGGTTTGATCAAGCCCGGCATTCTTCCCAACCAAAAGTACTGAACTTGGTCTCTAAATTTCTATTTTGATGAGTAGCATCTAGCCGTGGTCTCCGATTACAAAAATTCCAACTTTCTACGAAGCCCTAAATTCCAGAAGCCATGAATGAAGGTACTAAAAAATAATTCTGTTTTGACAGAAATATGTACCTGATTGTTTCTGGTGTACCTCAAAATTTTTCGATCCACAGGGTCTGAAAACGTTTCTTGAGATAGCCTGACCTGTTATCTTTCCATCCTGATAGGTCTGACCTCAATTGGATTCTCTGAGAGAGAGTTATGCCAAATGTCGCAACGTGACCTGTTTTGGGATAAAACAGGAGAGCGAAATTGTACGGCATGCCATGTGTCACTGTTTCAACTTTGGCCTCTGAAAACGTTTTCTGAGATAGCTCGGCCTGTTATATTTCCATCCTGACAGGTCTGACCTCAATTGGATTCTCTGAGAGAGAGTTATGCCAAATGTCGCAACGTGACCGGTTTTGGGATAAAACAGGAGAGTGAACTTGTACGGCGTGCCACCTGTCACTATTTTAACTTCGGCCTCTGAAAACGTTTTCTGAGATAGTACAGACTGTGTAATACCTGTCACTTTTTACTAAATTTCATTTGGAGCTTCCTAGCCCAGGTTATGACCTTTTTCCCAAGGTCACCTGATTTTGACTCAGATCTGGAAGAGGCAGAAACCCTATATTGTACAGATCATAAATCACAAAGTACAATGAATTAGAGGTTGTCCTTTGGACACAAGGTACCTGGAGATTTAATCTTCGGCTTGTAACAATTTCAGATCTGAAAACTTCTCCAAAACGGATTTATAGTGAAAGTGCTACGATGACTGGTTTTTGCTATATCAAGCCCTAGCATCGTAAGTGCAACAAGTGTCATACATGCCATATCATGCCTTCTTTCAGGCTAGCTCTGATACCATGTTAAATTTTCTGAATTTACTTCAATATGATCTAGGATCTTAACTGAGAGAACAACATGTACAGCATATCTACAGCATATCAATCATGGAGACAATAATGCAAGCACACAAGAGACACAAAGATTTACTTGGGGAAAACCATAAAGGTGAAAAACCCCAATAACTTCCTCAGAGATAGATAGAGCAATCATACAACCAACCAAGAGAGATAGCCATAACCTAGCAGCAGATCCTCCTCCTCCATAAGTGCGCCACTCCTCCTTGAGTGCATGTGTGAGAAGTGAGTGAACAAATAGAGTGCCTCCCGCACTCTATTTATACTTGACTTGACTTGCCTTTTTACCTAACTCAAGTAGGCTCGAACTTTACCACATAACATAATGCTGAGTGGGCCGAACCCCAATAGGGTGGTCTAATAACCCTTTGACCCACATGGCCGACCCCCAATAGGGTGGTCTAATAACCCTTTGACCCACATGACTTATACAGGGCCGACCCCAAATAAGGTGGTCTAATAACCCATCAAGTATAAGTTACGACACTTACAATATAAATGACGACACTTCCTTATAGAGGAATAATGCCATCTCTATAGGAATACAATATACATATATGTGAAATACATTCCGAAGTTACATATACATCAACAAGAATGTTCTCTTTCATGAATGCTCTGAAACCATGTTAACTTTTAAGTGTAATAACAATATGGATCACTAAAATATAAACAAGCATAGCATGAACAATAGTACACAACAAATTTATCCTGGGAAAACCTTCATGGGACAAAAAAACCCAGTAAACTTCTTCTATATAGATTCGTCAGAATGTACAATAGTATCCATCGTGCAAAGAACCAAAACAAAAAGACTCCAAAAGTAGCTACTCTGTATGACTCTATCTCTCCTAGTGATGCGAACGCAATGTGAGGTGCGGTGACCAAATGAGGAGGTTGAACTCCTCAATTATACTAATCAATTGACTTCACCTTTTTACCAACAAGGCCGACTTGACTCTCCTAACTAGGCCGACCAGTCCAATTTACAATAAAATATTGTTTTCTAGATATTTCCAGTCCGACCTAATAGTTAGGGTTTACATTAACTCTTTCAATAACTTTTACATTATCAATTACATCAATAATAATCCCCGTAGAGTGTACAATACAAATGATACAAATAAGAATATCTTCTGAAGTTACATTCTTCAATAATAACATGTTTGACGACAAGGCTAGGACATGCCTTACTTGGCTTTAAGGAAAGCTTGAAATAGTGACACGGGTGAAGGAAAATAAACCATTTTATACCACTGAAGAGCTAAAGTTCAAGAACCAAAAGGTACATGTTTAATTACTAAAAAAAAATGGATGTGAAAATGGAAATATTTGGCTAAGAGAATGGTTCTACATGCTATCCAAAATCACACAAGTAGGAATGCAGATCTAATGGGTGCAAATCATCGAGAATGAAATGCAGCACTAGATAATGAATTTAAAGTATGATACCCATTCAAATATTCATATGTGCAATTATTCATTTTGGTTCATAATAACACTACTTATACCTCAAAAAGTGACGAAATACTTGAAAAATACCCATCTGTTGCATTCATACCACTATACAAGGATTTCAAAAAATTACTTCATTAGTTCTATAGAGATGTAAAATATTATGTTCTAAAATGGCATTAGATGATGGATGGTAAGGAAAATGAGAGATACCTAATATTTGAGACCAAGGGTAGGTTAAGGATAGAAACCAACAATAACTAGTTTGAAATGGTGGAATACTTATGTAATAGGGTTTGGGGATTCCATGAGCACCAAACATATTTGTTGAAATATGTAAGAAGTGATGTATCCCTAGGATATCAATGCAAACAGTCATGATCACAAAATAAGAAACAAAAAGGGGCATCATGGAAACCACTATAGGTATGCGTTGGAGAAGTATTTAACAAAGAAATAATAGAACAATTATCCATAAAATCTTATAAACCTAGTCCTAATTTCATTGTATATATATATGAATATTATGACTACAAATGTACTGACAAATAAGTTCTTTAAGGTAAATTTTGGATAGAAACGACAACTATAGTTAGAGGAAGAATTTAGAAGAGTAGTGAGGTTAAAAAACCAATGGATAGAAAAGAAATTGCTAGAACCCTCTGATGAGGAAATTCAATCATTAGAATCATAAGGACTCTATGGGAGGAAGAAGGATTTGTCTTTGATACATTGAAGAAAATAACAGTCAGGTAGGGAAAAAGGTAACCTATAAAAATGTGGTGAATTTAATTGATCTAGAAGTACAAGTAAGAGAAGGAAAATTCCAATGGAATGAATAAATTGAAACCTATATTTGATTGAATATATTGCAACATTCAAATAGAGGGATTATATGTAAAAATAAAAATCAAAAGGGAGAAGAAGAATCAAGTACTCATAGAAATGGACAATCATACATAGCCACCACTATGAAGCAAGGAAAAATTAGAACAAATTCAAAAAAATATAGATCTCATAAAGAAGGAGGCATCACCCAAGACAGAACAAAAAACAAGAGTCTAGAGAAATATTGAATTAATATGGGACCCTAAGCCATTGTAGAAAGGGACCTAAACCATTTGCAAAAGAGGAAACCTAAATAAATTATGGATGTAAAGTAAAGAAGGAACCAATGCATACCCCATGTGAATATCAAAACAAAGTCTAGAATACGATAAGAAGTATTCAATGACATTGCTAAAAGAGATATTAAGTGATGAAATCAACAAAATATTAAAACCGTATGAAGGAACAAAGACAACTAAATTCCCAATGAAGACATGAAAAGTTGTGTAGACATTAAATCTAGGAGATGGATGAAGAAATAATAATCATAGACAAAAAAAATCCAATCAAAGGTTAGGACTTTGAAGAAGAGAAGAAACCAATTCCAACATCGATTGGAGTGTTAGGACTAGATCAAATAAATATAGCACAAAAATAAGGAAGCATAACAATAGGAGTAGGCCATGAAAAGGAAAAAAGAGAAATCAAAGAGCATAAGGGAGGAAGCAATAAGAATGATAAATTTGCAAAAGAAGAAGTAATAAATAATAGATAAAATGGCAAAGAAGTAGAAATTAGAACATTAAATAAGGAAAAAACAAATAAAGATAAAAATCACTCTAGAGCACAAAGTCATTAGAAATACATAAGTGAAGATGAAAGAAAGAAGAACAAGAAGGAAATGATCAAAGGATGAAATTATTTTGATATTGAAGGTATATTCTGTTAGAAAAATAGGATCGGAGAGCAATAAACAATAAACAAGATGCAAATACAATCACACAAACATATTATAAGAGAGACACCAATATATCGTGGTTCACCCAAGATGGGCTACGTCCACACTGAAATTGCTAGTCCTTATTATTATACCATCCAACAAATGAAGGGATACAACCTGCAGCACATCCGATGCACTTCCTCTTCACTGTCTCACAGTCTCTCTTTCACTATCTCAGAGATATTTACAATGCATAATACCTTATACATCAACCCTAGCCATATTACAATGTCTTTATTTTAAAGGGGAAATACAATGAGAAAATAGCACGGGTTACCCAAAACCATGGGCCCGTAAACTGTTGGCGAAACCAGCCCAAAAATTTCTTTCAGGGGCTTTGCCCCCGGAACCCCCAACCATGGGGGATTGACCCCCCTAAAACCCTGTGGGGGGGAGATTCCCCCCACACCCCCCCGCTGGGGTGAGTGTACAGTCCACCTGCATATCATATAAAATTGGTGTACAAACATGGATGAATAATAATATCTCTGAATCTGGGAGATCGGGCTCCACAACCAACATATTCATTCAAGAATCACAACAAAGAGAAGAAGAAGAAAATAAAAAATAATAAGAAAGGATAAAAGGGTGGGACGGGTGATCTCATTCAAAGAACAGGGGAGTGAAAAAACCTAAGACTAGGGTTGCGATCCGAATAGTGAAATCGGTGGCCATGGATCCTTCCATGGCTGCCATCCCTCCTTCTCTTTTCCATTTCGTGACCAGGGCGAACTGCATTGAAACGTTTTCTCGACACATGGGTGAGAACGGCTCCCTCGATGGCGACGGATGCACTTAGGTGTGGCGGTGGGCGTTCTCCTGCCGCCGCTATGGTTGTTTTTTGCACCTCTTCTGGCAGGGACTAAGGCATGGGAGGTAGGCACACTGAATACAGAGGGGTGGTGGGGTCTTTTGCGCGGTGACCCATTTCCAGGCGACTCAGTGGTGGCGGGTGGCAGAGCTTAGAGCTGAGGGGTGTTGACAGGGAAATGTGTCCACGATGGGGGCATCGACCGCAGTTAGTTTGGGGGTGAAGATCCGCTCTGAAGTGGGCTTCTGGTCTTCTATATTTAGCTGCGTCACCGATCGGCAGACATTGTGTACAGACAATTTGGCTGGATGCTTCACGTTGCGGTGTGAACTTATCTTTCGTCAACACCATTGGATCTTCAGTTTTAGGATGCCAGTGTCTCTACTACACTTTCGTTTTCTGTGGGACAACTTCTGATCTCTCTTCTTCTGTGACTCACTTTTTTATTTGTGTTCATTCAGCACCACATGAGCTGGTTATTACCTATACATAGCAATTTTTTGAGGTCTTTTGAGATCTATCTCATATTACTGCATTTTTTTTATACAAGCTGAAAATCTTTTTTACTAGAAGAGCTCTTAGAAGCTCTTATATAATATGTAATTTGATTATTCTTTTAATAAAATTACGCTTTTTTCTTTGGAAAAAAAAGGATAAAAGAATAAGAAAGGAAAAGAGGAGAAGAAAATATAAAACAAGAAAGAAAAAGAGAATAGGAAAAGAGGAAAAAAGAAGAATTTAAGGAAAGAGGGGAAGAAAGAAAGAGACAAGTAGAAAAGAAAAAAGAGGCAGAAAAGAGGAAAAAAGAAGAGAAGGAGAGAGAAGAAAAATGTAAGAAATAAGGAGAAAAGAAGAGAGAAGAGGAAAGGAGGAAACATGAAGAGAAAGAGATGAAAAAAGGAAGAAATAAGAGGAAAAGAAAAAGGGGGAGGAAAAAAATGAATAGAAGAAATTAAGTAAAGAGGAAAGAAGAAGAAAGGAAAAAGAGGGAGAAAGTAGAAATAAATATGAAAGGTGAAGATAGGGAAATGGAGGAAGATAAGAAAAAAGAAGAGGAAAGGAAGAAGCAAGAACAAGAGAAATCTATATTAGTAGAGTATGTAAGAAAGGTGGTAGAAAAGGACAAGGGGAAAGAGGACAAAACAATACAAGACCCAACATGCACCTAGGAATCTCACCCAAACCCAAGAGTGGAGTTAGATTCAGTAATAACACCCCTATAATAGAGAATACCATATCTAGAGCCAAACACAAAGCAATTATAGTTCCTTGGGAAAAAAAAATGTATATAAAATACGCATCCACAAGCCATGAATAGGGAACAAGTCAACTTGTGGACTAAACTCACCATGAAATGAAAGGACAAAGACTTGAGAGAGAGTACACACACAACTATTATATGACAAAGTATCAATAATTTTGACATTAGGGGAGCTTTTACGTAGAAAATGGGCCTAAAAAAAAAAATGTACCATCAAAATTCACTTTATAAGAACCAATAGGATTCAAGATGATGATATCAACCATGGGGAAAAATTTGTAAAAACAATTTGAGGGAAAAAAAACTAAATTTTCTTATTGTGTTTTCGACATATGTTCTTATCGGTTCACCCTAATTTCAAGTTTTGGCACTCGTTGGATGCAAAATCCAAATATTCATCCAGTGCATACACACACCGCATAATTTTGAGGCGGCCACAACACAAAAAATGAAAAATTTAATAAAAAAATGTATTGTATGTATGAAAATACGTTTTTTATTGAATTTTTGGTTTCTCATGTCGTGGGTGGGTCAAAACTATGCCATGCATGTATGCATTGGATGCAAAATTGAATTTTGCATCCAAAGAGTTCTTAAAAATGAGATTTGGGTAAACCGATAAGGAGATATGTCAAAGATACAATAAGAAAAAGTAGTTTTTATTTTTCCCGTCCAAAATTCAGAACTCTTATTTTATTCTTTAACTCTTATTTTATTATTTTCCTTAGGAGGCCCATTCTAGACCTCAAAACTACCCTAATGAGGCATTAATAGTATTCCAAAAGGTATTAGGTACACTTGGAATCCTTATCCAATCCTTGGATTGCATAGTACAATAGCTACAAGCATAGACCTCGAGGGAGGAAAATTTACAATTTTAGTAGGAAAAACATGAGAGGATGACCAAAAGGTATTAGGATATATGTAGAAGAAAATAAAATAAAAAGAAATGGAAATACAAAATTGACAAGAAAGACTGATAAGGTTAGATCAATATTGAGATATATTTTCCCCATAGTAGAAATTCCAAGAAGTAGTACATAGGATGCAAAAATTATTTTAAGACTAGAGGCTGGAAAAAAATTCTACTAGAAAAGAACAACAAAAATAGAAAAATAACTAGCAAGAAGAATGCACCACAAATGGGAAACACAAGTTATAGAACTCAACATTACTGTGCAAGAACTCAAAGAAATTGAACACAACTGATAGGATATAGAAACAAAAATGAAAAGGACAAGAACATAGATGGAAAAGGGACTTTAAAAGTCATCAGACATGAGTACGAGCATGCCACAATTTGATCCTTCATATTGTAAGGAAAAGGATATTGAGGCGATACGACTCAAAACCGAAGAAAGAGTCGCATAATGGTCACATATACAAGAGTAGTTACAATAGATGGAAGGAAATAAATGCAGGGAATTCCAATAAATGACAAGTTCTCAAGATGAAATGAGGGTGAAGATGTTTAGGATAAGAAAAATGAAATTTGACTTTCTACCAAAGTGGGTAGACTTAGAAAAAGAGATGAGCACAACAAAAATATAGTTTGGAGAATATATGAATAGATCCAATGTCAATAGTATAGATTAGGGGAAGAATTCATAGAGAATATGTTATATAGATCATCGACCACAAAAGAGACCATGATTAGGATCAACATGGTAAAGAAGAATCTTCAATTAATTTATGCTAAATATGTGAGAAATTAAGACATGAAACCCTTAATTAGGTGAATTAAAGTAGAATTTGAGGGATCCATTAGAGAGGTGCAACAACACTAGAGACTGAAGCATTGAGTGGAAAAGTAGTAGGCAATATAATATAGATACCTGAGAATAGTGAAGAAATAAAATTATGCAAGTATGTACTAGACACAGAAGATTACTAGCAAGATTTAGAGGACACCTAGCTTGAGGAGAGAAAGTAGCAATAGTACAAAGAAAAAATAAAACCTAGAGAAAGAAAGCATGTAGGAATATCCAAGAGGCTACCAATAATTCCAGGGTTGGATAGTCTTGGGATTAGATACCCTCAACTAACATATAAATAACCTCATCTTGAACAAACCAAGCACAAGAAGGGGCTTTCTTGATAATCAAGTAGAGCAAACAAGAAAATAGAATGAATATAGATTAGAAATAGAAGAGTCTAAGATGGGATAGATGTAATATTTTTGTAAGAAAGGGTATAATATGTTGTAATTAGGTTATACAGTGTCTATACCCATTCTAAGGACATCAAAGGAATTCATTGTTGTAAGATCTAAGGTTATTTTTATCACAAATACAACATACTAGTTGGGATAACTTTTACTAGTTGAGGTTTTTATGACTATAAATTGTGTTTTCGGTGACTAGGATGTGTTCATCTCTATTTTATGTTTTCTAGTGATTATAATGTAGTAGAATGTATGATTTTATGCATGTAAATGAACGATTATTTCATGTAATGGTTATGCTTATTTTATGTTAAATTGAGACAATGGATATAGAAGTACCCAACATTTGGCTTGCATGCCAATTCACTATTGTATTTTCTAAGCTCGGTCAATATCGATATGTGTTAAGTTTTGCATATATGGGTAAGCATTGTTAATGGAAAATCATTGACCATTTGTAATCTTTGAGTTAAATTTTGCATATATATAGATAAGTAATAGATAAGTAATGTAAATGGTAAATTGATGCTAATGCTTGAGTTTTTTTGTTTGAATTTTACTTGTCTACAAGAGTAGTGTATATGGCCATGTGTAAGAGCAGTGTATATGGCCATGTGTTGCTTTTATTAATGTTTTTAAACTAAAATGTTTATAAATAAAACATAAATTTAAACATTGATCATATAACCTTGTCACACATTATCCGTAGGTGAATTTTGTTTTATACCAAACCAATTGCAAGAAGATTACATCCCTCTTGGGAATAAATTGCATATGATGAAAAAACATGAATATTATTGAGCATAAAAAGACAACCTTTGTGCATAGTTATTATATTAAAATCATCGAGTTCTTATATTAAAATCTTCCACATATAAATCAATGGTTCTATCTCGTGTGGGCATGATATTTGAGACTGATTTGTTATTGGCATAGTATTTGAAATTGATTTGTCATAGGTAGTCCATTGAATACGTTTTGTCAAAAGAGCTCACCTAAGTCCAAATAAAGTTAATAACAAGCTATCCTTGATTGACCGTAAAGTAAATGCATATTTAGTAGTTAGGCGAGTGTCTATATATTCTTATACTTAGCCTAGGTGAAAGAAGATTGTGATATGGGAATTCATTGTGAGTTTGTGTAGTTGGAGGTAGCATGTATATGACAGTATATATAATATAGGGAATCTTGTAAGTATAAAAATACATTACCTATGTTGAGTTGGATAAAAAAGGGATTTTGTTTATGATTAAGTATTCTTATGTATAATATCACTGCTTGGTATCTTTTCAAGATACTAATGAGGCACTTAATGTTATTGATATTTGGTTGAGGAGTTTGTTAAGCATGTTTGTATTACCGTTTGTCGATGGAATACTATTTTAGACTTGGTGTCTAGAAATGCATTAGATAATATTAAAACCAAAATGAAATGTTAAGTGCGTCGGTTATTATGCTTATGTGTTTCTTTGTGCTTTATATTAAAGATGTTCTAAATAAGTATTGGGTACCTTGAACTTTCCAATTTCTAACTTGGATGGATTCTTAAAACTTCAATGTTTTTTCATTGAATGAATAGATTGGTTTTTATATTCCCATGTGTTGTGGGAAAATTTTTACAAAGGTGTGCATCCTTTCCCACTTTGGGGTGAAAGCCTTGGAGGTTGTTAACAAATCCCAATAGTGTGTTACTAAATCAAATGCAATGACTCCTAATTGATCCTGCAAGCTTTCATTAGAAAAAATAAGAAAAGAAATAACAACAAATAACTTGAAATAAACAAAGGAAGGGAGGAAAGCAAACCACGACAAGAATCAAATTCTAGAACCAAATTAGATTGCCCAATGGTTAAGCTTGTTACAACATAGGAGGTGTGCTATTCAAGGGAATCCAACAATCTCCCTTAGGGAGGTCCTTTTGTCCACACTAAATGCTAAATAACGTGAAGAACAAATGAGAGAAACACTTTCCCCTTGGAGGGAGGTGGAAAGGGAGCTTGTGTAATTCCAAAAGGTGTAGGAAGAGATGGACTATGAGGAAGTTCCAACACAATTCCAACATCATAACCTTGCTCTAATTTTCTCTACTTAGATGCATGCACGTGGCTTACTTTTATAGGCAAAGAGGTGGCCAAGAAACAACTAGATCCAAATGTGAACCCCATCACCTCATGAGCTAGATGCAAAGTACACAAAGGGGGGTATTCAATGCTTAAAGAGCCAAATTCTAATTCTACTTGGTGAGGGAGATTTTTATGAACCTTCAATGCGCAGCGAGTGGTTGAGATCCTTCCATTTTTTTACAATAGCACGGATCACTAAGGATAATCTGCGCAAGGTTAGCATGGACACAGAACTAACAACACATGTTGTAGCGTGAGTTAACATGGCTTTACCTATGCTCCCTCTTCTTTTGATTGTTTTTTGGAATTTTTGGAATCATGTTGTTTTCAGGATCTGACATGAGTATGAATTCAGTGAGATGCATGTTATATGTTGATGACGCTTTACAGCAAGATTAACTAAAATGTTGCATGTGTGTGAAATTTAAGTGTTAACACCATGCTTGGTGTGGAATGAGTAAGGATTCTTGGACGCTTGAGATACTATTTGAATGTGTTTATCACAAAAGTTTGGATTCATAATTATTATAATTGTGAACTATTAAATTGGAATGAGAAAGAAGAGCTATAGATTTTTGTTATGAATGTTTATATGATTTAGAGTCAAGCTGATTACAAATCATGTGTTATGAAATGTCTCAAACATGAATTGAGTCTCAAGGGTATGTTTGTTGATCACTATTATGGTAGTGTCTTATGATAGTATTTTTTTTTAATTATTTTTACTTTTCTTTGGTTTTAATTAACGTTGCAATGGTCTTTCAATGCCTCTATCAATTTTGGAAGTCATCAAGTATCTGGGTGAAATGGTTCATGATCTCATTCCTCTATCACTTAAGAGTTTCCTAGAGAAACAACTTAATAGCATCTCTTGCTCCATATTTCTTTACTTTCTTCACCATGAGATGTCACTTGGGTTAGCAATGGACATGTGCACCAAGATAGGTTAGATTGAGTCTCGATTCCTAGTACATAAACTCATTAAGGACATGCACAAAAAGAAACAAAGAGTGGCTTGCTCGAATACCATTAAAAGCGATTATCCTAATTGGATGGAAAATGTAATGAAAGAACAAAAAATTACATGGATAACACAATATGCAATGTTGAAAGAAGACTATTTTAGTCACAACCAACCAAATTATATTAATGAATCAAATAGTGAAAAACACTACAATGCCCATAGCAATGCAAAGCGGCTATGTTGAAATCCTAATAGACAAAAATCGTAACCATATGAGTTGATGTGGTGAAAAGAATGCTGGCCTTAGTAAGCCTAGTTGGTGTGCGAACTTAATAAGTCGATAATCTTTTCATATGAGGTCCATTTTTGGCATGATTGGAATTGTTACAAAAGTTATTCCACGCTAAACATGTTTGGAATGGGTAAAAATCATTGAAACACATGGGAAGGGCTTGAAAAAATCCCTTGAAGTTCAAGATGTTCAAAACTATTGTAAATCTAGCAAGGTTCATGACCATTTTTGAAACACTGTTAGACCTGAAATGGCCACTTGGAACACTTTCTAACTAGTTTTCAAAAATTCACTAGCACATTTGAAGAAGTGATATCCCTTTATGGTTCTTCCACACTACCGATCACCCATTTAACACACTATAAGCAATGAAAAGACTTATTCTCAAAAAGCATTGATAGTACGAAATAGTCACACAACATTATTATAGGATTCAATAAAAGAGAGAAATCGATAATAAGAAAGGGAATATATTCAAAATACATCCACTTCCACAAGTTAGATATAGTTCATAAGGCATGGGTAGTAGTCTTGTATCAACATCCTTATGCATTCCAATTTTTTGAACTCATAAATGTAAACAATATTAGAGACAACAAAAAGGGATGATTCCAACAATGACATTTTTTGGTATGTCTTAATCCATACTCGCACAATTCCTTTTCACATACTCACACCCACCTTATGATTCTCATTATCTTGAACTTCCTAGATCCCATTTGGGAACCATAGAGGAAATGCACAACCCTGTCATCCTTAACTCTTCCTACCACATGTGTACCTCAACCCACCATCCATATCCAAGATGATGATGCTAGGCCTATCCCCCAACTCTAGTCATTGAGGACAAACCCTTTTTATCTTCTCCTCTAGTAACCAAGGTATAATACATTTAATAAGAAACAATGAGTCACTTCTATGTCTTAAAACAACTCTACTTGAGATAGAACTACATCAACCTAGAACTACAAAACAATGGCATCAATGTTTGTCCTCTTTGTTTCACATGACAATAATAGTTGAATATTCAAGAGTATAGTGACACCAAGGATCAAAATTGTGAGAGAAGTAACATGAAATGATTTTGGGATGTAGCATGAGGAATTCATTGTATGTGTTAGAAATATTAGATAAATCAATTTTGGAAATGAATTTTTCTAGTATTAAAGTGTTAGTTGAGACTTGTTTAAATGAGAGGTATAAGAAAATAAAGAAGCAATAGAGAAGGACATCATGCATGAGAATATTGAAACTTTAACTGGTAGTCTTTTTATACACCTAAAGAAAATTAAAAGTTTCAACACCCATTTCAAAACTAGATTGCTTTAAACCTATGGTTAACCATGTGCACTCCACACCTTCTATAATGGAGTGGTAGGAGCGTGGAAGAAAGTAGTAAAAGGGAAAAAAACCCATGCATCCCTTTTAGCCATTTCCATTTGTTATGAGACACATTAATTGGAACTATAGTGATAAGTGATTCACCTTTACTAGATTTTTCCCTACTCCCTTGATCAATGTCCCACTTTAACAAAACAATTAAGATTATCTCTTGTAAACAATACATTATACACATGTTTAAGAGAAACATGGTTGGATTCATGTCATAGTTGATCCTCCTTTCCTTGCCAATTACCAATGAAGCTTTGTTAGCTCAATCTAATATTCAACTCAAGCATTGTGCTCAATCAAATTCCACTAACAAATTTCATTATTCCCCTACAATTCAAGCATTGCACTCATCCAAATTCAACAACTAGTGAAATTCATTATGCCCCTGTTTAATCTTGTGACAACAAAAAAAAGCTACAATGATAGTGTCTATTCTAGTATTATTCTGACTCTTTTATGGAAATGAACTTACTACTTTATCCAATGTCATCAAATATCGTAGAACTTAGGTTTGATTTTTTTTAAACATTCTCTAAGGTTTTTGTATCTCTCTCTTTTAGGCAAGTCAACTCTTACACATCTACATCATTATCTCTGGTACATTCACTGGGTGTTGCGTAATTCTTACACATCTATATCATACTCTCTAGCACATCCACATCCACTTGGTATTGCACAACCTCCTTTGTTAAATTTTCAGAATTTACTTTAATCTGATCTAGGATCTTAACTGAGAGAACAACATGTACAGAAAATCTACAGCATATCATTCATGGAGACAATAATGCAAGCACACAAGAGACACAAAGATTTACTTGGAGAAAACCATAAAGGTGAAAAACCCCAATAACTTCCTCAGAGATAGATAGAGAAATGATACAACCCAACCATAAGAGATGGACATATCCTAGTAGCAGATCCTCCTCCTCCATAAGTGCGCCACTCCTCGTTGAGCGCATGAGTGAGAAGTGAGTGAGTAAATAGAGTGCCTCCTGCACTCTATTTATACTTGACTTGACTTGCCTTTTACATAAATCATGTAGGCTCGAACTTAACCACATAACATAATGTTGATTGGGCCGACCCCCAATAGGGTGGTCTAATAACCCTTCGACCCACATGGCCGACCGCCAATAGGGTGGTCTAATAACCCTTTGAACCACATGACTTATACAGGGCCGACCCCAACAAGGTGGTCTAATAACCCATCAAGTATAAGTTACGACTTTTACAATATAAATGACGACACTTCCTTATAGAGGAATAGTACCATCTCTATAGGAGTACATACAACATACATATATGAAATACATTCTGAAGTTACATATACATCAACACTCCCTCTTAATTAGGAAGGTATTTGTCACATACCCCAATTTTGCAAAAATAATGTAATTATTTTATTTATATTCCTGAGACATTATGTTAAATTTAATGCTAAGTAGGAATTGATGACTCAGCAGAGTCACCAGAAATGGAATGTAATTTCTGAATATTATATTATTGATAAATAAATTATGGAGACAACAGCATGGGAGAGCTGTTAAAAGAGGTTACTGGTCTAACTGGTGGATGGAACTAGGTGGAAAGGCAAAAGACAAGTGGCAGCATCCTCAAACACTTCCTAAGTTGCAGGTGGCAACTTCCCTATATTTTGGGGTCATGATTCCCCAAGAAAGTGGAATCTGAGCAGGTGGCTCATTAATGACAGTTAACCCAACTAATACCTAGGCAATCTTTTAAATAGTACTCAATGAACTGAACTGGGGGTTCAATATAGTTCCGGAGGAAGAATACATTCAGGTGAATGTTATTCAGGAGTCCCTTTGAGGAAGAGGGAAAAACAGTAAGGAAGTGTTTTGAGATGAGATGCTACAGTAACTTGTTTCCAGTTTAGCTATTTGGCTGAGTGAATTGTTCTACTGCACCTAGTTCCAGCCAGGGAGACCAGAGCAAGCTCGGGGGTCATGAGAAGTGTTGTTTGGGCACTCTCCAGGAATTGGTAGGGAGGAACAGCTCCCATTGCTGTTGTTGTCCACGAATCAAGACAGGTTCTGCTAATTACTGCTCTATGTTCTTTAAGGATGAATGAATGTATGCTGCATTTATTATTAAGATGTCTTAATAAAGATTAGTTAATTAGCAGGTCAAATATCCTAGAATATCAGAAGTAAGATTTGTTAATAGATACTGTGTTTTCTGCATTGTCAGTATGATTTTAATCTCTGTTCTAATTATATTGTTGTATTTATAATTTCCCTAAGAAAACTGTACATATTTATGGTAATGATGTATAAGTTATAATTGTAGAACTAGTTAAGTTATATTTTTTTTTGTGTTTGATAAACCAATAGGGGTAGCATGACAAGAATTGGTACCCTGTATAGGATAAAATTTATTATACAGTCATAGGATACAAACAGAAAATCTAAACATAGATATTATAACAATTCACATCTAGGTCGATAAACCTTATAGGAGATGTTGTAAACATAAATAAAATCTCCATCTCAGAATGCAAATCTCAGTCAAGAGTTACCCCTTTATTTTCACGAAAACTTAGTTAACTTTTCTTGATTTATTTATTATCAAATAAAACGATTATGTAAAAACCCTACAGAACTCTGTTGTTGAGTTAAACATCACCATAATAATCTACTCCAAGCTCACTATAACAATAGAATCTTAGAAACGTGACACTAGATGACATTAAGAATGAGGAGTGACTTGAAACTGATCATTCCAATGTTTAAAAAGTAAAAATATATTTAGCAGAGAAATTACAAACCAAACAACACAGATAGCACGGATTTACAGCTCAGTGTCGAGTCCCCTTTTTATCACAAAACCCTACTTATTATTTCAACAAGCGATACATTACAATCCTCCTATCAAACCCTACTGAGAAGTTTCTAAAACATTAAGTTTAGCAGGAACCTCTTAGGCTCGGCATTGAGCTCATTAAAGGTAGTATTATTAACTTTCTTTTGACTCACTTGTTGACAGAGTTTATTTACAACACTAAACACTCATAATAGTATTTTTTGTTTATTACCGAGCGACTGTATTATTACATTATCTCCTGTTAGTTTCATGACTGTCAACAGAAGGAAATCACAACGATAGCATCATCTAGTAAAAACAAAACACGAAAACAGCATAGCCCTTATTCCGAACTCAACAGCGAATTCTTTTATTTCATATTTCACAACCAAAAAAACCATCCACGACAGCAGAGGTCATGTAGAACCCTATTTCCTTCTACGTGCTTTTCCTTTCTAAAGATAAACACATGGAATTGCAAACACTAAAATTTTACTTACGGCAGCAGTGTAAGTACCTTATATAAACATCTACGAGAGCATAGAAAATCATAAACTTATGTATCGACATCAATTAAAGACATACAGGAGAAACACACACAAGTTCTCAATAGAACTCATTTTTACAAGTATTGTTAATACCCAACACGCATTAATAAACCCTGAATACTTTTGTTTGAGCCGGCATTAAAAACTACGAGGCCATACTGCCACCTACAGGCTCGCTCTAAAATTTACACAGTAATTCCTCCACAGGAGTTATCAACATAGTAATAAAAACTAAAAATTACAATTTGAACCATAGTTGTAATATTCTATACGACCCGGGATCTACGCCCTTAACTCATCAATACAACGCATAACAAACCCTGCTGAAAAACCCTATATTCTATTATGCAACATAGACCCAAAACCTACAACCAACAAGAAGGATTTCCATGGCTATCGACCAGGCTTACCCGGAGAAGCCCACTGATTTGAAGAAAGCGCCCTATACACCATCACGAGCAGACAGGTCCTGTATTCACATGTTGCTGCTAGTTAATAAACGCGGAGATATAAGAAATCCAAACTGTAAATATAAACACAATGAAGACGACTTGTAACTTACCGAGCTTGGTAATGGTTGAAGCACAGTATTCAGTATGGAGACCGCAAGTATGATGAGTGTCAGAAACCCATTATCATTAATACAAACCACAAGCTGGTAGGGACTAGGGTAGCTATCGAAATGGAAGTTCCAACCGAACTAAGCCGAGGGTTGTTGAAACGCAGAGGCAAGGTGAACTTGACATTTAAAAAGGATAAAAACCCTGGGATATCAACCGACTACAGTGTCATTAAGACAGTATATTGACACTCTTATAACACAGACCACAAGCCTGAAGGATCACAGATACAGTAAAACCATACTCATAACATATCGATGGGGTTTGGACAGGAGGGTTTCACAGGGAGGCCGAGCTCGAGGGCGAGGGAAATGTGCCCAGTTAGGGTTGAGTCACACTTAAATACTCCCAACACTTGGCGTAGAAACAAACACGTCGCCCTTAAATTTTTGCATGCTGTGGGTCGAACACCTATAGTCCCTGAAGTGATCCCAATCATTCATACGATCATTTAAAAATTGCAAATTGACAAACCTCAATCATAGTAGGGGTGACTTTACAAGGTCGTGATACCATGCATAAGACTATATTGTAGTTATATATTGAAACCAACGTTATTGAACTTGCATGGTGCACAAATAAATTATATCCCTGCCATAAAATCAATTGAATTATACATATGACAATGGTATCCGAGACACCAAAGGTGTATCTATTAAGTTGTAAATAAAAATAATAAATGAGTATGAGTCATAGAATTTTTGCATGGAGTCCTTATAGGAAGGATCAATACAAATATTCTAGGTCATCCTTTAATAACCAAAACATAGGGTAATAATCCTTGAATCCCTAATTTTTGGTGTAGATTAAACCTTGACTCCGCAATTCATACAACATGTGAATGGAACAAAACTCAGACTGGTGTTACTCCAGAACCAGAGGAAGAAAGAAATTATGAACTGACCGAATCTTATACAAGTAATAAGTTATTTATACATTGCAAAACTTCTAGATCCTTGTAAGTGTAATCATACATCACACAGTAACAACAAGATAAGCAAAATAGTTTAAATTCCATTTGCCCGTGACATTTCATGATGCGAGATAAAAGATATTATTGCGACACAATAATAATAGCAAGAACAATACTCCATGAGGGTAAGTAAAACAGCCTGAAAAAGAACAATACCTATCATATTATCATGCAAAAATTGTCAACTCTCTAACAGTAAGAATATATGAATATTACAGGAATAAAACTGCTACCTTTTTCAGTTGACAACCTGCCTCGCATGTTTAAATTTTACTGGGCATTTTGGTATAGCAAAAGAAATTAAAATGCTTTTAAAAATTATTGTAGCAACCGTATTTTACCTGTATACCTGTAAATGAAAGACATTTGGATGCATTAGCTCGGGAGCTAAGTAAGCCCAGTTGGCAATGACAACTCCCCTTTGTGGTTGAAAACAGAAAAACAATCAGCAACAATTGAGAAACTCATAATAATATTTAAGTACAACAAAGACTATTTAGACATCCGTACAATCGCATAAGTTTAACATATTGTTAATTGACTGCATTTAACAACATTTAATGCTATCTTAAAATTTTTAAATTTTCTGAAATTTTTGGGTTTTGACATGTGGTATCAGAGCATGGTTCAGACACTAGGTCTTCATATGGCTCCACTAGTTTCCGCAGAACAGTGCAAATGACAATAAAATTATATATATATATATGTTATATACTAACTTATACTTTCTATTTTGTAAAGACAGATAGAGCAGAAAATTTCTTTTCTGAATCTAACAGGCAGGTATGGAAAAACTGGGAGAATATGCTGAGGAGGAATCTCCAAACACTGCGACAAGATAGATGTCAAGAGAACCTGAGACAAAGGAGGTAATTGCTCACTCCACTGAACTGATGCAGACCATAAAAGGTTTAAAGACGGAGATAGAAACAGTCAAGAAGGATAATGAAAGGATTATGAAAACTCAAGAGCAGTTAAATCAGCTATTAATAGAAAAATTTTAGACAGAAGGAAGGAGCAAACGAGCTGACTCAGAAGAAGCTAGCCATCAAAGAGGGTCTAAGAGGATGAAACCGGCTAAATCGGACAGCAGTTCATCATCTGAAGAAAGAAGGGAACAACATAGTTATCGCACTACTAGTGACAGCAGTGAAGCTAAGCTGCATAACAGAAGGAAAAAGTACAGACCTTATGAAGAGATTTCCGGAGAGTTTAAGAAAATAAAACCCCCAACTTTCAATGGAGAATCTGAGACAGGAGAAGAGGCAGAATCCTGGTTATTCGGGATGAGAAAATATTTTCAGATTTACAATTATTCAAATCAGCTGAAGGCACGAATGGCCACCTACAACCTTTCTGGAAAGGCGGACATATGGTGGCAAGACCTGAAAAGGGTCAAAGAGATTAAAGAAAAAGAAGTCAATTGGAGTACTTTCAAAAGGTACTTCAAAAAGAAATTTTTGTCTGAACAGTACTATGAGGAGAGGGCCAAGGAATTTTATGAATTGAAGCTGGGGTCTATGACTATGAAGGACTTGAACAGCAAGTTCTTAAGTTTGTTAAGATATGTGCCGTATTTTGTCGAAGAGAAACCTAAAATACAGCGTTTTCTTAGCTGCCTGCCATATCACATCAAGGACAAGATTGAATATGATAACCCCAAAACCCTAGAGGAGGCTATGTGAAAGGCCAATTTCTGTTTTGAACAAAATAAAAAGAAAGAAGGGATAGCTAACTGGAAGGCTAAAAAGAACAGCCATCAGCTGGAGTACAGGAAAAAGGAGTTTGTACCTCAGAAAAAATTTCAAGAATAACAAGAACGGAAACCATTTTAATGGTAAAAGCTTCCAGGGAAACAAAAATGGAGCTGCTAGTCATTCCAACAATTTCAAAAGCAGCAAGGAGGCTCCTAACAATCATGGAAACTACACTAAGAATTTTGAGCGAAAGGAACCTGTTAAGTGCTGGGAGTGTAATGGCCCACATTATGCATTAGTTTGCCCAAATCGAAAGAAACAAATCAGCAATATTCATACTATTCAAGATGAAATGACTGTTGGAGACTTTGTGGGGACGATGCCCCGAATCAATGCAGCGTTGGAAAACTGCCAAGCTGACTATCAAACTTCCATGGTGGAAGTAGGAGGTATGATTAACAAAATCCTTGTAACTATTTTAATAGATCCGGGTGCTAGTCTTAGTTATATTTCACCCCAACTAGTAGAAAAATGTAATTTGACTGTTGAAAGGTTTGATAATTCTTGGTCTGTACAACTAGCTACTGGGGCAAAAAGGAAAGTAAACTGTTATGCTAAGGAATGTATCTTAGATATGAATGATTTTAAGACTACAGTTAAATTAAATGTTTTGCCACTTGGCTCTTATGACATACTTATCGGAATGGACTGGTTGGAACAGCATAGGGTAGTTTTAAACTGTTTTGACAAAACTTTTAGATGTGTAAACAGTAATGGACAGCCTGTAACTGTTAGGGGTATTCCTAGGAAAACAGTAGTCAGGCAGATTTCTGCTTTACAACTTAAAAGGGCAGTCAGAAAAGGGTGCAAAGCCTATGCTGTAACTATTACAGATGAGACAGATAAGTATGAAAGCAGCAAGATAGCAATAGAGAACATCCCTGTAGTCAATGAATTTATGGATGTTTTTCCTGAGGAAATCCCAGAATTACCTCCCAAGAGGGAGCTGGACTTTACAATTGAGCTGATACCAGGTGCTGTACCCAGTTCAAAAGCCCCGTATCGTATGAATATTTTGGAGCTTAACGAATTGAAAACTCAGTTAAAGGAGTTAATAGACAAGAATTACATTCGACCCAGTGTATCCCCTTGGGGAGCACCAGTAATTTTTGTTAAAAAGAAGGACGGGACTATGCGACTTTGCATAGATTACCGTCAACTGAACAAGATGATGATTAAAAACAGATATCCGTTGCCTCGCATAGATGATCTGCTTGATCAGCTACGTGGAGCTACGGTGTTCTCTAAGATAGACCTGAGATCGGGTTCTCATCAGGTGAGGATTAAAGATGAAGACATTTTCAAAACAGCTTTTAGAACAAGGTACGGACATTACGAATTTGTCCTAGTGCCATTTGGGCTTACTAATGCCCCAGCTGTCTTTATGTGCTTAATGAATAACATAATGCATAAGTACTTAGATAAATTTGTTGTCGTATTCATCGATGACATTTTAGTTTATTCTAAGAATGCGGAGGAGCATAAAGAACACTTACGCATAGTCTTACAAGAACTAAGAGAGTAGAAGCTCTTTGCGAAGTTCAGTAAGTGTGACTTCTTTAAAGACGAAATCCAGTACTTAGGACACGTAGTCACCAAGGAAGGGATTTCAGTTGATCCTGAAAAGATTCGGGCAATTGAAGAGTGGCCGGTACCAAAAGATGTAACAGATGTTAGATCCTTCATGGGAATTACCGGTTACTACCGGAGATTTATTGAAGGTTTTTCAAAAATAGCCAACCCAATTACTTCCTTGCAAAAGAAAGGCAAGAAGTTTGATTGGAACGTGAAGTGTGAAGAAAGCTTTAGGAAACTTAAGACTTTATTGACAACTGCGCCTATTCTCAGAATAACGGACCCTATTCAAGATTTCGTAGTTTGCACCGATGCTTGTAATGACGGTCTAGGCGGAGTGTTGACTCAGAATGGACATGTCATTGCCTACGAATCTAGGAAGCTGAAAATTCATGAAAAGAATTATGCCACTTATGATTTGGAATTGGCTGCTGTTATCCATGCTTTAAAGATGTGGCGACACCACTTAATAGGCAAAAAATTTACTCTACTGACTGATAATAAGGGTCTGAAATACCTTTTAGACCAGCCTAATTTAAATGCAAGACAAGCCAGATGGTTGGCCTTCTTAAGTGAATACGATTTTGAAATTCAACACATAAAAGGAAAGGAAAATAAGGTGGCTGATGCTTTGAGCAGAAATGCAAGGCTGAATTTTGTATCAGCTAGCAGCACTCATACCTCGGATTTGAATGAACAGTTGGCTGAAGGGGTAAAATTAGATGAAAATTATCAGCACTTACAAGCTACAGCTAAAGAACCACCTACAGAAAGTTTGAAAAAGGGTTATAGTCTAAATGAAGATGGATTTTTATTGTTTAAAGACAGGCTATATGTTCCAAATGTACCCAAAGTTAAACTGTTAATTTTGGACAAAGTTCATAAAACCCCTTACTCAGGGCATCCAGGCTACCAGAAGACTGTCACCATGTTGAGAAAAGAATATTTTTGGCCTAATATGAAATATGAAACAGCTGAGTATATAGCTAAATGTTTGGACTGCCAACAAGTGAAAACAGAACACCAACATCCAGCTGGGTTGCTGCAACCTTTACCTATTCCTAACTGGAAGTAGGAGATAATTAGTTTAGATTTCATTACGGGATTACCTAAAAACCAGCATCAGAATGATTCAATTATGGTAGTGGTAGATAAATTAAGTAAATCAGCACACTTTATTCCTGTTAAAACCACTTACAAGGCTGCAAACATAGCTGATATATTTCTGAAACAGATTTTTCGGTTACATGGTGTCCCAAAAGTTATTATTTCAGACAGGGATCCTAAATTCACAGGGAATTTTTGGAAATCTTTGTTTAAAGGATTAAACACAACTCTGAATTTCAGCACTTCCTTCCATCCTCAGACGGACGGACAAACTGAAAGAGTTAATCAGGTATTAGAAGATCTGCTAAGGATGTATGTTAAGGATCAACCAGGTAAGTGGGAGGATTATTTACATTTAGCAGAATTTGCATACAATAACAGCTATCAATCGTCAGCTAAGTTTAGTCCTTTTGAAATTCTGTATGGACGTAAATGTAACACTCCTATCTCTTGGAGTAATCCAATAGATAGATTAGTGTTAGGTCCTGATTTGTTAAAAGAGATGGAACAGATTGTGAAACAAGTGCAGGTAAACTTGAAGATTGCCCAGGATCGGCAAAAGAGTCAAGCAGATTTGAAAAGAACTCCTAAAGAGTTCCACGTAGGTGAACATGTGTTCATCAAGGTAAGGCCAAAGAAAAGCTCCCTAAGACTGGGAAGTTGTGCAAAATTAGCGCCACGTTATTGTGGTCCATTTGAAATTTTATCTAGAATCGGTCAAGTTGCTTATCAACTAGCATTACCACCTAATTTAAAAGTACACAATGTTTTTCATATTTCTGTTCTGAAAAAGTATGTTCATGATGCTACTCATGTTATTGACTGGAACATTGTATAGGTAGAACCAGAAGGGGAAGTTCTGGTGGAACCGGATTGTATCCTCGTGAGGAGGGAAATTACTCTGCGGAACAACACAATTGGACAGCTAAAGGTGCAATGGAAGCACCTTAGTCCTGAAGAAGCTACTTGGGAACTGGAAAGTAAGATGCAGGAAGAATACCCAAATCTATTCCAGCAGGTAGTTGAAGATGAAGAATAAGTAACATCGAGGACGATGTTACATTTTAAGGGGGTGTGTATGTCACATACCCCAATTTTGCAAAAATAATGTAATTATTTTATTTATATTCCTGAGACATTATGTTAAATTTAATGCTAAGTAGGAATTGATGACTCAGCAGAGTCACCAGAAATGGAATGTAATTTATGAATATTATATTATTGATAAATAAATTATGGAGACAACAGCATGGGAGAGCTGTTAAAAGAGGTTACTGGTCTAACTGGTGGATGGAACTAGGTGGAAAGGCAATAGACAAGTGGCAGCATCCTCAAACACTTCCTAAGTTGCAGGTGGAAACTTCCCTATATTTTGGGGTCATGATTCCCCAAGAAAGTGGAATCTAAGCAGGTGGCTCATTAATGACAGTTAACCCAACTAAGACCTAGGCAATCTTTTAAATAGTACTTAATGAACTGAGTTGGGGGTTCAATATAGTTCTGGAGGGAGAATACATTCAGGTGAATGTTATTCAGGAGTCCCATTGAGGAAGAGGGAAAAACAGTAAGGAAGTGTTTTGAGATGAGATGCTGCAGTAACTTGGTTCCAGTTTAGCTATTTGGCTGAGTGAATTGTTCTGCTGCACCTAGTTCCAGCCAGGGAGACCAGAGCAAGCTCGGGGGTCCTGAGAAGTGCTGTTTGGGCACTCTCCAGGAATTGGTAGGGAGGAACAGCTCCCATTGCTGTTGTTGTCCACGAATCAAGATAGGTTCTGCTAGTTACTCCTCTATGTTCTTTAAGGATGAATGAATGTATGCTGCATTTATTATTAAGATGTCTGAATAGAGATTAGTTAATTAGCAGATCAAATATCCTAGAATATCAGAAGTAAGATTTGTTAACAGATACTGTGTTTTCTGCATTGTCAGTATGATTTTAATCTCTGTTCTAATTATATTGTCGTATTTATAATTTCCCTGAGAAAACTGTACATATTTATGGTAATGATGTATAAGTTATAATTGTAGAACTAGTTAAGTTATATTTTTTTTTGTGTTTTATAAACCAATAGGGGTAGCATGACAAGTATTGGTACCCTGTATAGGATAAAATTTATTATACAGTCATAGGATACAAACATAAAATCTAAACATAGATATTATAACAATTCACATCTAGGTCGATAAACCTTATAGGAGATGTTGTAAACATAAATAAAATCTCCATCTCAGAATGCAAATCTCAGTCAAGAGTTACCCCTTTATTTTCAAGAAAACTTAGTTAACTTTTCTTGATTTATTTATTATCAAATAAAACGATTATGTAAAAACCCTACAGAACTCTATTGTTGACTTAAACATCACCATAATAATCTACTCCAAGCTCACTATAACAACAGAATCTTAGAAACGTGACACTAGATGACATTACAAATGAGGAGTGACTTGAAACTAATCATTCCAATGTTTAAAAAGTAAAAATATATTTAGCAGAGAAATTACAAACCAAACAACACAGATAGCATGGATTTACAGCTCAGTGTCGAGTCCCCTTTTTATCACAAAACCCTACTTATTATTTCAACAAGCGATACATTACTATCCTCTTATCAAACCCTACTGAGAAGTTTCTAAAACATTAAGTTTAGCAGGAACCTCTTAGGCTCGGCATCGAGCTCATTAAAGGTAGTATTATTAACTTTCTTTTGACTCACTTATTGACAGAGTTTATTTACAACACTAAACACTCAGAATAGTAATTTTTGTTTATTGCAGAGTGACTATATTATTACATTATCTCCTGTTAGTTTCATGACTGTCAACAGAAGGAAATCACAACGATAGCATCATCTAGTAAAAACAAAACACGAAAACAGCATAGCCCTTATTCCGAACTCAGCAGCGAATTCTTTTATTTCATATTTCACAACCACAGAAACCATCCATGACAGCAGAGGTCATGTAGAACCCTATTTCCTTCTACGTGCTTTTCCTTTCTAAAGATAAACACACGGAATTGCAAACACTAAAATTTTACTTACGGCAGCAGTGTAAGTACCTTATATAAACATCTATGAGAGCATAGAAAATCATAAACTTATGTATCAACATCAATTAAAGACATACAGGAGAAACACACACAAGTTTTCAATAGAACTCGTTTTTACAGGTATTGTTAATACCCAACACGCATTAATAAACCCTGAATACTTTTGTTTGAGCCGGCATTAAAAACTACGAGGCCATACTGCCACCTACAGGATCGCTCTAAAATTTACACAGTAATTCCTCCACAGGAGTTATCAACATAGTAATAAAACTAAAAATTACAATTTGAACCATAGCTGTAATATTCTATACGACCCGGGATCTACGCCCTTAACTCATCAATACAACGCATAACAAACCCTGCTGAAAAACCCTATATTCTATTATGCAACACAGACCCAAAACCTACAACCAACAAGAAGGATTGCCATGGCTATCGACCAGGCTTACCCGGAGAAGCCCACTGATTTGAAGAAAGCGCCCTGTACACCATCACGAGCAGACAGGTCCTGTATTCACATGTTGCTACTAGTTAATAAACGCGGAGATATAAGAAATCCAAACTGTAAATATAAACACAATGAAGACGACCTGTAACTTACCGAGCTTGGTAATGGTTGAAGCATAGTATTCAGTATGGAGACCGCAAGTATGATGAGTGTGAGAAACCCATTATCATTAATACAAACCACAAGCTGGTAGGGACTAGGGTAGCTATCGAAATGGAAGTTCCAATTGAACTAAGCTGAGGGTTGTTGAAACGCAGAGGCAAGGTGAACTTGACATTTAAAAAGGATAAAAACCCTGGGATATCAACTGACTACAATGTCATTAACACAGTATATTGACACTCTTATAACACAGACCACAAGCCTGAAGGATCACAGATACAGTAAAACCATACTCATAACGTATCGATGGGGTTTGGACAGGAGGGTTTCACAGGGAGGCCGAGCCCGAGGACGAGGGAAATGTGCCCAGTTAGGGTTGAGTCACACTTAAATACTCCCAACACTTGGTGTAGAAACAAACACGTCACCCTTAAATTTTTGCATGTTGTGGGTCGAACACCTATAGTCCCTGAAGTGATCCCAATCATTCATACGATCATTTAAAAATTGCAAATTGACAAACCTCAATCATAGTAGGGGTGACTTTACAAGGTCGTGATACCATGCATAAGACTATATTGTAGTTATATATTGAAACCAACGTTATCGAACTTGCATGGTGCACAAATAAATTATATCCCTGCCACAAAATCAATTGAATTATACATATGACAATGGTATCCGAGACACCAAAGGTGTATCTATTAAGTTGTAAATAAAAGTAATAAATGAGTATGAGTCATAGAATTTTTGCATGGAGTCCTTATAGGAGGGATCAATACAAATATTCTAGGTCATCCTTTAATAACCAAAACATAGGGTAATAATCCTTGAATCCCTACTTTTTGAACCTTGACTCCGCAATTCATACAACATGTGAATGGAACAAAACTCAGACTGGTGTTACTCCAGAACCAGAGGAAGAAAGAAATTATGAATTGACCGAATCTTATACAAGTAATAAGTTATTTATACATTGCAAAACTTCTAGATCCTTGTAAGTGTAATCATACATCACACAGTAACAACAAGATAAGAAAAATAGTTTAAATTCCATTTGCTCGTGACATTTCATGATGCGAGATAAAAGATATTATTGCGACACAATAATAATAGCAAGAACAATACTCCATGAGGGTAAGAAAAACATCATGAAAAAGAACAATACCTATCATATTATCATGCAAAAATTGTCAACTCTCTAAGAGTAAGAATATATGAATATTACAGGAATAAAACTGCTACCTTTTTCAGTTGACAACCTGCCTCGCATGTTTAAATTTTACTGGGCATTTTGGTATAGCGAAAGAAATTAAAATGCTTTTAAAAATTATTGTAGCAACCGTATTTTACCTGTATACCTGTAAATGAAAGACATTTGGATGTATTAGCTCGGGAGCTAAGTAAGCCCAGTCGGCAATGACAACTCCCCCTTGTGGTTGAAAATAGAAAAACAATCAACAACAATTGAGAAACTCATAATAATATTTAAGTACAACAAAGACTATTTAGACATCCGTACAATCGCATAAGTTTAACATATAGTTAATTGACTGCATTTAACAACATTTAATGCTATCTTAAAATTTTTAAATTTTCTGAAATTTTTGGGTTTTGATAGTATTTCTCAGCACAGGTCTTCTAGCACATATCATCTTCTCTGGATCATCGTCACTGCTGCTGCTATCTCAATCAATCTCTGAATCTACTCGTCATAGGAAGTTCTACAGAGCCAGTCCTTTTTCATACTGGATGTAGGCCCACCACCTGCAGGTCTTCGTCATCACTGGCCATACTGTGGAATCCTCAGGACTTATTATGTCCATCACAAAACCTGGCTGCAGCATCCCAGGATATTACGAGCACAGAGCTCTACCTGTAGGATCTCCCAGGAGCACATTACATGTGACCCATCACAAAACTTGGCTGAAGCATCCCAGGCTGTTACGAGCACATGGCTCTACCTGTCAGATCTCCCAGGAGCACATTACATTGATCTCACCACAAAACCTGGCTGAAGCATCCGAGGCTGTTACGAGCACACAGCTCTACCTGTTGGATATCCTAGGAGCACATTACATGTGGTCCACCACAAAACCTGGCTGAAGCATCTGAGGCCTTTTTCATCCTGTCCAGATCTCCCAGGAGCAAATTACATGCCATAGGACAAAACCTCGAAAGAGCATCTGCCAGATATCCCAGGGAAATGAATTACATGCCATAGGAAAAACCTCGAAAGACTATCTGCAGATCTCCCAGGGCACAAATTATATGTCCTCCCAAGAAAAACCTCGAAAGAGCATTTGCAGATGTCCCAGGACACCGCATTACATGCCATAGGAAAAACCTCGAAATACCATCTGCAAATCTCGCAGGGCACAAATTGCATGCTTACCTGCACAACCTGATCCACAGCCACAAAGTATCATTTGATACTCACCATACATCATCTTGATGTACAGATGATCATCCTGATCATCATCACTGCAACATCCTGCTGCATGTCATCTAGAGAAGCTCGTCATCCATGATCATCCTAATACATATCAATATACATGATCTACCTGATCATACAATGCATCCACCTGATACATAGATACATGATCCACACAATGTATCCATCAACATACATGATCTACCTGATCATACCTGATACATATCAATATACATGATCTACCTGATCATACAATGTATCCTCCTGATACATATACAGATACATGGTCCAAGCATCCAACATGATGCATATACACAATACATACAAATGATCCAACCGATCATATCCAACATCCAACTGATCATATCCAACATCCAACATGATGCACACATACATATAAATGATCCAACTGATCATACAAAGCAGAAAATAGAACATCATCCTGATGCTCATCATCCAGCGCTTACATCCACAGCCATGTGGAGAATTCTCCTTCCAACATGCTTGGAATGGCTTTAGCAAATGTGTCCATCACTTCTTCCTCGAAGTGTCATGAATCTGAAGAACACCAAGCCTCTCTCTGAAGTACTCAAACTTCACTATGGCTAGTGGATTCATCAGCACATCTGCAATCTGCTCGTCTGTCGCAACATACAGGAGCTTCACAGCTCCTCTCTGCACCATATCCCTGATATAGTGATATTTGATCTCTATGTGTTTCGACCTGTCATGAAACACAGGGGTTCTCAAACATCTTCACACAACTCTGGTTATCATAGAATATACCAGTAGCATCCAACGGGAGGTCAAATAACTCAGACAGTAGCTTCCGTAGCCATACTATCTCACAACTAGCTGAACAGGCTGTAACATACTCTGCCTCAGTTGTACTCAGTGCCACGCAGGACTGATTCCTGCTAAACCATGAGATCAAACCTGATCCCATACTGAAGAAGCATCCAGATGTGCTCTCCCTATCTGCAGCACTGCCAACCCAATCTGAATCAACATAACCCTGCAGGTTAAGCTTTTGATTCGCTTCATACTTGAGCCCATAATCCACTGTACCCTTCAGGTACCTCAGAACATGCTTTACAGCAATCAGGTGAACACTCCTCAGATCTGTCATGAACTGACTCAATGTGTTCACAGCAAAGCAAATATCTGGTCTCGTGTTCATTAGGTACATCAAGGACCCAATCATCTGATGATACATAGAGACATCAACCGGCTCAGATGAAGCATCACATAGAAGCTTCAGATTCGATGCTATAGGTGTGGCCATGGCCTTGCAGTCCATCATCCCGAATCTCTTCAGGATATCTACTGTGTACTTCCCTTGACCAAGGAATATCCCACCTGCATTCTACCACACCTCCATACCTAGGAAATAGTGCATCATTCCCAAATCTTTCATATCGAATTCAGCAGCAAGCTTCCTCTTAGTATCTGCAATCAGTCTATCATCTCTTGTTACAAATAAGTCATCCACATACAGGAGTAGAATCACAGGATTCCCTTCCTCAACCTTGTAGTAAAGGTTGGAATCCGCTTTACTCTTGGTAAAGACCAAATTGGATAGAAAGCTGCCTATCCTACCATACCAAGTTCTGCACATATATGATTTCCTGTCATGTGTCTCAGAACCAAGTGGTTG
This sequence comes from Larix kaempferi, assembly GCA_027924585.1. Taxonomy (NCBI): domain Eukaryota; kingdom Viridiplantae; phylum Streptophyta; class Pinopsida; order Pinales; family Pinaceae; genus Larix; species Larix kaempferi. Next base: position 891,750 of record BSBM01000014.1, read on the forward strand.
CGCCACATACACTTCTTCTTCAACTACACCATTCAAGAAAGTTGTCTTGAAATCCATCTGGTGTATCTTCTATTTCATCACTTTTATATTTCTCTATGCTACCGTCTACAGCATGCTTGATCTTGATAGATCCATATGGAAGTCACAACAGACTTCCCTTCAGCTCTTGGGACTGCATCCCAAACATCGTTCTTCATGATCAACAGATCATGGCATTCTTTATGTATCCTGGGAACTTCAATATCTTCAATAGATCATTTTGTTGCTGAACAAATGTTGTAGTTCTTCTTTTGTAGGTGATGGCATACGATCTTTCCTACACAACAAGTTAAATTGCATGATTAAAAAACATCTCATAGTTTTTAGAACGAATTCTTGCACATAAAGAAATATGTCATACAGTCATGCAATTGTCTTAGCCAATGCTTCGATACAACATTTATCCATATCCCGTAACTTTCTAGATGCCTTCCAATCTCTACCAGAACATTGTTAAGAGTGTGCATAACTCCCAACATGTCAGCAAAGAGGTTTCATTCTAGATAAGTAGAAATGGAATGTTGTACAGTGCCATAGGCCACTTACCCATGCATATTAGTAGTATACTGTTCATCAATGCAATTATTCTAATATGCATAATACACAACCTAATTCTAGGAACATCAGTATATACATTATTGAACAGTATTATTTAAGAAATGACAATTCAAATACTTATCTTTGTTTGTTTGTTGGGTGGACTCCCTCTGAGTCTTCACTTCCTTGCAGGAGCTACTGGAGTCCTAATCTTAAGTAGCTTCTTCTACACCTTTTTGATGTGGAATGTAGAGAGATGGTCAACTCCGTCTGAAGATCTGCATCCTTGCAGAAACCACTTGAGTGTACTCCCTCTTGATCTTTGCTTCCTGGATTACTTGTCCTTGAACTTATATTCATTCTCAATCCCTGTGCATGCTTGTTAGTATCACCATTGTGTTATCCTCTAGGTCTCATACGTAATCAAACATTCATTAGTATACTATTAAAACACAATAATCTCAAGCATGTATAGTCATGGTCATTTCAAACAGAAATAATAAGCATTAGCATTCAAGTTTTATGTAGGATTCTTATGGTTATTCAAATCATAAGAAACATAACATGTCTAAACCTATAATTACTCAAACCTATGACTCTTTGGGTTAGTCATATCATTAATTAAGGTAAGACACATAATATGCATATACCCATGATTATTTAAACTTATGACTTCATGAATAATCATTATCAACAACACAACAGTATAAGATCCTAACCCAAGGTAGGATTCTATCTTGATATAGGAAAAACATACCTCGATTAGCATGCTAGCTAGTTATGTCTAACATACTCACATGATGTCTTCTTGTTCTTCTTCAATGACTTGTTCTAGTAACCTGTATATCTCATAGGTTAACCATTATAAAACCAAGTTATACATATCTCGTAAATGGATCTTCTATGAGATCCATGACAATGGATGAATATTTGTCCTCATGTCATCATGATCATATGTTGTTGAACCAGAACATGATTTGTCTTTCTTGGTGTACCTTTCATGTTAGTAGACAACATTGTTAAAATTCAATATGCTAAGACAGAAAATAGCAGCATTACATTCCATTTCACAATAATAGCATATACAGGATCACTGAAGAAACAACAAGCACAGCATAAACACAAGAGACAGAGATTTATCCTGGGAAACCCTCATGGGGTAGAAAACCCAGCAAAGCTTCCTCAATATAGATGACCAGCAATATACAAAGATGAAACCCTGAGACATGATCTCCTCCTCCACAATAGCAGACCTCTCCTCCACAAGTGCGCTATCCTCAAGTGTGTGAGTGTATCAAATGAGGAACACACCTCCTCTATTTATACACTACTCTGATATGTATTTTACACAAGTACATGTAGGCTCGTATTTAACCATTAGGTTAAATACCCCATTATAACTGACTGGGCCGACCCCCACATGGTGGGTCTAATAACCCTAGTTACCACACCCAACTCGGAGGAATAAACATCTCCGGATTTATAGTATAATCTCATCGGAGGTATGGAACATCTCCGGAATAAATAATATACAAATATAATATTCTTTGAAGTTACAATATTTCAACACTCCCCCTTAACGAGAAGGATATTATAACAGTATCTGCACGAGCAAGGAGTCATCAACATCATACATGATACATCTATAAATCATTGGAAGCTTTCTCAACATCATCAGTAACTCAAGCAGTTACTGGAACATCTTCAATACTCGAACATCAACATCTTCAGTACTGAGTCTTTATCTTCTGCAGCACTCGAACGGATACAACAACATCAACATCTGGATCCTCACGATCATTAGCATCGTCATCACACGATCATCAGCATCATCATCACACAATCATCAGCATCGTCATCACACGATCATCAGCATCGTCATCATCATGATCATCGCACGATCATCAGTATCGTCATCCCACGATCATCAGCATCGTCATCACACGATCATCAGCATCGTCATCACACGATCATCAGCATCATCATCACACTATCATCAGCATCGTCATCACACGATCATCAGCATCGTCATCTCACGACCATCAGCATTCACATGATCATCAGCATCGTCATCACACGATCGTCAGCATCGTCATCACACAGGTATCCATAACAATACAAGTAACCACATCATTATAAAAAATCACTTTCTCGGAGACCATTCGTCTACGGATCAATTCAGCGACCAAAGTCCGGGGATGATACAATCCCCACTTCTCGGAGACCACACGTCTACGGATCAATTCAGGGACCGAAGTCCGGGGATGATACAATCCCCACTTCTCGGAGACCACATGTCTACGGATCAATTCAGGGACCGAAGTCCGGGGATGATACAATCCCCACTTCTCGGAGACCACACGTCTACGGATCAATTCAGGGACCGAAGTCCAGGGATGATACAATCCCCACTTCTCGGAGACCACACGTCTACGGATCAATTCAAGGACCGAAGTCCGGGGATGATACAATCCCCACTTCTCGGAGACCTCACGTCTATGGATCAATTCAGGGACCGCAATCCGGGGATGATACAATCCCCACTTCTCGGAGACCTCACGTCTACGGATCAATTCAGGGACCTAAGTCCGGGGATGATACAATCCCCACTTCTCGGAGACCTCACGTCTACGGATCAATTCAGGGACCTAAGTCCGGGGATGATACAATCCCCACTTCTCGGAGACCTCACGTCTACGGCTCTCTTTAGGACTGAAAGTCCAAGGATGATCCAATCCCCTCAACTGTCCACTAACGACTTCATTCTCGGAGACCTCACGTCTACGACTCTCTTTAGGACTGAAAGTCCAGGGATGATCCAATCCCCTCAACTTTCCACTAAGGACTTCATTCTCGGAGACCTCACGTCTACGGCTCTCTTTAGGACTGAAAGTCCAGGGATGATCCAATCCCCTCAACTGTCCACTAAGGACTTCATTCTCGGAGACCTCACGTCTACGGCTCTCTTTAGGACTGAAAGTCCAGGGATGATGCAATCCCCTCAACTATCCACTGAGGACTTCATTTTCTGAGACCTCACGTCTACGGCTCTCTTTAGGACTGAAATTCCAGGGATGATCCAATCCCCTCAACTGTCCACTAAGGACTTCATTCTCGGAGACCTCACATCTACGGCTCTCTTTAGGACTGAAAGTCTAGGGATGATCCAATCCCCTCAACTGTCCACTAAGGACTTCATTCTCGGAGACCTCACGTCTACGGCTCTCTTTAGGACTGAAAGTCCAGGGATGATCCAATCCCCTCAACTATCCACTAAGGACTTCATTCTCGGAGACCTCACGTCTATGGCTCTCTTTAGGACTGAAAGTCCAGGGATGACCCAATCCCCTCAACTATCCACTAAGGACTTCATTCTCGGAGACCTCACGTCTACGACTCTCTTTAGGACTGAAAGTCCAGGGATGATCCAATCCCCTCAACTGTCCACTGAGGACTTCATTCTCGGAGACCTCACATCTACGGCTCTCTTTAGGACTGAAAGTCCAGGGATGATCCAATCCCCTACCTGTCCACTAAGGACTTCATTTTTGGAGACCATACATCTACGGATCTATTCAGGGACCGAAGTCCAGGGATGATACAATCCCTACCTGTCCACTAAGGACTTCATTTTCGGAGACCATACGTCTACGGCTCACTTTAGAACATGTGTTCAAGGATGATACAATCCCCACATGTATTCTCATCAATACATCTATCATCAAAAGCATGTATTCTTAACATCAAAAGCATGTATAAGTAAAACTAAGTATTCTAAGTATAAGAGTCCTAAATCTAAATATTTCTAAGTATCTAGGTGTAGAGAACAGGTTACCTCATCATCGACCTTGTTGTTCAATGAGACAATCTCATCATCAGTGACTATACTACTCCCCCTTTCGAGGAGGGTCCTTTTGAGCTACACCAAGCTTGTCTCGGAAGTATTCAAATTTCACTCGAGACAGAGGTTTGGTTAGTTCATCAGCAACCTGTTACAAATTCAAACTTTATAGTTCCTTTCTGTGTCATATCTTGTTAGATCCCTATGATCTTTGACTTATCATGGAACACTGGATTCTATGTCATCTTGATACAACTCTATTTGTCACATAGGATCACAGTTGGTTCTATCTCTAAGTCAAACAATCCTGAAGCCAAACTTCTTCACAACTAGCAGAGCAAGCAGCCATATATTCTGCTTGTGCTAAGAGCCACACTAGACTGCTTCCAGCTAAACCACGAGATCATGGCTAATCCCAGACAATAACATCCTCTTAATGTGTTCTTCTTGTCTGATACATTTTCTTCCCAATCAGCATCTGAGTAGCCATCTGAAGTCATGATATCCAAGATAGCACAGATCAAAGTCTATCGTATCCTTTAGGTGCCTCATCACATGCTTTGCAACTATCAGGTGAAAACATCTAGTTTCCACTAGATACTAACTCAAGGTATTCACAACAAAGCATATATCTAATCTAGTATATGTTAGATACATCAATGACCCAATAATTTGATTGTACAGAGTTATATCCACTAACTCTGATGAGTTATCCCCTAACAGCTTCAAGTTGGAATCCATAAGAGTGGCCATTCCAACACCTCAAGTCATATTTCTCATCATACTTTCCCTAGTTGAGAAATATTCCTTCTGAGCCTTGCCATACTTCCAGACCTAGGAAGTAAAGCATCAATTTGAGATCTTTCATTTTTATTTCTGCATTGAATGATCTTCTGCATATCTATCTGTGCCATCTCTCGTTTAGATGGGTCTACTGATATGAGCCTCAATATCATTCGAACTTTGTGGTGAGTTCCTTCTTGCATCCATGTCATATGTGTATAGAAATCATATTCAACCTTGTAGCAAAGGTTGAGATCCACATCACCCATGGTGATCATTAAGCTTATCAATTTATTATCGATCCTAGGTACCTATACAGAACCTGATTCACACTTCTTCTTTAATTACACCATACTTGGAGCAAACATCTTGTCGTGATTCTCTTCCCCTTTCTAAGAGAATCTTCTAGCCATGAGCCTTCTATATTTTGTTTGATTTTTAAATCTTCTTGTTTGAACATCCACCACTTGTACGGTGTCCATCATTCTTCATGACCTTTCCTACAAATCAAAATTAAGTACATGATTAGTAATACTTCATAATCATCAAATCATATTGACATGATAACCTATTATGCATACAGATATCATTTACATAGTGATGCAACTATTTTGACCAATACTTTGGCACAACACTTTCCCATATCCTGTATGCATACAGTGGCTATCTAGATGCCTTCCATCTCTACCAAAACATACTATTGAGAGTGTGCACAACTCTCAGCATGTCAGCAAAGAGGTTTCATTCTAGACAAGCAACAATGGAATGTTTGTCCAACTTACCAATCATATGCACATTAGTTGTATACTGTTCAATGCTTTATGAATGTTTACACTCAGCATTATATATTCTAGGAATACAAATATGCATACAACCTATTACAGGCAATATCATTACTATTTCAAATAACAACTCAAATACTTATCTTTTATGTTTGTGTGGCTGCCTCCCTCTTGATCTTCTGTATGTCTTTTGAACTTCTATTCATTCTGTACCACTGTGCATGCTCAAGAGTCATCCTCATGATCTCATACAAACATACACTCATTAGTATATTCTAAATGCTATCAAAACATTATAGTACTAAATAATCTTGAAAATGTATATTCATGATTATAGTTAATAAACATTAGTATTCAAGATTTCAGGGAAGTCTTCTTTTACTCATGCATACCATCAATCAAGATAAAAGATATTATATGCATAATCCCTTGATTACTAACTTTATGAATAAGCATAACCAATCATTCCAAGTATACTTATATAAGGGATCCTAACACAAGGTAAGATTCATGGGAAACATACCTGGATTAGTATACCTACTTGGTTATGTACAACATACCTAAACAATCTCTTCAATGATTTAGAGATCCTGAGCTAGAACCTGCATGTCTCATAGGTTAAGCATAATATAACAAAGTCATACATACCTCGTAAGTAGAACAAAGATTATGGATGAGTCTTTGTCTTCATGTTTTCATGGTCATGGAGCCTGATTTGTCTTTTGTGACGTACCTGTATCTTGTTAGCAGACAACATCAACCTCACACAACATCATAATGCATTAGTACAATCATAAGTGTCAACACCCTAACCAATGAATATCTTCTATCATGCATTCATAATTTTGTTAAGGTGATACAACAAATCTAAAATCAAGATTGTACTAACCGCAATAACATGAAGACAAACATACCATAAACTTAATCATGAACAAATCTCAAAACATACCTCGATGAGTCATACCTCTCGAGATCGCTTGTAATCTCCTTATGTAAAGCCTTAGCCTCATCTCCCTCTGAAACAGGAACTCCTTCACTTATGCAGGTGACCAATCCATCTTCTTCTAGGATTAACCCTATCCACTTGATTTGCAAGAACTGGACCTGAAGGGATTCACTCGACGTGACCCTAAACTGGGGTTTGATGAATCCCACTCTTCTACCCAATCAAAATGTTTGATCCAAAGCTCTAAGCTTCTATTTTTCTGAGGAGCTTCCAGCCATGGTCACAGATTTCAAAAATTCCCATTTTTACAGAAGCTCTAATTTTCCACTTTTCTGATCAAAGTCCTGAACTAGGGTTTGATCAAGCCCGGCCTTCTGACCAACCAAAAAATCTGATCTTGGTCTCTAAATTTCTATTTTGATGAGTAGCATTCAGCCGTGGTCTCCGTTTACAAAAATTCCAACTTTCTTTAAAGCCCTAAATTCCGGAAGCCATGAATGAAGGTACTCAAAAGTAATTCTGTTTTGACAGAAATATGTACCTGATTGTTTCTAGTGTAACTCCAAACTTTTAAATCCACAGGGTCTGAAAACGTTTTCTGAGATAGCTTGACCTGTTATCTTTCCATCCTAACAGGTCTGACCTCAATTGGATTCTCTGAGAGAGAGTTATGTCAAATGTCACAACGTGACCTGTTTTGGGATAAAACAGAAGAGCGAACTTGTACGACGTGCCACGTGTCACTGTTTGAACTTCGGCCTTTGAAAAACGTTTTTGGGGTATCTCGGCCTATTATCTTTCCATCCTGATAGGTCAGACCTCAATTGGACTCTCTGAGAGAGCGTTATGCCAAGTGTCGCAACATGACCTGTTTATGGGATAATACAGGAGGACGAACTTGTATGGAGTGCCACGTGTCACTGGTTAAACTTCGGCCTCTGAAAACGTTTTCTGAGATAGTACAGACTGTGTACTACCTGTCACTTTCTACGAAATTTCATTTGGAGCTTCCTAGCCCAAGATATGACCTTTTTCCCAAGGTCACCTGATTTTGACTCAGATCTGGAAGAGGCAGAAACCCTATATTGTACAGATCATAAATCACAAAGTATAACGAATTAGAGGTTTTCCTTTGGACACAAGGTACCTGGAGATTTAATCTTCGTCCTGTAACAATTTCAGATCCGAAAACTTCTCCAAAACGGATTTATAGCAAAAGTGCTACGATGACTGGTTTTTGCTATGTAAAACCCTAACCTTCAAATTGCCGTAAGTAAAGGAAGTGTTGTTAGTGCCATACCTTGTCTTCCTTCAGGTTAGCTCTGATACCATGTTAAAATTCAATATGCTAAGACAGAAAATAGCAGCATTACATTCCATTTCACAATAATAGCATATACAGGATCACTGAAGAAACAACAAGCACAGCATAAACACAAGAGACAAAGATTTATCCTGGGAAACCCTCATGGGGTAGAAAACCCAGCAAAGCTTCCTCAATATAGATGACTAGCAATATACAAATATGAAACCCTGAGACATGATCTCCTCCTCCACAATAGCAGACCTCTCCTCCACAAGTGCGCTATCCTCAAGTGTGTCAGTGTATCAAATGAGGAACACACCTCCTCTATTTATACACTACTCTGATATGTATTTTACACAAGTACATGTAGGCTCGTATTTAACCATTAGGTTAAATACCCCATTATAACTGACTGGGCCGACCCCCACATGGTGGGTCTAATAACCCTAGTTACCACACCCAACTCGGAGGAATAAACATCTCCGGATTTATAGTATAATCTCATCGGAGGTATGGAACATCTCCGGAATAAATAATATACAAATATAATATTCTTTGAAGTTACAATATTTCAACAAACATAAACCTCATACAACACCATAATACATTAGTACAATCATAAGTGTCAACACCCTAATCAATGAATATCTTCTATCATGCATTCATAAATTTGTTAAGGTGATACGACAAATCTAAAATCAAGATTGTACTAACCATAATAATATGAAGACAATCATACCATAAACTTAATCATGAACAAATATCGAAACATACCTCGATGAGTCATACCTGTCGAGATCGCTTGTAATCTTCTTATGTAAGGCCTTAGCCTCATCTCCCTCTGAAACAAAAACTTCTTCACTTATGTAGGTGACCAATCCATCTTCTTCTAGGATTAACCCAATCCACTTGATTTGCAAGAACTAGATCTGGAGTTGGATTAGGGTTTGTCAGAGAAACCCCAAAAATTCAAACTTTGAATTTCAAACTTCTCTAAAAGGATAGAAATATGTGCCTTGATGAGATGATCACACTGGTATGCTTATAATTTGAAAACCGCAAAGTTTCACTCCTCAATTTTTCCTTTGAAACTTCTGGATTCACTAGACGTGACCCCGAAGTGGGGTTTGATGAAGCCCACTCTTCTGCCCCATCAAAAGGTTTGATCCAAATCTCTAAGCTTCTATTTTTCTGAGGAGCTTCCTGCCGTGGTCACAGATTTCAAAAATTCCCATTTTTACAGAAGCCTTAATTTTCCACTTTTCTGATCAAAGTCCCGAACTAGGGTCTGATCAAGCCCGGCCTTCTGCCCAACCAAAAATTTTGATCTTGGTCTCTAAATTTCTATTTTGATCAGTAGCATCCAGCCATGGTCTCCGATTACAAAAATTCCAACTTTCTCCGAAGCCCTAAATTCCGGAAGCCATGAATGAAGGTACTAAAAAATAATTATGTTTTGATTGAAATATGTACTTGATTATTTTTGTTGTAACTCTGAACTTTTCGATCCACGGGATCTAAAAAAGTTTCATGAGATAGCCCGACCTGTTATCTTTCCATCCTGACAGGTTTGACCTCAATTCGATTCTCTGAGAGAGAGTTATGCCAAGTGTCGCAACGTGACCTGTTTATGGGATAATAAAGGAGAGCGAACTTGTACGGCGTGCCACGTGTCACTGTTTCAACTTTGGCCTCTAAAAATGTTTCTTGGGATAGCTCGCCCTGTTATCTTTCCATCTTGACAGGTCTGACCTCAATTGGACTCTCTGAGAGAGAGTTATGCCAAGTGTCGCAACGTGACCTGTTTATGGGATAATACAGGAGAGCGAACTTGTATGGTGTGCCACGTGTCACTGGTTCAACTTCGGCCTCTTAAAATTTTTTTTGAGATAGTACAATCTGTGTACTACCTGTCACTTTTTACGAAATTTCATTTGGAGCTTCCTAGCCCAGGTTATGACCTTTTTCCCAAGGTCACCTGATTTTGACACAGATCTGGAAGAGGCAGACACCCTATATTGTATAGATCATAAATCACAAACTGCAACGAATTAGAGGTTGTCCTTTGGACACAAGGTACATGGAGATGTAATCTTCGACCTGTAAAGATTTCAGATCCGAAAACTTCTCCAAATCGGATTTATAGTGAAAGTGCTACGATGACTGGTTTTTGTTATATCAAGCCCTAGCATCATAAGTGCAACAAGTGTCATACATGCCATATCATGCCTTCTTTTAGGCTAGCTCTGATACCATGTTAAATTTTCAGAATTTACTTCAATCTAATCTAGGATCTTAACTGAGAGAACAACATGTACAGCAAATCTACAGCATATCATTCATGGAGACAATAATGCAAGCACACAAGAGACACAAAGATTTACTTGGGGAAAACCATAAAGGTGAAAAACCCCAATAACTTTCTCAGAGATAGATAGAGCAATGATACAACCCAACCATAAGAGATAGACATATCCTAGCAACAGATCCTCCTCCTCCATAAGTGCGCCACTCCTCCTTGAGTGCATGAGTGAGAAGTGAGTGAGTAAATAGAGTGCCTCCCGCACACTATTTATACTTGACTTGACTTGCCTTTTACATAAATCATGTAGGCTCGAACTTAACCACATAACATAATGCTGACTGGGCCGACCCCCAATAGGGTGGTCTAATAACCCTTCGACCCACATGGCCAACCCCCAATAGGGTGGTCTAATAACCCTTTGACCCACATGACTTATACAGGGCCGACCCCAACAAAGTGGTCTAATAACCCATCAAGAATAAGTTACGACGTTTACAATATAAATGACGACACTTCCTTATAGAGGAATAATACCATCTCTATAGGAGTACATACAACATACATATATGAAATACATTCTGAAGTTACATATACATCAACATCCTTACACTCATTTAAAATGCATTATTTCTACAACCTACTAAGCATCTCAAACACTTCTTGAACACTCTACTCCTTAAATTGAATTGTATCTCCTACATTGATCTAATTGTATCTCTTACCTTGATATAATTATATCTCCTACCATTACGTTTTCAAGTGTGAATTCCTCTCATAACAACCTCCACTCTTTAATGCATCTGCTAACCTCTTTAAAGCACATTTGTCATATGTTTCTATCTCTTATTATTAATAACATTACACCAAGTTTTTTTTTATCCCCAATGATATTTCTCCAACCACATATATCATACTTATCCTTTTATAAATTATTTATAAACGATAGTTGTATTTTTCCAACCATATATCATATATATATTTTTATACATTATATATATAAAATCAAACCTTTTGATGATGAAATCTATGTTTTTAAATATACACATCAATTATAACTCATATGCATATCATGTATCCTGTCCACTTATATAAAGTAACCTACTTTAATAGTAAAAGTACCATGTTCTTATATTTAAAATAAACTACTTTAATATGGGGTATGAGTGGGTTTAATGGTTAAAAACATGTGTTCCTAGGAGGTTGTCCGTTCAAATTAGAAGTTAGCAATTAGATTAATTTTGGTAAAAATGATAAAAAATTATCCAAGTTTGAAAATAAAAACTTCAACATTTTAACTTCTTATGTCTTCCACTTATAATCCAACTACGTATTCCTAGGAGGTCACACGTTCAAATGTTCAAATCCGACATTTAAATTAATTTTACTAAAAATGATAAAAAAATTATCCAAGTTTGACAATAAAAACTTCAACATTTTGACTTTTTATGTCTTCCACTTATAATCCAACTACGCTTATGTTACTTTTGTGGGGCTTAAGGTTCTTCGAGTCTGGATGTTGATTCAATTGGGTTGGATTCAATAACCATTCATTTAAAATATCTATAAAGTTGCAAATATCCATTGGTCTCATATTCAACACTTCTCTATCAAAGCAATCTCTAACATCTAATCTTTAAAGAAAAACAGTTTTGACACTTGCAATCAACCACGGGTCCGAGGAAGTAGCCAAACAATAAGAGATCCAACACAACACACGAGAGCCGCAATAACTAGAAGCATATCCATTTACATGCCAACTAGATCCAGTTTATGGCAAAAATAATATAAATCCTTCCCGGTATCGCACGTAACTTTGTATGTATATACATAACTTATAGTATATAAGATCATGGTGATAATTGATTTTTAATGAAGTGTTTTTTCTAATTAATATTAGCTAGCCTATAATTTTATCTCCAGTTATTACATAAAACGCCCGTTATCCAAATATACTGATCTTTGGGATGGCTGGAGTTTCCACGATTAAAAAAATAAAAAAATGAAAATGACATGACTGGAGTTTCTACGAATAGTAAAAAAAGTCGCGCAATAACCTTTTAGCTACAACTCTCCACACACGCCAAGTGCGGTGGTAAGGTTAGAAATTCTCACACGAAAAGGTCGCCAATGCTCACACGTATTACAAAACCATAGACTTATCAATAAATTGAAAACCTAACTCATCCACTCTCTTTGAATGGTATTTCTGTATTGTTATGGGCATCCATAGAATATTTTGGATTTTATCAACGAGAGATAGAAGGTGACCAGATCGAAGCTTATATAACTCTGAGAAACCCAACATTCTTGAAGGGTATGAACTCGCACTCTCCGGATCGCTAGGGTTGTTTGTCTTTATGAGCTGTGAGAGCCGGTTCCTATAGAATTGCTGTTTCACTACCGATTGTGCAGCAACAAGTATCGAATTCGATCTTCTGGAAGAAATACCTGTTGTGTTGTATTTTAGGGGGTCGAGAGCGTATCACTGGCAATGATGACTGAAACACAACCTCAGGAGGTGTGGACATCATCGGTGCATTCGATCGAGGAACTTACTGACAAGGAGGAGCCGAGTTCCAGATTGTCAGGCGGATCGAACCAAATCAGAAAGACGGGCTCCCAGGAGGAAGAAGGATATAGGGAGTGGCTGCACGAGATGGTGGGGCGATCCCATTCATATTCGCATGATGATAGGGGGAGCCAATTCATTAGGTGCTCATCGGTGGTGGTGCAGCGAGTGGAGGCGCCATTAAGCGTCGCGTGGTCGCTGGTGCGGCGCTTCGACAAGCCCCAAATCTACAAGCAATTCGTCTGTGGATGTTTCTTACCGGGTGAGGGGGATTTGAAGGTCATCATCGGCAGCGTGAGAGAGGTTCAAGTCGTCTCCGGTCTCCCTGCGGCCACCAGTACTGAGCGACTGGACATTCTGGACGATGAGCAGCATATTCTGAGCTTCAGCATCCTGGGAGGTGATCACAGGCTCAGCAATTATCGATCCATCACCAGTCTGCACGAGAGGCTTATAAATGGGAAACCCGGAACCATTGTCATCGAATCCTACGTGGTGGATGCGCCACATGGGAATACAGAAGAGGAGACATGTTTATTTGTGGATACCATCGTGAAATGCAATCTGCAGTCCTTGGCTCAAGTGTCCAAGCACCATATCAGCACACGCGCTTGCTTATAGTCTCGCAGTCCGTGCTACCGGTTTCTGAATAATTGTTTACTTTGTTTTTGTTGGATATACATGAGTTTGAGAGTGTGTACAGGCGCATTTCTGATGGAAACTAGCAGAGCCCTTCGAAGTCGCGTATAATATTCATATCTGATCATGTGAGTCTTATGGATTTGGTTGTTAGAAAGTGCAATTCAATGGTTTCATGGGTTTTTCAAACCTCAAGATCTAGCAGTGCTGCAAGATTGGTTTTCTCCACAACTATGAAGCTGCTCTCTTCATATACTGCAGGAGGTCACAAAAGGAATTGCTAATAGTCATTTTTCCATTTTTCCATCTGTGTTTAGGCAATGAAAGGTATTCTTAGATTAGTGGGGGCATGTAAACCTGAATTTTCAAGTAGGGTTTTATTGAATTTTCAAGTAGGGTTTCATTGTTCCTGCTCAGCCTGATTTGAAAAAATCTATCTGTGCAAATATATTCCAGAAAATTTTCTTGAAAAGCCTGATTTGAAAAAATTACCGGAAGAATTACATGTATATTTCGCACCATGTTCGCAGTTAGGTCGACGTCTCTCCACGAAAACCCCAATTCTCACATCTACATCGACGTCAACTTGCTTCTCTCCGCTTTAGCAGTAGTTGCTTCTCGCCCACGCAAACTCCAACTCCATTTACAAAATGAATAATAAAAAATGAAAATCCAACCCAGAAAGAAGGAGTTCTGAGTTGACTTTTTTGGATTTCGATGGTCACTTCGAAAATATCTCGATGATGATAATAGATAGAGGCACATCGCATTCCAATTTAATTAGTATATATTTGAATGGTGAGTTAGTGTTCTCTTATTATATCTTTATATTATTATTGTTATTATTATTATTATAATATAGATTATATTATTGTATTTTAATATTATTATATAGATAAATGTTTATATTTTATAATATTAGGTGGATTAGGAAGCTTTTTTCTAGATTGCAGGAAGGTTAAATAAATGTTATGTCAAGATTTATTTAAACAATTAAATATCTATATGATTGTATATAGATATGAAAGTTTATATGTGATAACTACAAATTAAATAATTATTATATATATATATATATATGAAAGTTTACATGTGATAAGGGTAGTTCAGATATGTGTTCATTTAAGGAACTACAAATTAATTAATTATGTTAGTTTGTTTAATATCTAAACACAATTACTGAATTGCAGTTTAGGATAAAATGACAATCAAAACCCTTAGTTTTTCCGATAATTTGGGGATAAAAACTGGTTAAAATTCTTGTTGGAAATTGCTATTTTCACAATTTGTAATTTTTGCAATTGAGATGGAATTGTCTGCGCAATTTTAAAACTACCAATATCCGCCAAATTAGGATTTTGACAAAAATTGAGGCTATCAGATTTACTTTCAGTGTCTTGTTGGTACTCTATGGGTTTACTTCGATTTTCTCTCTCGCCAGAATCAACCAGAGTGGATTTAGTTGCAGAAAGTAACATGAAAGTCTTGCATATCATTAAATTGATGGCTTGAGGATTTGAATAAGTAGGAGAGTTCGAAACTTCCTCCCTGCCAATCTAGTTATTCAACCACGGAAAGGCTGAACCGCCAATATATCATATGAAAATTTGGGATAAACAATATCCGAAAACGTCCGTGACTACTTGCATATCAATGTAGCCAACACACAGTGCAACTTGCGATTTTAGGGATTTGAGATTGAACGTGGGTTTTCTTCGCTAGTTTAAGGCCACTACGTTTCTTTCCAGTGTTTTACACGACATGAGGTGCAAGTTGCAGTGTCGGCCTGGGATAAACAATATCCGAAAACTTCCGTGACTACTTGCATATCAATGTAGCCAACACATAGTGCAACTTGCGATTTTAGGGATTTGAGATTGAACGTGGTTTTTCTTCGCTAGTTTTAAGGCCACTACGTTTCTTTCCAGTGTTTTACACGACATGCGGTGCAAGTTGCAGTGTCGGCCTTTCTTCATCTACTTGAGAGTTTCTTCGTATTCTTATAATTATTCCCCGTGAACACCATTCGACCACCTTATCTAACCTGTTCGCACATGTCACTTCCATGTAGTATGTGCTTCTATTAATATAAAAACCAGCATAGTTTTTATACTGGTCAAAGTAATTGTAAAAGTAATTTAAGGGAGGTTTTATATTTAAATTGTTAATAAGAATGTGTTAAAAGTATTTTATTTGAAAATTGGTTTAGTGTTTTGATGATTAGTGTGGTTAATGAAATTTCTATATGGGTGAGTGAAAGTATTGATGGTCATTATTGATTTCAGTAAAAAAATGAAATGAAGGAATTTGAATCACATTTGTAAATATTTAATTTTATTTTATTGAAAATTTCCATAACTAGCCTCATTATGATTTTTTCTTTTAACATTGAAATGTTTGGGCAAATTATAAGGTATATGTTGTTGTTGGGGCAACCTTTGAGTGCCTAAATCATAGAATCATAGAATCAATATACGAGCGTGTAAACATGTAGATAACAAGTAGTACTAGTGGAGTGCTATTTTTCTAAAAAAAAAATAGCATGTTTTAATTTTTTTTTAATTATCTAAGTGAGGAGACCTTGAAATCATTTCACCAAGAGTTGGTGTGGCTTTTGAAGGTTTGAATGTAATGATGACGGATTTTTTATAGGGTGTAGAGGTAGGTGTCTAGTAGTGTAACATATAATGTTTTCATGAAATGTTTGAGAGATAAAAATGTTGTGGGCCAAACACCAACATCGGTTTTTTTTTTTTTTTTTCCCTATTAAGCAATTATGTCATATGTAAAATAAAAAATAAAAGTAAAAATAGTAGGGTCAGTGCAAGCTAATGAGGGTCACTTTTGGCGCATTAGATGCAATAGAAAACTGAAAAAGCAGGCATCCCTCAACTTACTTGGATTTTTTGATCTACTTACGCAAAATATCTTGCATTGAGTAAAAAAGATGAAATGTAGGAAATTGAATCATGTTTTTGAATATATAACTTTTATGTATTGAAAATTTGCATAGCTATGTCAAGTTTCATTTTTCCTAACAGACACTTTTTATTTTTCACGCAAATGATAAGGTATATGTTTTTGTGGGTAGAGCCTTTGAGGGCCTAAATGATGGAATCAA
This sequence comes from Larix kaempferi, assembly GCA_027924585.1. Lineage (NCBI taxonomy): Eukaryota > Viridiplantae > Streptophyta > Pinopsida > Pinales > Pinaceae > Larix > Larix kaempferi. The sequence continues at coordinate 908,618 of BSBM01000014.1, forward strand.
GCTACAAAAATCGGCATGCATGTAGAGAACACATAGCACTTGTGCGCCATTATTTTTCGAAAATTAAATTAGTAATTTTATAATTTTTTATAATTGTCTAAGTGATCAAACCTCGAAAATAGTACCTCTTTTGTGGGTAGAGCCTTTGAAGGTCTTAATGCAAAAATATTGAAATGGGTTTTTCATAGAACATGGAAGTTAGTGTCCTCTTGTGCACCATACAATTTTTTTTTGAAATGATTGAGAATTGAAAAAGTTATGGAAGAAACACTAACAGTGCGTTTCACGAGTTAAGGAGGTAGGACAGAAAAGAAATTGAAAGAAAATAGGAAAAATTAATATTTCAAAATAAAAGTTACATATTTGGAATCTGCAAAAAAAATTCTATTTGTGTCTAAGATTTCGTCAAAAATGACTCTGTGTAGCATATTGTAACAAGTGGCTAAGCACAGGCTTCTCCAGAAACTGGAAGAAATACCCAATTAGCTTTGGTTTTTCATTAACATAGCACAGGTTTGAAATTACCGAAGCAAACTCCAAAGCATACACATAGGATTATTATTGACATGTGAGCATGTGACTCGACCTGTTTAAATTCAAAAATATTGCCGCGCTTTTAGATGTACATAACGCGTACGCGTTATATAACTACATAACGCGTGCGCGTTATATAACTACTTAACGCGTACGCGTTATATAGTTACGAAACGCGCTCGCGTTATTTAAATCATAAAATACATGTTTAATACTTGAGAAAGAGGGGGTGTAGAAGACTCAAGGGAATTTTTGTTTAATATTTAAGAAGGGGTGGGGAAGGGTCAAGGGAATCTATGGTTAATATTTAATAGGGGTGGGAAAAGGTCAAGGGCTTAGAAGGATGTTGGAAGCTTGAGTGGGGAGAGATGAAGGTAATGAGAACATGATGGGCTACAGGGGGTGAAGGGAAGTGGAGCTTGAGAGCACTATTAGGAGTAGAATAGGTTCTGAAGAGGTATAGGGTTAGAAGTTGAAAGTAAGACTTGAGTGACAAGGGAGAATGGATGGAGGCAAGGGGGATGTGAGAGAGAAATAAAGAATACAAGGGGGGGAGAGACATAGAGCGAGGGAGGGAGAGGGACAATGGGGAGGAATGGATTTGGAGGGAGGGAGAGATAGATGGGGATATAACGAAATAAGAGATAGGAAGGGAGGGACAGAAAGTGTTGGTGGGAGACATGCAGAGAGTGGTGGCGATGGAGAGAGAGGGAGTGATGGAGAGATTGGGATAGGTTGAGGGAAAGATAACATGAGGGAGGGATAGAAGGTGAGAGACAGGCGATGAGAGAGGGAGGGAGAGAAGGTAGGGTGAGGGATGGAGGGAGAAAGTTGGAGATAGATATGGATGGAGGGGGGATGGGTTTGAGAATGGAAAGTGACATAATATGTGTGTATGTGTGTGTGTTTGAGAGAGAGAGAGAGAGAGAGAGAGAGATATTGATGGTTGGGGAGAGAGAGACTATAGGGAGTTGTGAGCATCATATTCTCTATCATCATCATATTCTTCATCATCATCATCTTCATGACCATCATCGTCATCATCAACATCTTCATCATCATCACCATCATTATCATCATCATCATATTCCTCATCAAATCAACATCTCCATCATCATTATCATCATCTTCTGAATATCATCATGATCATCATCTAAACATCACCATCACCATCATCATCAACATCTTCATCATCATCACCATCACCATCATCATCAAAATCTTCATCGTCATCACCATCACCATCACCATCACCATATTCATCATCATTGTCATCTCTAGGTTCCCCATCAACATCAACATCTCCATCATCATCATCTTCTTCATCATCATCATCTTCATCACCATCATCATCATCATCAACATCTTCATCATCATCACCATCATCATCATCATCATCATCTTCCTTGAATCAGATCAACATCTCCATCATGTCACCATCATCTTCTTCATCATCATCATCATCATCTAAACATCACCATCACCATCACCATCATCATCACCATCTTCATCATCATTACCATCACCATCATCATCAACATCTTCATCATCATCACCATCATCATCATCATCATTGGCATTTGTAGGTTCCTCATCAACATCTCCATCATCATCATCTTCATCACCATCATCATCGGCATCAACATCTTCATCATCATCACCATAATCATCATCTTCATCGTCATCGGGTCAACATCTCCATCATCATCATCTTCTTCATAATCTTCACCATCATCATCATCATCATCATCTTCATCGACATCTCCATCATCTTCAACATCTCCATCATCATTACCATCACCATCATCATCATCTTCATGACCATAAACATCTTCATCGTCATTGTCATCTCCCCCTTCCTCATCAACATCTCCATCATCATCATCATCATCATCATCATCACCATCTGAACATCACCATCACCATCATCGTCAACATCTTCATCATCATCATCATCATCATCATCATCATCATCATCAACATCAGCATCATCATCAAAATATTCATCGTCATCACCATCACCATCTTCATCATCATTGTCATCTCTAGGTTCCCCATCAACACATCTCCATCATCTTCATTACCATCATCATCGTCATCAACATCTTCATCATCATCACCATCATCATCATCATCATCTTCCTCATCAGATCAACATCTCCATCATGTCACCATCATCTTCATCTTCATCATCATCATCATCATCATCATCATTACCAGCACCATCAGCATCAACATCTTCATCGTCATCACCATCATCATTGGCATCTGTAGGTTCCTCATCAACATCTCCATCATCATCATCATTGGCATCTGCAGGTTCCTCATCAACATATCCATCATCGTCATTTTCTCCATCATCATCACCATCATCACCATCATGATCTTCTGAACATCATCATGATCATCATCTAAACATCACCATCACCATCATCGTCAACATCTTCATCATCATCGCCATCAGCATCATCATCAAAATATTCATCGTCATCACCATCACCATCTTCATCATCATTGTCATCTCTAGGTTCCCCATCAACACATCTCCATCATCATCATCTTCTTCATCATCATCATCTTCATCACCGACATCATCGTCATCAACATCTTCATCATCATCACCATCATCATCATCATCATCATTATCATCATCTTCCTCATCAGATCAACATCTCCATCATGTCACCATCATCTTCATCTTCATCATCATCATCATCATCATCATCATCATTACCAGCACCATCATTATCAACATCTTCATCGTCATCACCATCATCATTGGCATCTGTAGGTTCCTCATCAACATCGCCATCATCATTGGCATCTGCAGGTTCCTCATCAATATGTCCATCATCGTCATTTTCTCCATCATCATCACCATCATCACCATCATGATCTTCTGAACATCATCATGATCATCATCTAAACATCACCATCACGATCATCGTCAACATCTTCATCATCATCGCCATCAGCATCATCATCAAAATCTTCATCATCATCACCATCACCATCACCATCACCATCACCATCACCATCTTCATCATCATTGTCATCTCTACGTTCCCCATCAACAAAACATCTCCATCATCATCATCTTCTTCATCATCATCATCTTCATCTCCATCATCGTCCTCATCAACATCTTCATCATCATCACCATCATCACCATCATCATCATCATCTTCCTCATCAGATCAACATCTCCACCATGTAACCATCATCTTCATCATCATCATCCGAACATCACCATCACCATCATCATCAACATCTTCAACATCATCACCATCATCTTCATCAACATTATCATCTTTATCATCTTCATCTACATCATGATCATCTTCATTGTCATCACCCTCCTCCTCCTCATCATCTTTATCATCTTCATCTACATCATGATCATCTTCATTGTCATCACCCTCCTCCTCCTCATCATCTTTTGCATTTATGCACTTAGGGATTAATGTTTAGAAGAGGGTCTAAAGGCCTTTATGGGGGAGGGGCTCTAGGAACAAGGTAAGACAGAGAAGGCAGGGGGGAGGGATAAAGGCGTAGAGGGTTAGTGATTAAGGGAGAAGAAGGGAGAGAGTGCTATATGGAGGGATAATGACGAAGATAAAGAGAAGGTGGAGAGATGGAGAGTGGGGTGGTAGAGACATGGTTGGAGTAAGGGAGAGAAAGAAACATGTAGGGACTGATGTAGGGAGAATGAGGGACGGATATTTAGAAAGAGATAGGGGGTATCTAGCGATTATTAGGAGAGAGCTAGGGGGTATTAAACCATACAAAACATTTGTTTTATATATAACCATATAAATTATTAGTTTTCTTTGATTTTGTTCGTTGCCCTAGCCGTGCACCTAACCTATTTATTGTGCTTGACTATATCGCGTTCACGTTTTTTCACTACATATCGCGTACGCGTTTTGTATTTCTATAACGCGTGCGCATTTTGTAACTCCAGAAATACTGGACTGTTGCTGTCCGAGAGCAACTTCACTCTGTCCGAACGAAAACAACAGTCCCGCGATTTTTCGAACAGCACGAGCCCGCCACTGAAAATTTTCACATTCTACACCAACTCCATCATTTTTTTTTATGTAGGTGCAGCATTGAGGACATCTTTCATGGTTGCTCAGTGTGGTGTTGGGTTATATGGCCATATTTGAAGAAAATAATCAGCAATATTGAAGAATCTGCAATTGAAGAACACCAAAGATAAGGCCTTTGAAAGATTCATTTTGCAAATATTTGAGGAGCACACAAGATAAGATATCAAGCTTCAAGACCAACAAGGAAGAACTTCCATTTGCTTATTATTGAAGACCTTGTAATTGAGGAGCAACAAAAACAAACTATATTGAATTGATCATTGTGGTGATGGGGAATGCACGTAACCGAGTAAACAAATTAACAAGGAAGAAGAGACCTCAAGAAGTCATTGAAGAAGAGAAAGAAAAGAAAGAATATACATGATGAATCGGAGGCTTTCTTTGGAAACTAATCCAAATCCAATTGTAGAGGATACCATGGTTCATCCTATTAATCCACGACAAGAGGGACCTTCAATTTCCACAATAGTTGTTGAACAAGCACCCCATGGAAGTAATCAAGAAGCAAAACGTAGGTGCTCATTAGGGGATGTTTCAATTCCCACTTCAAGTCAAAGTGATAAGTTACCATCTCAAGATGAAGCTCACGAAGAAACACCCAATTTGCTATCCGGATGTGGTTATACAAGCGATGAAGTCAGAGAGGCATTGGACATTTTGCCTACTGTTGAAGAAGAGAATGTTATCCACACCATCGATGAGGATGTTGGACTTCCACAAGGGGATGTTGGACTTCCACAGACCATCGATGAGGATGTTGGACTTCCACCATCCAACTACCAGGAAGAGAATGAAGGACACCAAGCTACTACTGAAACGCCAGAGCGTCTTGGTGATGCACTACATGGTACAATTCCAACCCCCTTACCTCCATTAGCAAGCACACGTCGAAGAACTCCGAAGCATATACAAGTTGATGAAAGACTTATGAATTCCATTGAAGGTATGCTATCTAAACGTAGTATTGCTTATCAAACTCAACAGATACTTGATAAATATTTTGTTTCTAAATGTGATGGAGATAAATGTAGATTATTTTTATCATTGTTAAAATCTAGGAGCATGAATGTTGTTAGGAAAAAGTTAGGGATAAAGATGATAAAGAATTCTGAACCAAGTTCTCATATAGTTAAAAGCCTAGTAGATGCATTTGGTAAAATTGGTAAGAACACACGTTCAAAGGACTGCAATGCTGCTCGTCGTGTGTTGTCACAATCAATTGCAAATAAGAACACTAGGGCCCTTCGTATTTTCAGGCCTACATCCGAACTAGTTAATTTGAATGTAAAAACCCTCCTTAGGTATTCTATTAGAAGAGAACATCTTGACACAACTGATCAGACAGATTTTTGGGCCTTTGCTGGTCGGTTGCCACGTCGTGACATGAAGCTAGTTGATGCAGTAAAGGGACTAGTGCACATTTTTTGGCATGATCACACAAGGCCTTCTTCAAACTGAAAGGATGTACTAAAACTAAGAAGGGGTTCAAAGGATCGTGAACCACATACTAAGCATCTTCTTGATATAACACAGACAGAGATTTATGAGAAATTTAAGATTGAGCATAGACAATTGAAGTTGGGGCAAAGATCTTTTGAGAAATGTAAGCCATGGTATGTTAGAATAAATACTCTTCATAACACTTGTTGTTGTAGATACCATGTAGAATATGAATATTACTATGAAACATTTTTGTACATTCGTCGTGTGTTGCATACTAACATTGTGCAGGATTGCTCCATGACAATACCACCGAATTCATCAAGAGAATTCATTCATAGCATCATGTGCAATAGGCCCGAGGGGCAAACATACTATGCAAAATCTTGTTTGGATGGAACATGCTCCAACTGTGCTGGAATGGCATTATTGAGCCAATGTATGCACGATAATGGAGACAATGAATTTGGGAAAACGGTTACAGACATGAAAAGTTTCAAATATATCAACTATGAAATAGTCCCAGGGAAAGAAAGCAAAAAAATACAATTGGTGACATCTCAGGTATGCATTTATATCTATAAAATTATGTTGTAACGGTTACATTTCAATCCTTACTTACAACAAAAAACTGACATTGAGATCATTTTGTGTCACCAGGTACAAGTTAGTGACTTCATCAAGGAATTTATTGAAAAGACACATCAATATGTTCAGCATGTCCACGTGGCACAATGGCAGGATGAGAAGTTTAGAATATGCAGAGATACATTTCTCCTTGGTACTATACTTTTAGTTGTTGATTTTGCCTAGAACTACACTCTGCAACCTCAAAATGAGATCCAAAGTCAGTATTATCACTCTGAGCAGGTTTCCTTGATGGTCCATATCACATATAGGCATGGCCCAAATAGCATTGAAGAGCAAAGAGAAATTCTGAAGGAATATCACTTCTACATAAGTGATGATAGGTGCCACGACTTCCACTATGTACTTCATTGCTTCATCATGTTCTACGATCACTTGAAGGGAAGGAACATACAGATGGATCGACACTGGATTTGGTCTGATGGGTGTGCTGGTCAGTTAAAAGATGCACGCATATTTCAGTGGTTGTGTTCATTGCATAAAAACTACAAAGTGCCACATATGTGGAACTATTTTGAGACTGGGCATGGTAAAGGAGAGCATGATGGAGCCAGAGCATGTGTCAAAACAACCCTACGAAGAGAGGAATTGAAAGTATCTATAGAATCTACTATTCTAAATGCTCAATCTATAGTCAGGTGGTGCACGTTAGTAATGGGAGAGGAATCAACTATGCGAGTAGAATCCATAAGAAAGAGACATGTGGAGAGATTTTTTTGGGAGGTGGTAGACATAGATCGTTCACATGCATGAGAATGCAAGACTGTGTCTGGGACTCATGGCTTTCATCCAGTTCGAAGCTCTGATAACCCAGTATTTGAAATTTGGACCAGAAAACTCGCTTGTTTTTGCCCTCCTTGTTGTGATGGTGACTGGGATGGGTGTGAATCATTGGATTGGGTTGATGGATGGGATCGCATATCACTTCCACTTGATCAGCGTGCAATTGTTGAGTTAACTCCATTGGAAGAAGACCAATCATCTATTTCTGCAGATTTTGATCATGTCTCAGACCTTGTACAACCCGGTATGATGCATTTCCTTAACATTTTTTGTTTGTTTACGTAGTCTTCAAATGCACATTAATGGCCTTGTATCGCACGAAAAATATTTTGATCATATACCTACAATCATATAATGCAGGGCACATATACGCAGTGGTTGCCTCAAAAGATACTGAATGGGATGATGAATACTGGTTGGCACGCTGTATAGATGGAAAGAAAACCCTCATTGTGTCCATGACTGATGATGAAAACAACCACTTTCCAACTGGGTCTATGGTTGTTAAAGGTGAATACTTGACACGGGACAGCAATGGAAGAAAGAAGGGTGGATATGTTTACAGGGATTACAAACCAGGTGCAAGTGTGTATCACTTTACCAACTTAATCATTGGCACAAACCTTCAGGTACGAACAATGCCTAGTCGAAATACATCGAAGGTACGCTACTTCTTACCGAATACAGAGCACGAGAGACTAATGGAGACCATCAGTATAAGAGATGATCCGGTGGGCTTGGTTGTATGATAATAGGTGGGATCTAGCATGATGAGGTACGTTACATACTTTTAATACTATACTATTTATACTATTTGTAATTGAATATTGATATATGCTCAATTTTCACATGTATGTTTCATATGAATATGTCAATTTTGCGTTCTTGATATGCCAAATTTACGTTTACGCTGTTTATAAATATGCCAAAAGTTCTCTTGTATGTCAAGTTTATGAATATGCCATTTTTTACATATGATCAGTAAACCCTAAAATTATATTATGTTCATCATGTTGGTTATTGGCTTCACCCAACAAAATTAATTCAATTCATGCTCACTATATTAAACAATACACTTATATTAAATTTAATTCATGTCTTGTTAAATATTTCATAATGAATTAGCTATTTGAGAGCACCACCTTAGACCAAGCCATCATCATCAACATCGTCATCATCATCACCATCATCATCATCATGGACCTGCAAAACCCTAATTTCCAAAGTGTCTAGGCAGGTTCGGGTTAGGAACACTAGCCATACCCGCCCAGTAGATGATTTTCCAAAGTTGACCCCCGTGTGCAAAAGATGCACACTCCCACACTGAGCAAAACCCTAGTTTCCAAGATGGACCTTCAAGGTGACACATGGGCCACCAGGTAGGAGGGGAGGGGCACCCCTGGCACTATCCCGGTGTGCTGAATCCAACGGATTCGACGGTTCATCGATCCGAGCCACGGTCTTCATTCTATGGCTCGTCCCATCTCACTACTAGAAGGCCTTCAGGGACACCTGCTGCATACCTACCGAGGGCATAGAACTCCAACCATGAAACAAAAACGGGTTCCGGGGAGTCCTGCAGGTGTGTCTAGATAGGTTCGGGCTAGGAACACTAGCCATACTTGCCCGGTGGATGATTTTCCAAAGTTGACCCCCGTGTGCAAAAATTGCACACTCCCACACTGAGCAAAACCCTAGTTTACAAAATGAATGTACAATGAAGCCACTGGGCCATGGGGAGACGAGGGAGAGGCCCCCTAGAGGTAATCGCATGCCAGGAGACCAATAGAGTCCACGGTTCATCGGTATGACGTCCGGTTTCCGAGTTATGTCGAGTTGCAAGTCGCATGAAAATGTCGTTCACGGACACTTGGTGAATTTCCGTCCGGGAGCCAAAAAGCAAACGGAGTAGGAAGATTGCGTGCCGTTGGCTCCTACAAGTGTGTGTGGGAAATGCCAATGTGGGAACACTGCCAACACTGGCTCGGGGGAGGTTTTTGCAAAGTTGACCCACCAATGCGAGATTGCATGCAATTAAATTGAGCAAAACCCTAGTTTACGAAATGAATGCATAATGAAGCCACTGGGCCATGGGGAGATGAGGGAGAGGGCCCCCTATAGGTAATTGCATGCCACGAGACCAACAGAGTCGACGGTTCGTCGGTCCAACGTCCGATTTCCGAGTTATGTCGAGTTGCAAGTCGCATGAAAATGTCGTTCAGGGACACTTAGTGAATTTCCGTCCGGGAGCCAAAAAGCAAACGGAGCAGGAAGATTGGGTGTCGTTGGCTCCTGCAAGTGTGTGTGGGAAATGCCGACGTGGGAACACTGCCAACACTGGCTCAAGGGAGGTTTTTGCAGAGTTGACCCACCAATGCGAGATTGCATGCAATTAAATTGAGCAAAACCCTAGTTTATGAAATGAATGCATAATGAAGCCACTAGGCCATGGGGAGACGAGGGAGAGGGCCCCCTAGAGGTAATCGCACGCCAGGAGACCAACGGAGTCGACGGTTTGTCGGTCCGACGTCCGATTTCAGAGTTATGTCGAGTTGCAAGTCGCATGAAAATGCCGTTCACGGACACTTGGTGAATTTCTGTCCGGGAGCCAAAAAGCAAACGGAGCAGGAAGATTGTGTGCCATTGGCTCCCGCAAGTGTGTGTGGGAAATGCCGACATGGGAACACTTCCAACACTGGCTCGGGGGAGGTTTTTGCAGAGTTGACCCACCAATGCGAGATTGCATGCAATTAAACTGAGCAAAACCCTAGTTTACGAAATGAATGCATAATGAAGCCATTGGGCCATGGGGAGACAAGGGAGAGGTCCCCCAAGAGGTAATCGCACGCCAGGATACCAACGGAGTCGACGGTTCGTCGATCCGACGTCTAGTTTCCGAGTTATGTCGAGTTGCAAGTCGCATGAAAATGCCGTTCACGGACACTTGGTGAATTTCGTCCGGGAGCCAAAAAGCAAATGGAGCAGGAAGATTGCGTGTCATTGGCTCCCGCAAGTGTGTGTGGGCAATGCCGACGTGGGAACACTGCCAACACTGGCTCGGGGGAGGTTTTTGCGGAGTTGACCCACCAATGCGAGATTGCATGCAATTAAACTGAGCAAAACCCTAGTTTACGAAACGAATGCACAATGAAGCCACTGGGCCATGGGGAGATGAGGGAGAGGCCCCCCTAGAGGTAATCGCATGCCAGGAGACCAACGAAGTCGACGGTTTGTCGGTCCGACGTCCGGTTTCCGAGTTATGTCGAGTTGCAAGTCGCATGAAAATGTCGTTCAGGGACACTTGGTGAATTTCCACCCATTTTATAATTTAAGCCACTTTTAAATATTTTAACTTCCATATTATTTTTGAAAGAGTATAATATTTCAAAACTCCTAAAGAGACAAAAACACATGATCAAAACTCCTAAGGCTGCAATTTAGAGTAGCAATAATGGGGGTGATGGAGTTGAATTTGATCCTATGGAAGATAATGATACTAATATTATTGACAATAAAGGGATAATAGGTTGATCCATGACACCTTTGTTTGCATGGATGAGGATGCACCTATGTATGAGACCTATGATAATATTCATGATGTACATCTTATTGATAAGGCACACAAATTCCTATACAAGAGATCAAAGATGAGTCACTTTGTCTACTAATTTGATGTTGATAAAATTGAAGGTATTGAATGACATTTCAAACAATGGTATGACAAAGATCCTAATGTATACACAATAACTCTATTGATAAATATAAGTTTTTAATATTTTTTGTGATTGTAATAACTACATTGCGATATCCATTATTTAGTACATAAATTGATTTTTTCTTATAGATTGTTAGGTAGTATTTTCCTATAACCATCAAATACTTTACCTTGCACATATTGAGAATTGTGTGCCCTTATGAAAGATACAAGAAAGGAGTATCAAACAATTGATGCATGTCCTAATTATGATCAAATTATATATTATGGATAGCATGCAACAAATTTAAAATGCCATGAATGTGGGATCAATAGATATTGAACTAATTAGGTAATATATAAGGTGACCCATAAGGTTCTTTGTCATATCCCTATAATTCTAGGTTTTTGATGATTGTTTAGGTTAAAAAACATAGCACATTATATGGATTATCATGTACAAAGATAAGTGAAGATGGTATTATATGAGTGGCTACAAATGGTTTTCAATTTACGATCATCAAGGAAATATTACCCATTTTTAAAGAAGAACCTCGTAATGTTAGACTTTCATTGGTAGTTGATGGCAATGGGTGTGCATGAGTGAGTTCATTGAAACCTTGAAAAACATTGTATTGCATTTAGTTTGATTAAATTACACGAGCAAGAACTTTGACATAACTTGTAATGATCATCCAAAATCAAAAATTTTAATTAGATACCAATTAGTGCATGCATGTAGTGAATTCGTTGAAAACATGCAATTCAAACATTAACAAAAACGATTTATGCACTGGATTTCAAGTTAAACAACAAATATCATTGAAGGATATACATTACCATGGTGTGAGTAAGCCCATGGTTGTGGGAAGCTGGAGTCTTTCTAGGAGTAGAACGCCTCACATACACACGATCCTTGTTCACAAATGGCTTGGAGGGGGATACAAATCCAGGCAATGGTCCAGATGTCTCGTATGGTGCCTACAGTCAGCAAGTGTTCATGTAGTTAGACATGCATGATTCAACAAACAAACATGTATTTAAAAAATGTCATTTTTAATTGTTTACCTGGAGCCCAGATGTTTCATGGGACGGTATGACCATGGGTAATACCTCCACATTACCTTGCCCCAGTGAAGGATCTGCCATCTGCAAGTTTAATAATTGTAAATATTAGACTGTAGATAGCATTAATGAACTAAAATGTAAAGTATGTGGAAATTAACAAATTAACAAGTATTCAAAAAATGAAATTTTAAAATGTTTACCTCAGTGTGAGATACGGCAATAGGTGGTATATAAGATGGGCCTACCAAAGGGGTAGCATCATGCCCTCCTGTAGAGTCTGGAACATCCGGCTCTGTGGCGTCGCTGCCGGCATAAAGCATCAACTTCAAGTTCACAAAATTAATATATTAGCTCAAACTATATATATGTGTACAAAGACGAAAATAAATGAAGAATTTATTACAATTAACCATCAACATACCTCTCTCAAAAACCCACTGAAGGAAACATCTTAGGCAATACCATAGCAGGGACGACCACACGATGTGTACTCGTGAGGATCGGTACTAGGATAGGGATGTGTCGATGGTCCTGCACTAGTGGATGGTCCTGATGGTCTTGCACTAGTGGATGGTCCTGATGGTCCTGCACTAGTTGATGGTCCTGCATGGTGACGAGCTGGTGTATGTACCACACCAGGGACAAATGTCCCTTCCTCACCTATATGTTGAACCATCGTGCCATGGCGAACAACCGCCCGTGCCAAACTCAAAAATGCATCCCGTGTCTGCGGAATAATATGATGTGCTGGTGGGACATCTGGCCCAGGCAACTTCCTGCGAGGTGTAGGGATAGGGCGATCCTGGTCTCGAAGCCTGGTATTGGGTCGGTTTTGGGGCATCCCCCCACCGATCCCCTAAAACTGCAAGATGTCAAAATAGTTAACGTGTTTATGCAACACGAACTTTGCGTACATCTTTCGAAGGAAATATAAGGGAATTTCCCTATTGTTGTGTGGTGGCATATCAAAAACCATGTACCATATGTCCATCCAGTTATCAACAAATGGTTGAAACGTGCACCACTTAATGGAGATATGCGGCTTGTTTGCATTTGGGATTTCCCCCGTCCGAGGGTCCCTAAACAATGCAAATATGAGCTCTTTGGATATTTTCAACTTTTTAATTGCATTGTAGTCTAGCCCATCAGCATATTGTTGTCTTTTTCTTTCTCTGTAAGATGCAATATCATATAGTACATTGGTAGATTGTGAAATGGTGTCCACAATTGCATCCAAGGTTGATGTAAGTGAACGGCGAATCCTGTCACCACCACTAAAAGCTGCACTTATGCCCCTCAAGTGGGCAAGCTCAATCAACATCTTGGCATTGGTATCCATAGCCGCAACTGCAATAAATACATTAATACGAAAATCATTAGAAACATATACATGGTATATAATGACGTCTCTTCAAAATTGAACATGTATTAAATCAAACTCACGTAAGCAATTTAATGGCATTCACTTGTAACATACATTTAAAACTTAAAATTAAACATTTGACAATTAAAAAGTAAGTTAGTCAGATTGGCAGAGAGGAGGAGGAGGAGGAGGAGGAGGAGGAGGGCAGTGATGAGTTTGTTGATTCAGGCATGGAGGAGGAGGATCAGGGCAGTGATGAGTTTGCATCTATGTGTCTCAATGTCTCATTGTGATTTGTGATTGTGAATGACAAATGTGTTGTGATTTGTGAATGATCTAATTTCTATTGAATATTTCATATTTGTAATTGTAAATGTAATTTCTATTAAATATTTGTAATTGTAAATGTTAAATTTTATTGGATCTATATGTCTATATTTTTAAATTTTAATATATTTTAAAAATATATTAATTATGGTGGTCACCGTGTCCTACATGTCCTAATTTCGGGGGTCACCGTGTCTAGTGGGGACCAGGGATCAAATTTGAAGGGTGGGGTCCCATTTCACTATGAAGGGCTATGAGATATTGAACCCTTCAATGCTGCCATGTAAAAATAAGTTATTCTTTTCATTTGAAAATGTAATAGTACATCAAAATTTCAATGTTTATTGATGTAGTAAAGTTGAGAGGCTTTATTTTTCAGTGGATATAGCAGCACTGAACATTATATATGTCATATAACACAACCATATTTCGCAAACTCTCCTGGAGGACTCGAGGAGATAGGGTAGGTGGAACTTGGAAGTAGCTCAACCACAGTGGAATAGGGGTATAAGAAAAAGCTTGTTTCTATTCATGCAATATTATATATTGACTGTCGGAGCCATGGAAGCATGGAATTTGAGCATTGACTTGATACAACAAAGAAAACAAAAGGTGGAACTCGAGGGCTGCAGGATTGACTTGATACAACAAAGAAAACACAGGGTGTGAGGCTGGGAGCCGTAGACGGTAGGATTAACTTGATACAACAAAGAAAACACAGGGCTATAGGTAGGGGCCACGGGTAGGAGAAACAACCTGCAACATTACAAGAAGTTTATGGATTGTGGATTTTGTCTGAAATGCCAAATTCACGGGGGCACATTAACATAATATATTATACATTGAATACTCAATTAACTCACGGAGTCAGCATTCACAAATTGGTATGTGATAACTTGTAACTTGGTAAGCCCGCTAGCAACAACACGTATGAGCCACCTACCAGGTTTAATAATTTTGTTGATGCCATTAAATGTGTTAAACACGTAAGCGCTCGCTACAAACACGAGAACTTCGAAGCGTTCAAGCCATGGGCTACTCAGTGTAAGCCTGCCCACGTAAGTTGCTCAATGATATTATTAGAGGCCCAATAGTCCATGATCCATGGATGATCGAACACGTGGATATTGGAGAGTAACCGAGTCCCACTCCCAATTCACCTAGCTAGTAGCCGCATTCCCAATTTCCCACTAAAAATTGTTGATGGGTGAAATTTGAAGCTACCCTTCTATTGCAATTTTAAACAGTAGTGGTTAATTTAATTATTGAAGGGCTTACCATGAAATTAATTTTTTTTTGCATGGTAAAATTTGAAGTGGCCTTCTATGACATGTGGGTAAAATTTGAAGTGGCCTGAAGGCTTCAAATTTGAAGCCTAGTGGGGACACTCGTGTCCCGTGTCCTCGTGTCGGGTGACTTAGATGAATACATTGTAGAAAGGGGGGAGTTTTATTTTTTTCAATTTTTGGTTGGATTATGAATTTTTGAGTTTTTGAAAAGGGATTCATTTTAATTATTCACTCATCTTGGTTAAGGGAGGTGTAAATTTAATTAAAAATTGGGTTATTCCCAATTTTATCAATATTACAAAACTAGGTTGTTTTAAACAATAAAAAAATAGTAATTTAGGTTAAGAAATGACAAAAAAATGGTATGGGTGAATGAATTACCTGATTAGATGACAATCCACCGGTGAATTTGTCTCCCCTCCAGCTAAATTGAGCAACACGGATACTTGAGTGGGCCACAAACTGTCCTCATCCAGGGTCTATTTCGCCTCTATTTCGCGTTTCTGATGCGTGAGTGCCGCGGGTGGTCGAAAATCGTCGGGACTGTGTATTTAAATTCATTTTTAGATTTACATAACGCGTACGCGTTTTGTAACTACATAACACGTACGCGTTTTGTAACTACATAACGCGTACGCGTTATGGTTACCTAGCCTACATGTCCAATGACATGTTAGGCTCGGGTCTTACCATGGCAGGTGCTAAATATCAGAAATGCGTTATGTTTTATGTATCAGGAACGAGTTTTGAAAAAAGTAGCATTGCATCTAAAGTGACCCTCATCTTCTTGCACACACCCAGTAGAGAGAGAGGTGGTGGAAGAGAGAGATAGAGGGAAATGAAGAGCGAGTGTGGGAAAGGTGATGGAGAGAAAGGGAGGGGGGGATAAAAAGGAGGGATGGTGCTAGAGGGAGGGAGGGTGAGAGAGAGTGAGAAGGATAAAAGTGGTGGGGAGTGAGACTAAGAAAGGGAAGGAAAGGGAGCAAGGAGGGAGCGAGGGAGAGTGAGGGAGGTATAGAGAAGGGGAGAGTGAGGAGGAGATGGAGGGATGGAGAGTGAGGGATGGTGGAAGAGAGACACACACAAGAGAGAGAGAGAGAGAGAGAGAGAGAGAGAGAGAGAGAGATGTATGGATGGAGAGAGAGAGAGGAAGGGAGGGAGGGAAGATATGGGAGGAGAGACGGGGGGACATATAGGAGAGAGAGGAAGGGAAAATTTTAAAATTCATGACATGCTATACTAGACAAGGGGTAGGGCTAGATCTTAAAAAATGGACTCTCTCAATATAAAAATACATTAATTGATGCCATGGGACGATGTACAAAAACCATGATCCAAATAACAAACAAAGAATCCATGCATGTGCCAAAGAGTAAATATCATTTTCTTCATCATCATCATCATCATCATATATATATATATATATATATAATCAACACCATGGATTAATTTACAAAACGATGAGACAAAGAACTAATGATGATTCCACACATGTTCCAAAGAGTAAATATCATTTTCATCATATAATTACATGTTATCTATAATTGTAGGATGGAGTGTGAGGTGGGAAAAAGTGCAAGGACAACTTTTTTTGCGAAGTTTCGTGCTTTGAGTAGGTGGCACTAGACCCTTTCTTGTTGCTTTCCTAGCTCTTCAGCAGATAATCATGGATTACAAAGAAGAGTTGGTTGATTACTCTTTAGACTCTTTGGTTGATCAATAGATTTGTTCATCGCCACCTAGAAAGATAAAGGAGGAAATGGATTCGAAGGATGGAGAGGGTTTCAAGGGTCTGTTGTCCCAAGAAGTAGTTCTTGGAGCTGTTAGTGATCCCTCTTTTTAAATTCCTTTCAATGGTTTGTTCCCAAACATGGAGGTTTTCTATTCGGTGTCGTCTTTAGGTCTAGGTTCTCAACCCTTGGCATCTCAGCTCCCTAGTCATGGCTTAATTTCATCCTCTGAGCCTTGGTCCGTTATTTAGGGGTCAACTCTAACCTAGAAGCCAATTTAATCAAGAACAGGTTATACAACTTGACGAGAAATGTATACTCAAAACAAGAACTCTAGCCATAAAAATTTGTATTTTTGCATAAAAAAACACCAAAAAACAACTCTGAATCAAAAAGTGGTGCTACTTGTAGCACCACTTTTTGGAGGGTTAAAATTATAGACATGGACCAAAACAATCAGTATTGGTGTTTACAAAAACCTTAAAATCAATCCGTGAATTGAAAACTAATGCTATTGGTAGCGCACTTTTTCAAAAAATGGTATTATTATATAATTTTATCATAATTTAAAATTTTATTTATTAAACCTCTTAGTAACACTATATAAAACCTACACTCAGATAAACACAAATTATTGAAGAAATTAGTTCACCACTCTTTCCATGTAAAATAAAATAATTTATGATAATATTGATAATAAAATAAAATAAATTAAAAAAACCTTCCAAAATATATATATTTATATATCTTAAATTTATAAAGAAGATTATAAAGACTTAAAAAAAACTATTTTTTTTAAAATTTAAAAGTACAAAAATAAACAATAAAAACAAAATTACAAATTACAAAAAAAATTACAAAACAATTTTTTTAAAACATTTAAAAATTATAAAAATAATTATAAAACAAATTTTTTTCAAAAAAATTAAAAAAATGCAATATAACAAAACTAAAAAATTTATTAAAAAAAACAAAAAACACAACATTTTTTATAAAAAATAATAACAAAAACAAAACAACTTAAAAAATATTCCGCTATTTATAAAAATTTCTAACAAAAATAAAAAAAATTAAAACATTAATATTTATAAAAAAAATTATAAAAAACTTATAAATTTTTTTAAAAAATTTAAAACAAATTTAAAAACATAAAAAAACGTTATAAAACTTTTACAAAATAAAATTAAAACAAAAAAAAACAAAAAAACAAACAAAAAAAATCTCACTCCCCACCCCCATAGAGTCTTATTGGGAAAATTCCACAAGCTCACCATTCCTTTCAAATTCAATTCAACATGGATTAAGGAGGAAGAATTCATCACTTTTATGAAGGATCTTTGGTCGACTCCCTACATTCCCGACTCTTTGACTTCAACTTCAATTCTCTTTGTTGAGAACTTGAAGAAGTTGAAGCAAGCAACGATTGGGTGGGGCCGTCAAAAGAAACTCAAGGATGAACAGGATTTAAAATAAGTTGGAGAGAATCACCTTGATTCTTCTTACGATGATCTTGGCAATTATTTTCTAAATACTATTGCAAAGAGAGATCAGCCTGAAATCATTGAAATACTGAGGGGTTGTTTGTTTATGGAATGAGGTAAATGAAATTTGAATTGAAATGAGGTAATCTTCAAATTATTTTAAATCATGTTCATCCTTGAGTTTCTTTTGACAGTCCCACCTAATCATTGCTTGCTTCAGCTTCTTCAAGTTGTCAGCAAAGTGAACCGAAGTTGAATTGAAAGAGTCGGGAACGTATGGAGTCGACCAAATATCCTTCATAAAAGTGATGAATTCTTCCTCCTTAATCCATGTTGAATTGAATTTGAAAGGAATGGGGGGATTGTGTAATTTTCCCACCAATTCCATAATGTCCCATGTTGCTGTAGGATGGAGTCTTGTTCTTATAGTGGAAAAACAAGAGCTCTTTACATCCCTCAGGTTTAATCTTGCACATATCACGCACATACCCAAGTGTAGTAAAGAAAATGACCAAGGTATTGGCAATGCAAAATCATATAATCAAAACATCCGTAGTTGTGGAGTACTGAAGAATTAAGGATAAAACCTTTTCGGGTACAACCCATTGACCGAGTTGTTGAGGGTAATACCTTCATGGTCGGTGAAGATGTAGGATTCATTTGGGAGACAATGCTTAATGACATAAGGGCATGCCCACTTAGATACAAATTTCCCAGGTCCTGGTTTATCATCTTTCCTGGAATTAAACAAAAGAACAAAGCCACCTTCATGAAAGGTGCGTGGTCGCACTTGTCGATTGTGGTGAGCCTTGGAGATAACTTTCATGGCTTTGTTCTGTTGAAGAGAATCACGCCATTATTCATCAAGGTGTTCCAAGGTGAATATGCATTGTTCCAGTGCAAGGGTATCTGGTAGCAACTCGATGATGGATTGGAGGGTAGGGATTTGACATTCTATTGTGAGGACGGATTCTACACCATGGACATAAAGCCTATGGTAGTCTTAACCAAAGTGAAGTATACCCAAAGGGTAGGAAAGAGCATGTGGTTCTAGTTGG
This sequence comes from Larix kaempferi, assembly GCA_027924585.1. NCBI lineage: Eukaryota > Viridiplantae > Streptophyta > Pinopsida > Pinales > Pinaceae > Larix > Larix kaempferi. Next base: position 928,145 of record BSBM01000014.1, read on the forward strand.
TTTTGTTTTTGTCCACTATGCATTGGAGCATAGTTTTGAGGACTTTGTTAATAACTTCAACCTGTTCGTTTTCCTGAGGGTAGTAAGCAGATGAAAATTTGTGTTTGAAGCCTAGCATCCGCAACAATTATTCGAGCATCTTGTCACATAAGTGTCTTCCATTATCAGAGACAAGTTCCTTGGGAACACTGAAGCGGGAGATGTCGTTGTTCAAGAAGAACCATGCAACGGTCACTGCTTTACAATGTAGGCATTGCTTCACACACCATTTGACGACATAGACACAAATATTTGAATACAGAGGGCCAAAAATATCTTGCTCGTAGGATTGTTTGGATGGTGGCTAATTCGAATAGGTGGCCACCACATGCGCTACTATGAAAATCATTGAGAAAGTCTTTGGTTTCTTCATGCGTTAGACATCGTCGAAGAATAGTATCGATACGGCGATGATATAGGACGTCTCCAATGAGGAGGTATCACGGTGCCTGGTGGCAGATTTTGCAATGATCGCCACGGGATAAGTGCGGAGTGAACTTCTGGGTGCGGAGATAAAGAAGGATATCGCCATACCAAGGATCTTTGGCCGTAATGAGAAAGAGGTGCTCATAGGGTAGCTGGTCCTGAAAAGGCTCGCTTGTGGTGGTAGAGGGGAGGGATGTATTGAGTTCGGCTAAGGCCATGCATTTATTGCTTTTGGGAATAAAAAATTTGAGCTTAAACTCTTGTAAGATAATGATCCACCATGCAAATTTACTATTGATAAGCCTACAACTAAGTATGTATTGCATAGAGTTGGAATCAACAATGATGGTTGTTTTTCTGGAGCAGAATGTAGTGGCGGAGTTTCTGTACAGAAAGGATGACTACAAGTGAAAGATTTTGATAATGGGTGTAGTCGAGTGCAGGTCTAGCAAGGGTTTTGCTGACATAATATATGACATGTTCCTAGTGGTCCTCGACAGGTTGGACTAGTACGCTGGCTATAGTGGAAGATGACGCAGATATATACAAGATGAAATATTTGTCAAATTCCGACAAAGAGATCAAGGGGATGATGACAATTATTTTTTAAGGGCATCGAAAGCGGTTTGGGCATAGTCATCCCACTTAAACGATAAATATTTTCCTAGAAGCCATAAAAATCCATGAGCCTGAGTGGCATAGTCAGGAACAAAATGACGAAGGAAGTTGGCCTTACCTTGGACACCTTGTAACTGGCGTTGGGTTTGTGGTGTTGGTAATTCCAAGATGGCTTGCACCTTGGAATGGTTGACGGTGATGTCGTATTTGGAAATAATTAACCCTTAGAGGTTACCGATGGTGACGAAAACTACACACTTGAGGGGGTTTAAGCGTATATTATACTTGCGAAATCTTGTGAACATGGTACATAGGACTTGGAGGTGATCACATCGTTTTTGGGACTTGGTGGAAAGGTCATCTAAAAAGGTGAGGATGATGTGAGCCAAGCCATTAAATACGTATGCCATTGCTCACTAGAAAGTGGCTCCGACATTCTTTAGACCGAAGGGCATGACTTTCAAGGCAAAGGTGCCCCATGGTGTGGTAAATGCAGTTTCATACTGATATTGGGGGCGGATACGTATTTGGTTGTATCCGAAGAACCCATCCATAAAGGACAACATTTCGCTACCGACACATGAGTCAATGATTTGGCCAATGAATGGTGTGGGGAATTTTTCCTTAGGATAGGATAAATTGAGGTCTCTAAAATCGGTACAGAAACGAATAGTCCCCTGCTTTTTGTTAATCGAGATGGGGTTAGACACCCATGATGTGTACGAGATGGGGAAAATAAATCCATCTTGCAAGATTTTTTCGATCTCAGCTTTGATTGTGGGGGTCTTAGAAGGGTGGACCGGGCACTATTTTTGTTGGATGGGGATGGCATCAGGCCAAGTGTCAATGTGATGTTCGATAATTATTGTGTCAAGACCCGACATTTCTTTATAGGACCATGCAAAAACGTCACAAAACTCTTTAAATACAACGGTAAAATTAATGATTTCTTGTGGTGAGCAGGAAGCCCCAATAGAGATGTTTTAGACAACTCCTGGTGTGACGGAAATATCAACCTATATGGTAAGGGAGATATTGGTGAGATTACCTTCTTTGAACGCATCTTGGGTGGGGATAGGATTTTTTAACCAATCGATGTGACTAAGGTTAAAATTTCTTTTGAATCAACGGTATATTGTTGTTCAATGGGTAGTATGTGTCGCTCCTACCTACATGCCACTAAGGATCTATGATGGAAGGTTTCCCATGGGGGTTTAGTGGAATTCATGCCCTCTATTATTTATTCATCTATGGTGAAGATGTATTCTTCTAACATATTCTCATCTGAAGAACCCGGGTCTTCATTCTCAGGCATAAGAGGAATTGAATCAAGATGTAGGATGTCAAGGTAGTCAGAGACAGTTGGGGTGGGTGCTAGAATCTCGTCTTGAGGGAAGATTAAGGGATCTAGTGCTTCACCGGAAATTGGTGATGGGGGATCAAGATCTCTTGAGGTATCTAATGGATGTGATGTTTTGTTGTCAACGTTGGACTCTATTGGTTCAACATCCTCCTCAATTACTATAGGAAGTGTGGTCCCACAAGGGGTGAGGTTATCAGCCAATCAACTTTGGGTTGAATGTAGAGTGCGAAATGTGGTGAAGAGAGGACATTGGAATGAATGATGAGACATTAAGTTGCATGAGTGACATAGTCTCATGGCGTTAGTATGATTTAGGACAATGGTCAGGATTTGTGGAGGTCATGGCGACTGTTGATTGGGTATGGAGTCATCACCCTTGGAAGATACCTCACCTTCGTTATCACCATGGGGATAGGGGTTTCCTCTGGTGATAACATAGGTGAGGTATCTTCCAAGGGTGCGTTGAGGCGACTGGTTTTCAAAGCCTCTCGATAGCGAGGGACATTAGAGCAGTGATGTGTATAGTTCCCATACTGAGAACATATGGAACATGCATGGTTTGCACGCAATGTTATGGACTTTGCTGGCTTATATAACTGTATTGAAGTTTTCCATAAAGACCCAGGTTCTTCACGGTTCAAGGAACAAACAAAACCCCTTTTCATCGGCCCTTTCGGCAATAATATGCGAACAGACTGAGGTCTCACCCGAGGCGAAGGAATGGGGGGCTGTGGAATCAGTTTTCCACAACTAGGTGATGAGTGCTTAAACAAATTGGAAAGAAGCACGCTACAGGACTCACGCTCAGGACTTCGAACTGCGCGAAGTTCACCTTCTTCGCAACTGACACTTAGGCTATCGCACATCCAAGGACTATGCGGCTCGGTTATTATTCAACAACAGGATAGCGCCACTGATAACTGCGCTTCCTCTCCGGTACTTAACTACTTCAACAAACTGTACTTAACGATTCTTACGCATTCCGCAAATGCCTTATATTCTTTATCCTATGACTTATGCAATATGAAAACACATAAGATAATGTGCACTTGCGGTGTTGCGCTTCAAGTGAATCGCATGGTGCGACTCCACTTAATTAAGTATTAACCCAATCTACTTATGCATTCATTCTACCTTGGAAAGACTTATGCATCTAACATCCAGCCACATATGTGATACTTAACATATTATTCCCATATTCACTCCTATGGCGAATACATATAAAAGTAAGAACATATAAACTAATAAATGAGATCTTAAGCATTCATTGTAAGAAAATATACATATTCAAACACATAAACAGTCACACAACACATAATTTAACGTGGTTCACCCCCAGGATGGGAGCTACGTCCATAGGAACTGTTGTTATATTATCTTGGGAAGGGTACAATAGTTCCAGTCTGCGCACTCAACTACAAACTCTCTTCTATATCAATAGGCCTCTGTGCACATAGCTTGTAGAGCCTTTACAATGGATTCTAGCAAAACAAAAAGTATTGCTCAGATTATACAATGAAGATTCAAGATTATTCAACCATTTCCCTTACAAAATGTGCCTTCTTATAGATCATGCCCGTAGGTCATGTATTTACAATGCATAGAAAAAACCCCTAAGGTTTCCCCAAAACTATCGCGCTTTTCCCTTAACTGGACTTGCTGGATTTGATAGTGACTCTTTAGTCATGGCCATCATTTGCACGTGGTCACGTCGCTTTCATCCTACCCTGTCGACCACATGTCAATGTCACTTTCACCCAGTCGTTCCTTCTCTAATGGCCTTGTGCGGCCGACTCATGATGTGCTTCCTTTGCTCGTGTGACCGATCGCTTTCCTTCCACAATACTCCTTACCCATCTGCTTAGTAATCATGGAGTATCTTAACCAAAAATAGACCACCAATGGTCTTACCGGAATATGTACCATTTTACTTCCACATTCTGTCTTGTCAGATCCCAGCAGATCAGGCTCTTCACAGCACTGGCTTCCTTACCCTGCCGATGCTGCGCTGTGCTCAACTTCGCAGCTCCAAAAACTGTCTTTGCCAAAAAGTATTCAACTGAACTGCGCTCAACTTCACAGTTCTAAAACTATTTTTTCAAAAATTCCTTACTTGGGCCAGGCCCAATAGGCCCCTAACACTTAAATGTGGCTCATCCCAGAGCCACTTTCAACATCTGCTTCTCATAGCTGCTCTTCCTCTTGCAGAGCTAACTTAGCAGTGAATTCTTGATCGGTTGCGCTCAACTTAGCAACTGTATCCTTAGCATCTTGTTCAATAGTTTTAATGGTCTCCAACACATATGCTTCTATATCATCCTCAGTTTTCTCTTTGACTGAATCATGCGCATCACGTAGCTCTATTAGTTTTCCTTCTATCTTCTGCGATATCTCCTGCGCTTCTGTTAACACCTAAAAAGTGTTCACTAGCTCATTCCCTTATTCACATGACCCATTTGTCCACTTTTCCACCATCTGAGCCTCTGAAAGCAACAAAAGGTCACCAAAAGACCTTAGTACACCCCTTTTTCCCACTCAAAAATATTATTTTTCCTGAAAAGCATAAAAAACCCTCAAAAAGGGTCCAAATTCCCAAAAAATATTAAAAAGGAAATTAAAATATTAATTTTATTCAAAAAAGGAAAAAGGAGGGAAAAATACCTAAATCATATTGGTCAATACCATTTGGTTTCCACAAAACCACAAATGATATTCCCCACTACCAAAACCTATAAAAAGGTGGTAGGGGCTCCTCATTTCACATCCATCCATTATCTCATCCTCATGCTGCCGAAATCTTCCTTGAGCATTTTGGCCATTGTAAGCAACCTTGGAGAAGGAGACCTCTTGGAGCTTGGAGCTACTCATCTTGGGAGTTGCTCAACATCAACCTTCACCATTGAAGGTATTATTGCAAGCACTTGCTTGCCCCCCATTTTTCAATACAAATTCATTCTTTAATATTTTCTTGTTCTTGTTTTTTAAATGTTTACACTATTTGCTTATATTCTTGCATAGATCCATGATTAGTTTTGTTTAGATTAGTTTCTTGTTTAATTCTATTGAAACCGCTGCTACTAGTTAGCAGGTGCCCATAGCACTAAGCCTGGTTGCAAAACCGGGCCAACAATTTTTGGCGACTCCGCTAGCTTTGAACAATAGATATCAAATTTTGCTTTTAATTTTAGTTTTTTATTAGTTTTTAGCCTTTAGATCCATAGATCTGCCATCCTAGACAGCAGATCCATTGCTTCTCTAGTTTTTTGGCCCCATCTATTGCCATTAACAACCCAGAATTCTCAATTTTCGGGTTCATTTTTCGGCTTCCGTGCACGGCTTTCGCCTCGCGGTTTTTAGCCTGAGAGTCGCGCGGTCCATCGCGGCTTTTTGGCTTTTTTCCGCGCGGTTCACCGCGGCTTCGCGGCCTGTTTCCGCGCTGCACATCGCGGCTTCGCGGTCATTTATTGCACTGCACATCGCGACTGCACGCCCCTTTTCCGCGCGGTTCCCCGTGGCTTCGCAGCCTATTTGCGCGCTGCACATCGTGGCTTCGCAGACATTTTCCGCGCTGCACATCATGACAGTGCGCCGAATTCCCGCGCGGTCCATCGTGGCTGTGCGGCAGAAACCCGCGCGGTCCATCGCGGCTTTTCAGTCAAAACCTGCGCTACTAATTTTTTCATTCGGCCATTCCGATTCAAAAAATTATTTTTTACTGTATTTTTTGCCTACATAGCTCATTTTTACAGTATTAAATTCTGCATATTTTACATCCATAGAAAAAATTTTACTATTTAAATGCAAATCTAGAAGTCTTTTTAAAAATTTTCAAGAAAGTGAAAGAAAGACTTATTTTGCAGTTTATGTAGGTTAAAAAAAATTTTGCTGTTTACTTCTTTAAAATTTTGCCCTTAGCAATTTCCTTGAAAAAGAAATCCATTTATTTCTTTAAGAAGTCTATTATTTGCTTTCATGATTCCAAAGATCCTTTGTTTTTTGAGTTAATTTTGCAAAGCATTTAGTTTCTATTTATTGAAAGAAGTCATAAATATTTGCTTTTTTATTTTTGAAAGATCCTTTATTTTTTGAAAATTTCCTATAAAGCATTTACTTCTTTCAAGTTCAGTTTACAATACTACACGTGCACCCACTCAAACACTTAATTGAACTGAGCTTTAAAACTTACCCTAATTTCAACACACTTTTAACCTCACTTGAGGAACACTAAAAGAACTTTGTAGCTAGGTAGTATTGGGGGGATAGGTGTTCCAATAACACCCCTCAATTATTACATCTGAGACATAGAAGTTGCCCATTTAGGGAGCTAAAATCTCTTAGTATTTATTGGTGCGGTCACAACCGGTTTGTGGGAAGGCCTCTCCCCTAGGAGGGTTGAAGTCACGAGGATGGTTCCGGAAGCCTAAGTGGAATACCGAAATCCATTCAGTAACCGAAGGGCTACCATTCGCAGTTCTCGGGATATCCTTGTATTGGGATATTGCGATCAAGGACCAAACGGCAGATTTACCTTTTCTCGATGCGTCATGAACGGAGCATCCTAGTAGCCTTTCTTTAGGATTGATTACCCGGTGTCCCTCCTGGTAAGGGGATATCTAGCCGTTGTCTCAACACTCATATTGTCTGACTTGGATTTCATCACCTTGCAGAGGATATCGTTTGTTGATTCACAATACTTTTAGTTAGGTGTTTGCATGATTCAACCCACCTTTGGTCTAGTTACACATATTTTTTCTAAGAAGCTGTTTGCATGTTGGTACTATGACCATTTGTTGTATCCCTCCACTTATTGTAGCACAGCTGCTAGAATAAGTGCCATTTTTGACGTTGATTTTTTGGCCTAAGAGCCTTCATTTTTCACTCCCCTTCTTGCACGCTTGGTTGCATTAGGGTTTTGAGTTTTTTATACATTACCATTTTACGCATACAGATTTTTCCACAAAAACGTATTTTCTCACCATTGAGAATTTTAGATGCTCTCGTCGTCTACAGGGCGAACTCCCAGAGTTCAATCTACTTGGCTCGCCACGTCACCGACGCCGAGCCTTATCCCTTGACTCGACACATCGTCGGTCAACTAGACAGTCATCTGATTCTGACACGCCTCACTTCACTTCTGACTCTGAGGCAGAATCCAAAAATCCCACTGCGTTATTCCCAACCAACATTATGTCTGGAACACCATTTGATCCACTCTTTACCAGCACCATAGGAGAGACGTCTACAGACCCTTCTACTGCAGTGCCATCCATGGCAACAACCACCCCCCTGGGTATGCCCAATATGGGCAACACTCCACATTTAGGAATTCCCAACACAGGGCCACCTCCTATTATAGGAATTCCCAACACAGGGCCACCACCTGTTATGGGTATGCCCAACATAGGGGTCACACCCCATCTGGTTTCCACAAACCCTATCCCAGGAATCACCACTATTATTCCTAACCCTGGTGTAACCCATGTTGCACTAGGAAGCGCTGGCCCTTACCAGACCACACCTATTGGAGGACATATACCTTCAATACCTAGCATACCTTTAGGTGCTACTGGACCTCATACCACCATGACTAGGCATGTCCCAGTCCCAGTCACTACATCCGCTAGCTTACCGTATATGGCAAGTCTGAACTTGCCAAATTTAGCCAGGCTCACCAATGACCCTATTAGACACGATCCTGCGTGGTGTCACATGCCCACCAAAATCCCCTTCGACATCCCTAAGTTTGAGGGTAAGGCAGGTGAGGACCCCCAGAACCATATCATGTCCTTCCATCTATGGTGTTCCTCCAACTCCATAGTGGATGACTCTGTCCGCCTCCGTCTATTACAGCGCACCTTCACTGGCTCTACAACCAAGTGGTATATCGAGCATCCCCATGGGACGCATGCCACCTTTACCTCCCTTGCCTCGACCTTCCTGCAGTTCTTTCAGTTACCTGTCTGCTATGATGCAAGCGTCGAGATCCTACTGTCTTGCAGACAAAACACGACCACCCACATCACTGACCATATTCATGAGTGGCGTCGACGCCGAAGCCTCTGCAAAATCAAATTAGATGACCGTATCTTCCTAGATTGGTTTCTAAAATCCCTTCTCCCTCTCATTGCGAAGGATGTGGCATCCGAAAGACCCCAGTCTGAGAAAGAGGCCATCCTCAAAGCCCAACAGTTTGATCTCATTTACGCCCAGTGGGGTTATCTATACACAATCATACCAGACGCCCCACGCGGTGACTCTTCACGTGGTGACGCACCGGGGGCATCACATGCCGCTGATGGCATTATTGGCCAAATCACACCGCAAGCTAAACCTTTCAGCATGGTGAGCACCATGCCTGCCCCAGACCTCTCTAGGGCTACATCCAGTTCTGGAGCGACAACTTCTTACGCTCCAACAAACCAGACACATCACATTCATGGACCCTCTTGTCCACAACATTGCTATGGGAAAGCGCCATTAGCATATGTACCTCCTACATATTATAACCAACCTGCTACACAGAACTCCATTCAGTTCCCGCCACAACCGATGCAGTACCCACAGCAAGCTGCACCAGCTAATCCAACACATCCAATAGCTCAGGGGTACCAACAACCCCAACAGGCAGCTAGACCACCTCCAACTCCACCAGCATATTATCCACCGCAAACTGCTCCTGCACCTGCGGCTCCCCAAAATCCCCCTAATGCTCAAGGGCATGTGTACGCACAACAACATCAGCCCCAATACCAGAATAACCAACGCAACCAGGGTGGGCAACCAAACCGTGGAAGAGGACATAACTGTGGCAACAACCAACACCAAAACCAAGGTCCACAACCTCCCCACCCTCCACAAAATAATAACGCGGCACCTGCTCATCAGAATCCTGATCGGCCACCTAAGCAAGCCAAAAATGCTAATTTACGAACAAACCATCCTTGTTATATTTGCGGGGTCTATGGCCACTATACCCACGCTTTCCCACATTTGGAGCGAGCACGGCAACTATGGACAGATGACGCCCATCGTCAAGGGCAGGCGGCTCCTCAGCCGCCACCCAACCCTCCACCACCACAACCTCAACCTTTGGTGTTACAAAACCCTTTTCCAACACAAGGAGTGGTGAACACTCAGCCATTAGCCCCCCCTCAGGGAAATGTGCCACCACAACAGATCACTTATGCAGCCCCTGATCAACCCATGTTTGATTCAGGTACTCACCACTTGTTGATGATGTCAACCGCCGATGCCAACCTCCAAACCCGTCGGAACCAATATGGCTCCACATCTGAAGCCCCTCCCGCCGACAAGAACACTAATGTTAATCCCACAAATCAAACGTTACGTATACCTCCGGATCCACTTGATGGCGCTTCCAAAGCACCTCGCTTCCCACTTCGTCGCATCAACAGCAATCCCAATGCTCGCGCTGCGTCGAATTACAACATTGTTGACGACTTAGCCTAGTCTCCGGCAGCCATGTCTGCTTTAGAAGTTTTGAAAAACTGTCCTTCACAGCGCAAGACTTTACTCTCTGCCATTGGCGCCATTGAACCCAATGATTCACAGCTGATCGCATTCGATTCAGACCAGTCTGAACCACGCCTGCCTTCCTCTTTAGCATTCCAAGTTTCCATTTCTGTTCGGAATCTTGTTATCCATTGGTGCATTATCGATGAAGGGGCCTCTACATGCATCATGTCCACATTCGTTTGGCAGAAGTTGGGATCCCCTACTCTCCAGCAGTCCACCACTGCATTACGAGCCTACGACGACCGTTCGGCTCAACCCCAAGGTCTTTTAGCCAATGTCCCTGTCCAGCTGGCGGGTAAAACCGTGCTCATTGACATTGAGGTCATCAATGCCCAACTAGACTATAACCTTTTACTTGGTCGCAGCTACATGTATGCCATGCGGGCTGTTGTCTCATCCGTATTTCGCACCATGCAGTTCCCCCATGAGGGACGCATGGTCAAGGTCGACCAGCTCACCTATTACGATCCCAAGGCCCCCACTGCACCTAAAAATATTCTCCCCATGGTTGAACAACCTATTTGTGGTGCAACTACCTCGTTTGTTTCCTCTGTGGGACCCGGATTTTACTCAGATGCGTCGATGACCTCAACATTCCAATCCGTTCCACCCCCGTCACCCGCGCCCAAAGTATCTAACCTATGTACCCTGTCCCACAATACACAAACACCCAACAATCAACCATCCGTGTTACCTAAACCACCATTGGTCCCTAGTCACATTGGTGTTACACCCATCCACACAATTCCCTTTTTATTCCCTCCCTCGGGCGTAGTAAGCGCTCCGGTTATGGCTACCCTTAGTCTCCCCGGGTTAACCCTGGGATTACCCGTGTGGTATATTTCGCCTGCCATTGCCCCGCTGACACCAAATGTCATCCTGCAACCAGTGCAACCCATTGTTACTTCTACTCAACCACCTCCCGGTATCACTACTCCTTCGTCATCGACGAATCCCCCTCCACTCATCAGGCCCATTGGGGGCAGAGGCCCACAACCATACACTGCGGTACCCCCACCCAAGGCAGTTAAACCTCCCCCCGTGTTTCGTGCTCCTCCCAAATGCTTGTTGTGTGATGAGTTAGGCCATCCAACCCATCAGTGTCCACAGTTACCTGCATTACAGGAGCACATGCAAATGCTGGACGACGACCCCAACATCCCGATGTTCAAACTCGATCCAAACCCCATGCCTCGTGACAAATCACTACGTACCAACCATCCTTGTGCAATATGCGGAATCTACGGCCATTATTCACATCACTACCCTGATCTCCCAGATTACAGAGCAGCACTGTATGAGTTGAATAATGTCGACCTAGAGATATCCCCTCTTCTCATTGAGGAAATTCATCCCCCGCCATCTTCCTCCTCAAAATAAATTAACACCATTTACACGATATCCACTAGATGCCCCTCTGTCCGGTCGGCCCCTTCCATTGATCCCTTTGACACACAGGTTCAAGCCTTTCAAATCGACCAGGAAACCACATGTCCACAACATGGGGGCAGGCCCAAAACCTTGCCTACTCATCATCATCGTGATCCTCGTCGGAGATACTGGGGGCATCTACCCCACAAAGGGAATCCCCCATCATCATATCATCACTTCAGTATGCCACCACGACCCACAGCCTCATGGTATAACACCCCGCCAGCAGTTGCTCAATGCCCTATTGATCTCTCTCTGAGACAACATCTGCACCACATTGACACCTCTGAGTTAGGGGGCATAATAGATTATCTCGACCCTGGGATAGGGGGCATGCTCAATCATTTTGAACCTACCCCATCACATCTATCTCCACATGTCAATGACCCCATCGTTCAAACCAACACATATGTGATCCATAATCACAAACCCCATGCACATAGCATGGGGGCAGGTCATTAACCCTGCCCACTTTTTCACATGCGTGATCTCAACCATTTTTTAGATCACATGTCCCTTGTATATAGCATTTGATTCGATACACCTAGTATTTTTCCCCCAGGGGTCATCATTTCTCCCAACCACTGCATCCTTCGCTTGGTGGGATCACCTTTATTTGTAGCCATTTTTTAACCTAGTTCTTTCCTTTAACCATTCCGGAGTCCTTATGACCTCCGTTTTTCGCACCGTTTGCACTACCGGATTCATATTTCCGTGCCCGTGATGATGCTTGAGATCATTTCTCGCTCTCACCAGGACCAATATCAACATTGTGTCCCGACACCTTATTGCCTCGGTTTACGTGCCACATCCGCCGTTCTCCGTGGTCGACCATCTTTACATCGTCGGATTCAGTTTTCCGCGCTCGTGATGCTGCTTGAGATCATTTCTCGCTCTCATGCCTAGATTTTTTGGGCATTTTTTTCATGCCCCCCTCGTCACCTCGGTTTGCGTGCCACATCCACCGTTCTCTGTTTTTGACAATCTTTATATTGATGAATTCAATTTTTCGCGCTCGTGATGCTGCTTGAGATCATTTCTCGCTCTCATGCCTAGACTTTTCAGGCATTTTTTTTCATGCCCCCCTTGTCACCTCGGTTTGTGTGCCACATCCACCGTTCTCCATTTTTGACAATCTTTATATCGACGAATTCAGTTTTCCGCGCTCATGATGATGCTTGAGATCACTTCTCGCTCTTACCCCCATATTTTTCGGGCATTTTTTCCATACCCCCTCGTCGCCTCGGTTTGCATGCCACATCCGCCGTTCTCCATGGTTGACCATCTTTATATCGCCGGATTCAGTTTCCCGCGCTCGTGATGATGCTTGAGATCATTTCTCGCTCTCATGCCCATACTTTTCGGCCATTTTTTCAAAATGCCCTCTCATTGCCTCGGTTTGCGTGCCACAACGGCCGCAACCCCCATTGTGACAATATTTATGTCACCGGATCCAGTATCCCACACACATGATGACACTTGAGACCTTTTCTCGCTCCCATCTATCCATTTTTGTTCGGTATAATTTTATCCCTTTTTCGGGCCGAGCAATCTCTTTTACGAAAAAGGCACTTAGCGAGTTTCTGTTAAGCTCTTTTCTGACTCCTAAAACAATGAAAATATCGCCAAGCAATCTTGCTTCCTTTCATGCTCGCTAAACGTATCTAATCACATCAGCTAGAAGAGTTCTCCATCCGCATCATTTTATGCTTTTTCGGGCCTTGGAGACTAAACTTATGAAAAAGAAACACCAATGGAGTCCCCTTACCGCTTTCAGACTCTCTAAACATGAAAGCGACCACGAGCAATCACCATCTTGGGCTCGTAAAACAAACAGGACAGTAGTCATAACCACTGTAGAGTCTTCTTATCGCTTTCAGACTCCTTAAAAATGAAAGCACCAATGAGCACGAACAGTCCTGGGCTCACAAATCCACAGGACAGTACCATCTCATAGCACACTTTTATCCCTTCTTGGAGCTCATTAAAACTACGAAGAAGGACCCAATGGTGCCTCTTGGCGCCACGACAGATCACATCTACTCATATGACAGCTTCCCCATGATTGGTCTCCTTTGTTCAGAGTATTCTGTAGTACGTCAATATATACCATTCAGTCAATCAAAGCAATGATACCCTCACCTACAAGTCAGTTCCCTATGCTGCCAGGTCAACCATGTCATCATGATCTGAACAAAGGAGGTTTGATTCTACCCACTATGTCACCCAGTTATTTCCCATCCCCACAAGTATGTCAGTCCTACCATCAGTACTACAACACTTCAGTTCTACACCTCGTGCTCCTATCAAGGAAAAATCATTGCCTTGTTAGTTGCTGGTCTCCCTCTGTCGACAACAACCACATTTATTCCAAAGGATCGACCTAGAGGTCCCTGTGTCTTGGACTCATTACCATTTATGATGAGTTCCTACGAGTCATTTCGAGAGGAATCCTCAGTACCTTTCCAAATGATTGTTTCTCACATGCTCGACTTCAACACCTTGATCGCATCGTTGAGATTCGCACAGGACATTGATCCTTTCAGTTATTAGTAGAAGACCCTGGATACCTCCTGACTCCTCCACATTTGAGAATCTTCCAATGGATACCAGTTACACTTTTTCTAGAGATATCCGGGTTGCGCATGGCGACAGTATTCAGAAGTACCCCAGTTTCATACTCCCTTGAGTATACAGTTACATTATTTCTCAGAGATAACTCATAGTCTTTGAGTCCCTACAGATGTTGGACACCTTCAGTTTCACAGTTCATCAGTTAACCCAGTGTATCATTTATTAAGATCAGTTATAATCAGGAGTATATCCCAAAATAATGTCCCCCCTGGACCATTATGATGTACCAGTAGATTCTTTATGTATTAGATCCCCCTTCTTGGGACTAATTGTTATGTATATGTCTTGATACGAGCATGGGAATGCCCGCCTCGTCCATTATCAGAGATTATACCTCATTCATATTGAGGCCATGTAATATTTTTTGTTTTTGTAGCTTCCAAGGGCCGTGGCTCCAGTCTCCAACCGGTCTCTTCTCTCCCTAAACCCCCCCCTCCCCCCAAAAAAGACAAAATAACTATGATGTCTATCGACCATACGATGAGCTCCTGCCCTCACACATCAGGGGGCAATCTGTTAACACCTAAAAAGTGCTCACTAGCTCATTCCCTTATTCACATGACCCATTTGTCCACTTTTCCACCATTTGAGCCTCTGAAAGCAACAAAAGGTCACCAAAAGACCTTAGTACACCCCTTTTTCCCACTCAAAAAGATTATTTTTCCTGAAAAGCATAAAAAACCCTCAAAAATGGTCCAAATTCCCAAAAAATATTAAAAAGGGAATTAAAATATTAATTTTATTCAAAAAAGGAAAAAGGAGGGAAAAGTACCTAAATCATGTTGGTCAATACCATTTGGTTTCCACAAAACCACAAATGGTATTCCCCACCACCAAAACCTATAAAAGGGTGGTAGGGGCTCCTCATTTCACATCCATCCATTATCTCATCCTCATGCTGCCGAAATCTTCCTTGAGCATTTTGGCCATTGTAAGCAACCTTGGAGAAGGAGACCTCTTGGAGCTTGGAGCTACTCATCTTGGGAGTTGCTCAACATCAACCTTCACCATTGAAGGTATTATTGCAAGCACTTGCTTGCCCCCCATTTTTCAATACAAATTCATTCTTTAATATTTTCTTGTTCTTGTTTTTTAAATGTTTACACTATTTGCTTATATTCTTGCATAGATCCATGATTAGTTTTGTTTAGATTAGTTTCTTGTTTAATTCTATTGAAACCGCTGCTACTTGTTAGCAGGTGCCCATAGCACTAAGCCTGGTTGCAAAACTGGGCCAACAGTTTGATTAGTTGTGTTTAGATTAGTTTCTTGTTTAATTCTATTGAAACCACTGCTACTAGTTAGTAGGTGCCCATAGCACTAAGCCTGGTTGCAAAACCGGGCCAACAGCTTCCTCTTATAGGGACTACGATTTATCTCCGACTTCAGACTCCCTATCTCTCAATGCTTGAACTTCTTTCTTTAGTTCTCTGAATTCCTGATATCTGTGAAGTCTATCCCTTGGATGGAGTGCCTTTACATCTGCGTCCAAGGCTTATAATGTGGCATGTTTTTCCTTCAAAGTGTTCTTGACTTCTAATAGCTCTGGGTTCTCTTCCAGCACAATAAACGTTCTTATTGCTTCATCCAGCAAAATTTGGCACTTAGCCACTTCACTGGCTATATGTTATGCAGCAACTCTTGCTTCCTTTGCTCAGAGTTATTTCTGATCAGGCGGCGTCTTTGGATGATTCTGCGCCTCTAAGGCAGCAATCTCCACCTGGTAATTAGTCTCCATGTCCTTCATCTCAGCCTTAAGATCGTCGACCAGTGAGCCAATCTTAAGGAGGGTATCTGCGAGCTCTGGAATCTCTTCACATTCAGGTATCTCTGCTATTATCGAAGCGACAGCATGCTCTATCCTTCTTTGTCGGTCTTGCTCATCCTGGAGTTGCATGGTATTTTTCTCGCTTGCTCCCTATAGTTGCTTATAATTTGCAACTAACTCATGGTGCTGGTTCAGAGCCACTACATTTCTCTCATGGATCTCCTCCACTACCTGCAGATGCAGATTGTGTAGACCCTCCATTGGAAACATTGCAATGTCGATCTCCACATGCTCTAAGTCCTTCGTGCCCACATCTAACTTTTCTTGTAGTGGCAGCCTTATGCTTAGCGAGTCAAGTTTCACTATGCACGAATTTGTGGGTAAGTCTAGGGCTAGAGGGGTTTTCTTCGACTGTGACATGTCCCCTGACCTTCCTTCTGATTCTGAATCTCATGGCAAGGGAAAGTTGCGTTGTACTTGCTCAAACTTCTCTGTTATGCCTTGCAGCGTGGTGAGGTTCTTCTGCAAACTTTCTTGAATCGCCTCATTCTTTTTATCTTTGTCATCTAACAGATCTTCCATCTGCGTAGTGACCGTTGATACAATCATCTTGTAATCATCATCATGGAGCTTTGCTTCTGATTGGGTCTTAACAGCTTTCTACTTCTTTTTCTATGTTTTCTCTGGTGTAGAGATTCCTGGCTCCTTCCTTTTGCCTGACGGTGAGTCTGGAACAATTGGTGTAGGAATGGGGTTACTCTCTTCAGAGTCACTCTCGATTTCCACAGGTCCTTCGACTTTAAATTCAGGTATCCATTCCTTCATAACACCATCGATATCATCCTTGCTCATGTGATAGTTCCCTTGGAACCATTATGGGTTCTTCATCTATGCCTTTGCTGAAATATAGATAGAGTGTATGTCAGCGCAAAAATTGGTAGTGAGAATGTATCTAGCGGTTACTTGCTTAGGTATTCATGGTGTGTGAATAATGACATCGTGCAGTTGCTCGTAGTATGTGTGGAAAACTTTAGCTGACGCGCGCTGTCTTTCTGCTACCGAATTCGCCCAGAGGTCTGCATATCTGGCTCCTCTACATTCATTGCTGTCAGTGATTATGCCAACATAATGATGTGGGTCCTTCCATCCTACAAATGAAATCAATACTATCAAGTAGGTATAGTGAAATTTGCTTCTATCCGTCTATGTATCGTTCAATTCTTCTACGAATTCATTCAAAAGATACTGACACTCGTTAAATCTTCCTTACATCGTGGCCTTTTCCCCAAGGAGCACTTAGGCAGCGGGTACTTCAGTAGGTATTGCTTTTCGCAGAACTTTTCCTGCTGGCAGTTTTGTTACAAACCACGTAGCATCGTCGTCTATGTCGTCGGTGACGAAGCCTCTCTTCCCTTTGACAACAGTGTGTGATTTCTTCATCTCCGCGGTGACCTCCTTGTCCCTGTTCTTGCCTTGAAAGAATTGCTTGGGGTTGTCGCCTCGCTTGCTTAACCCCTTGATGTGATGGATTAGATCGATGTTCAAGTTAATGTTCTGATCCAACCATAAATAAACTTGGTGAGTGCGTGACATAAGAGTGCGCATCACCACATTCAGTTCTGGCGTTCGGTCGAAGTGTAGGAGACTCAATAGGTTGAGCAAGCCCGATTCGACTACTCCGTTCAACCAATTTTGCATGACCAAAACATAATTTCCTTTCACATCCTTCTTCCAACACATATACTGGTCTGGCTAAAATTTTGGGTACTTTGGTTCAACTGTGTCCTTCTGCATCTGGAGTAGGTCGAAGTCTTCGAACTTATACTCTAGAATTTTCCCCAACAGATTTCCTTCAATCTTGACATGCTTCGAAATAGGTGGAAGCGGAATCTCATACTTCTCATTCCTTATTAGCTTAACGGACTATGCATCCTCTATATGCGATGAGATATATTGAGGGGTCAAATGCGAAGGTATTTGTTTATCACCTAGTGGCACTTCCGGCATTATGGAGATCATCTTCATTGGTTTTGTCTTCTCCACCACTGGTTCTTTGCCTTTGTCTTGCATAGCTGTAGAGTGTCTTGGTGATCATCTTGAACCCTGTCCTTGCTCAGTAACAACTTTCTTAGTGGGGGTTCTCATCAACACTTCAATCCCTCTGTATTTAAACACCTTCATAGTCTCCTTGATTGTGAATTCTTCCTCAATGGATGAAATTTCGAACATTCACTGGATAATATTGACAGAATTACGGGGTTACTGATCACTTACTGCAAACAAGTTTAAAGTATGGCTTGCAAGACAATTTTCAGAGTCTCGGTAACGCTTGCGAGTCCAAATACATCATTATTTATAGGCACAGCTGGGCTTAGCCATGCCCATCAACGGCTAGAAAAGAATTCAATGTTATGGTCGTTAGCCAAATCCGCCAAGGATTCGGGTCCTTCCTTTCATTAACTGCATCAGAATGGTTATTTCTGCATTAAATGCTCAAGCAGTCATCAGCAAAATCACTGTATAACGACTAGTTTTCTAACCAACATTGCAACCGCTAGTTTCTTGGAGTGTTGCATCGAACTGCGCGGTGGACCATCACTACTCCGGCGCAGTTACTTCACGGTGTTGAGCTTCTTGGTTTTGAACTTTGCATCTTCTCTGCTTCATTGGATCTACGCAACTACCTTTTGAGCTTCGAGCTACGTGGTTCTTCTTTTCTTTTTCTTTTTTCTTTCGTTCCTTTTCTCTTCTTTTTTTCACTTCATGGCTTCACACTATTGAGGGTTTAGCGAAGTAGAGCTATCCTTATAGGGTTTTAGCCTACTTCCATTAACTAATCCGGGTAGTTTGTCTCCAGCTAACATGGCTAACTGAACTGGACCACCGTTAGTAACATGTAAAACAGTATATGGACCAAGACAATGCATCTTAAACTTTCTAGGAAATTTCATAAACTTGCTATCATACAGGAGGACTAGATCACCTACCTGAAAGGACTTGTTCTTGACGTGGCAATCATGCCATGCTTTTTCTCTATCTTTCTGCACTTGCTGGTGGAAGCCTGCGATGAAGCGATCTTCCTCCAATCCAACCAAGTGTAGAAGCCTTTCTTCTACTGTTTGTTCATCCTCCATGCCTGTAAATGCAACTATTCTCAAACTGGGTACAATATATTCCATAGGCATCACAGCTTCCTTTCCATTATCCAATCTGAAAGGTGTGTGGTCGGTCAACTTCTTGCAAGTTGTTATGTATGCCCATAACACAGATGGAATGCGCAGATCCCAATCATCCTTATTGACATTGCATACCTTAGTCAACGCATTCTCCAAAACCTTGTTGAAAGCTTCAACAGTTCCATTTGCTTGCAGATGATATGGCATACTCCTCTGATGATAGATGTGGAATTCTTCAGTAAGGGCCTCAATAGTTCTGTTCAAAAAATGAGTGCCTTGATCACTCATAAAAATCTTCAGGCATCCAAATCTAGTAAGGATGTTCTAAAAAATGAACTGCGCGGCTGTAGTTGCGCTACAATACTTTACTAGCTTAGCCTCTGCCATCTGGAGAGATAATCAGTCGTAGTGATAATATATATCGAGCTAGTCCTTTTTCCCGGTGGGTTAATAGGTCCCACGAAATCAATAGTCGATTTCTCAAATGCTTGAAGTGTCAACTGTGGATTTAATGGCATTTCATCTCTTCTCAACGGCCTTCCCGTCCTTTGGAAGACATCGTACCTCTGGAAATTTTCCTTCGAATATTTTTGGATTGTAGGCCACCATAGCCCTGCTTGCAATATCTTCTACACAATGGCTTTTCCTGTGTAGTGACCTACTGATACACCTGAATGTGCATCAGCCAATATGAATGGCTTCTCATGCTCCAGCACACATTTGTGCAACACTTCATCTAGTCCCAATTTGTATGGATGTCCCACGATTATGGTGAAGTCTGTTTCTCTTACTACCAGCTGCTTCTTCTGCTGCTTAATAAACTCTATCGGTGCCAACCCAGTAGTCAAAAAGTCTACAATATCTTTGTAATAATCATGAGCAATTTGTATTGCAAACAATTATGCATCAGGAAGATTGTCTTTGAGATTTGTGGGCTCTTCACCTGAATCAATCCTTGATAGATGGTCAGGTCCTAGGTTCAATCTTCTTGGCTTAACCACTATTTCAAAATCATACTCCTGGAAGAGTAGTAACCATCTACAAATTCTCCCCCCTAACACTGGCTTATTGACCAGATACTTCAAAGCAGAATGATCAGTAAACATGGAGAAGTGCGCACTGAGGAAATAATGCCCAATTTTTGTAGTGCGTACACCATAGATAAGCCTTCTCTTTCAGTGGTCGTATAATTCTTCTCAGCTGAAGACAACTTCCTGCTTGAAAAAGCAATTGGATGGTCGATGTCTTCCTCTCTTGCTTGTGCTAGCACTACGCCAAGTGCAATGGCTGAAGCATCAATGTGTACATGGAACGGCTTATCCCAATACGGAAACACTAGGATCGACGTAGTTACCATCTTCTCTTTCAATGTGTCTAGGACTTGCTCACATTCTGCGTTCCATATGAACTACAAATCTTTTTTTAGCAGTTTCTCCATTGGCGCGGTTATCTGAGCATAACCCTTGATGAACTTTCTGTAATAGCCTGTATGGCCGAATGTGGTGTGAAGCCGCTTCACTGAGGTTGGTGCAAGTAAATTCACAATCACTGCAATCTTTGCAGGAACAACTATCAAACCCTGTCTACAGATAATGTGTCCCAACAGAATTCCATAGGGCACACAAAAGATGCATTTCTTTAAGTTTAATGAAATTTGATGCTGTCTGCACTTAGCTAACATCATCCTCAGATTCTCAAAATGGTTTTTCAATAAACCAAACACGGTCCAGTCATCAAAATGGACCTCCAAAAACTTATGGATGAAGTCCTTAAATGCAGCCACCACAACCATAGAAAATATGGCTGGTGCATTCTTCAAGCCAAAAAGCATGACTATATACTGGTATGACCCCCATTCAATAGCAAAAGTTGTCTTATTCATGTCTGCTTCGTCAATCCTTTCATTTCCGCGAACTTCATTGGAAACAAGTCCTGGTACTCATGCAAAAGATTTGCGATCTACGCAACCGTAGCATCATCCCAATAATCTCCAATGGATGCGAACTTCGGCTCTTCACTTGTGCCAATGTTCACTTTTCTTGTCCTCACAGGTCCACTCATGTTTGGAATTTCTAGTGGAGGTCCCTCTATGTCGCGCGCTCCTTTTGACTCAGGTATGTTGATATTGCGTGGATCCTCCTCATTGCTCTCTTCTTGTTCTTCTTCATTTTCAGCAAGATTATAGCATTCAAAGGCATGTTGTATTTTCCTTCCCCATTCTGGTTGTAAATTAACAAGTACCTTTACATATTCAAATACCCTTTCTTTGATTTCCTCCAATTCCTCATTTATACTTGGGCATTCTGCTCTAAATATTCTTTCCTTGATAACTTGTAGGGATTCATTGATGCTCAAACTTTCATCTTCAAAGCTAAAAGTCCTCTAGAAGTTCGCAGCTAAGATAGACCAATCTGTGGTGCCTCTGCGAAGCTCCATGTCTGTATACCAATCCTATGGAATCCGGTCTAATGTGTGCACAAACAGATGCACCCATTCTATCTGCGGTCTCTTTATCCATGCTTCCGAACAGATTTCTATGTGATCCCTTGGACTTGTCTGTCCATTATAATTTACCATGGTCAGCGTAGTGTTCTCCATGAACCTGATTTGCATCATATGTCTAGATTGATCCCATGTGGTAAACATTTTCTTGTGTGAATCCCACCATCTACCATGTGTCTCCAACAGTGCCATATCTAATGCTGGTATGTGATGCTCAGCTGCAACTGATACAGTATATTCTTGAATGAATGAATAAAAATTAGTCGAACCATCATAGCTGGGGATTAGACTTACCTTGGTTCCAATCCAGCGTAGTGACTTCGTGATCTACGCGCATCATCTGGCAGATACTTCATGCATACGGATTTGCCAATTTTCTAGTCCTACATCGGAGTCTGAGATGCAAGAACTATCACATCGCCAGCTGAGTGCTCCATCCGCCGTAGGATTAATGTATTCATCTTGATTCGTAGTCATCTTGTAAATGTGATCAAGATACTGTGCTCTTGATTCTTCTTGAATTGACTCACTATATATTTCTCCTTGTGAAGGGTCTAGTAGTGCGATGACCCTTATGTCTGGTCCTTCAAAGATCATCTTCTTGGTCTTCAAATTTATAATGGCGAGGTTATCCATTGCCCAGTCTATACCAAACAATGTTGGATAAGGCTGATTGCCATCCATGATTTCAATAACTTTGAAGTCTGCATGACTTCGCACTCCATCGATATCAACAATAACATTGGCCAGTCTCCCAAAAGGTATGACTATCAGCTGGTTTTACAATTTCAACTATATGGGTGACCACAACAACTTTGGTCTCCCCATCTGCTGCCATGTATGCTTAGTCAAGACATTTACCTATGATCTGAGATCAAAGATGATCTCATCCATCTCGTAGTCCCCTATCTGCGCACTGAGCCGCATTTCTTGGTCTATTCTTTTGTGTTTCTTGATGTGATGGAATACGCTCTGGGAAGTATCCTTCTCACTGCGTGGTTTATACTAGTTTAACAATTTTTGCAATTCCGCTATAGCATCTGCGCTCTTTAATAATTTCATGCAGCTCCGTAGGAACTGCGCAACAGAGGTGCATGTCTCTGTTGTGGTGCACATTTGGTCATAAGCTGCTGGCATATCTTCCATATGCGGTTTTTCACTTCGCAGTGGGATTCTTGGTGACTTAGGTGCTTTTTCTTTGAATATGTCTCGTGCATCTTCAAAGAATTCTTTATTTTTCTCTAGGTTAAAAGTAGGTGTCTTCCCACTAGCTTTTCTAATCTAGATAGTTTCAAGAGGGGTCTGCTTAGTTTCAAAGTTTCCAGAAGTCGAAGCTTCTGCTTTCCTATCTATTCCTATTGCAGTGCCACTTCGTGTCACAACATTAATACTAGGATCTACAGTCCTTTCTCTGTTGCTATCAACTGAATATTTGGATTAGGTAAATCTTGCTTTCTTTTCTACATCTCTGCTGCTAACACTGGGCATGCTTCAATAACATGATCAAAAGATTTGCAATAATTACAACTAGTGCATGGATTGGTACAGTCTCTAGATACGTGACCTGGTTGGCGACAATTGTAACAAATTACCTGGCCTCTTCCTCTTCCTTTCCTTGGGCTAGTATTTCTTCCTTTTCCTCGGAGTCCTCCACGACCTTTGTATGCACCTTGATTGTGCTGCACGTTATCCTTGTTCTGCAGAGTTTCTTCCTAGACTCTGTATACTCCACCATACATATGCTCTATATATTTCTTTCTTTCCAGCATGAGCTCATATGCGTAGCAGTTAGACTCATCATGCCCAACTGACTTACAGAAATTGCAATATAAATTTTTAGGTGTTCTTACATAATTCTGGATTACGTAATAGTCTTATGGTCGGTGTCCTCTAGTTCTACATATTTCACACCATGGCCCTTGGTTCTCATTCAATAGTTTTGGTGCACCCATGTTAATATATTATTGAAACAAAGAACAATGATCATTGGTTTGTCCTTCTCCATAGCATCCTATACACCATACTTCTTGTCTATGTTATTTCCCTTTCTTCATATCCTGCAATTGTAATGTTAGGGTAGCTAGCTGGGTCTAAATCTGAGACATCCCAGTGCTAGTCTCTCCAATTGGTGAAGCTTCTAACTTCATCGCGATTTCCAAGGCTTCTTCCTGCGAAGCCACTTGCTACTGCATCAACGACAATCTAATATGGGGAAACAACGCAGCTATAAACCACTCCTGGTGCTGTTGCGGTGCTATGACAAAGCTGACCTATTCTAGCAATGTCTTAAACTTCTGGTCAAATTTCTAAACTGTCTCATTAGGTTTTTGCTTGATTTCCTTTAACTCTATGATACATTGGGATTCTGACTTTGGTTTCTTGAATTCACTCAATAGTGCAGCCTTAATCTCTGCTAAGGTTCTCTGATGTCCAACAGAATACTTCATGAACCAATTCAAGGTTCTATCTCTAAATGTGGTAATGAGCTATGCTCACTTCACAAAATCATCTTGAACTTGCTTAACACTCCATACGGATTCAAATAGAAACAAATGTTGCTCAAGGTCCTCTAGACCCATTTCTTTGAATATCGCCAGCTTAATATCATCAGTCATCCTTCTTCTTGGTGGTACAGAGTTCTACGCAGGGTTCTAAGCGACAAAATTAAAATTGGTACTGTGCGAAATGTTCTGAACCGGAATATTTTGAGTGCTAGGGATATTAACAACTGGGGGGTTCTGAACTGGTGGTTTTTGTGCAATGGGAGGTGTGGTGTTCACAACCGGTGGATTCTACAGAGTAATAGGCTGATAGGTAGTGGATAGAGGTGCGGTTTGGCTATCAGTCTCGGCTTGTAAATCAATATCTATGCGGAGTCCATGTTCACTGGAAGTCTTCCTAGTAGTATACATATATCTTTTTCCACTTCTAAAACCGTGTGTCTCTTCATCTGAATCACTATATATGCTATTGACTATTACAGATTCAAAAAATTCTAGGAATCTTTACTACATTCTTAAAACGCCTTTCTCAGCTACAATCATTTTAATGGATAAACTCAAATTGTTAAGGTACTTACCTCTAAAACCCTTGAAAAATTATGCTTCTTCTGCGTTGTAGGACTTTAGCATGTCCACAACGAACTCTATCATGAAGCTCTCTAATGAACTATTAACCCAAAATTCGACTGCTCTCGAGATTGGGTTATTTATTTATTTAAGCCTTTGAATGAGCTCCAGTGTCCACTCAGTAGGTACTTCTGGCTAGAAACAATTATTTCACTCTACGAGCCTCGATAACCACTCGTGCAACTCATTTCCAAAACTTGCCTAGAAAATTTCGTGAACGTCCTTCCATAGGTATTTGTTCAACCAATCTATGTCGAAGAGATGCAGATGTCGATTTTCCTTCCTTGCGAAGTCTCTCTCTGTCTTATCACACCAATCCCATATTTCTTTCTTGTTTGGATGCCAATTTTCTGCAATCAGCAGGACCTTTTCATCTGAGAAAATCACTATTTCAAGCGCGGCAACTCATCACGGATTATTAGCACAACAACTAAACCATTTGTTGGCTTATATAACTGTCTTAAGGTTTTCCATAAAGACCCAGGTTCTTCGCGGTTCAAGGAACCAAAAAAACCCCTTTTCACCGGCCCTTTCGGCAACATTCTGCGAACAGACTGAGGTCTCACCCGAGGCAAAGGAATTGGGGGATGTGGATTCAGGTTTCCACAACTAGTTGATGAGTGCTTAAACATATTGGAAAGCAGTGCGCTACAAGACTCGCACTGTGGACTTCGGACTGCATGAAGTTCACCTTCTTCACAACTCACACTTAGGCTATCACGCATCCAAGGACTACGTGGTTTGCATATTATTCAACAACAGGATAGCGCCACTGATAATTGCGCTTCCTCTTCAATAGTTAACTACTTCAACAAACTGTACTTAACTATTCTTACGCATTCCACAATTGCCTTAGAGTCTTTATCTTATGACTTATGCAATATGACAACACACAAGATACTGCGCACTTCCGGTGTTGTGCTTCAAGTGAATCGCACAACGCGACTCCACTTACTTAATTATTAACCCAATCTACTTATGCATTCATTCTGCCTTGGAAAGACTTATGCATCTAACATCCATCTACATATGCGATACTTAACATATTATTCCCATCTTCAGTCCTATGGTGAATACATATAAAAGTAAGAACATATAAACTGATAAATGAGATCTTAAGCATTCATTGTAAGCAAATACACAGAGTCAAACGCATAAACAGTCACACAACATAGAATTTAATGTGGTTCACCCCCAGGATGGGAGCTACGTCCATAGGAACTGTTGTTATATTATCTTGGGAAGGGTACAACAGTTCCAGTCTACACACTCAGCTGTAGACTCCCTTCTCTCTCGATAGGCCTCTGCGCACTTAGCTTGCAGAGCCTTTACAATGGCTTCCAACAAAACAACAAGTATTTTTCAGATTATACAATGAAGATTCGAGATTATTCAACCCTTTCCCTTACAAAATGTGCCTTCTTATAGATCATGCCCGTAGGTCATGTCTTTACAATGCATAGGAAAAAACCCTAAGGTTTCCCCAAAACTATTGCGGATTTCCCTTAAGCGGACTTGCTTGCTCTGATAGCGACTCTTCCGTCGTGGCCATCCTCTGCACGTGGTCACGTCACTTTCAACCTGCCCTGTCGACCGCATGCCGACTATAGCCTTCACCCATTCGTTCCTTCTCTAACAGCCTTGTGTGGCCGTCTCACAACGTGCTTCCTCTGTTCATGTGACCGGTCGATTTCCTTCCGTGATACTCCTTACCCATCTGCTTGGTAATCATGGAGTATCTTAACCAAAAATAGACCACTGATGGTCTTACTAGAATATGTACCATTTTCCTTCCACATTCTGTCTTTCCAAATCCCCGTGCATCAGGATCTTCGCAACGTTATCTCTTTGCGGCACTGGCTTCCTTACCTTGCCAATGCTGCGCTATGCTCAACTTCGCGGCTCCAAAAACTATCTTTGCCAAAAAGTCTTCAACTGAACTACGCTCAACTTTACAGTTCCAAAACTGTTTTGTAAAAAATGCCTTACTTGGGCCAGGCCCAACAGACATTAGAGGAAATTTCAATTTAAAATGGGCCTTCCAAAAATAATACAAATTCCATGTCAGCATGTATTAGCCAATCAAAATGCTTTAAAATTCAACAAGGGAGCACCTAAAAAAATTGGAGGGAAAAAATAAAAACTACTTTTTTGGATCGTATTTTCAACTTATCTCCTTGTAGGTTTACTCAAATTTCAAGTGGGAGGACTCGTTGGATGCATAATTAAATTATGCATCTAATGAGCACCCATGTTGCATACTTTTAACAACATCCACACCATGAAAAATTGAAAATACATTAAAAAAACGTGTTTTCTCTCACTAGAAACATGTTTTTTAATGTATTTTCAATTTTTCATGGGGTGGATGTTGTTAAAAGTATGCAACATGGGTACTAGTTGGATTCCTAATTTAATTATGCATCCAATGAGTCCTCCCGCTTGAAATTTGAGTAAACCTACAAGGAGATAAGTTGAAAATACGATCCAAAAAAGTAGTTTTTTTACTCTCTCTCTACTATTATTTTCTTATTTTCTTATTATTTTCCTTAGGAGGCCCATTTTTTACCCAAATTTCCTCTAATGCTTAGATGTCGATGAGGATGATGTGACCCATTTTACTGTTGGTGGAGCATGGGTGATGCTAATGGGAGTGTTGAACAAATTCCTTAGCTCCGGTAGAGTAGGACATAAGTTGGTTGCATGGCCTTTCATCCCACAAAGAGAACACGGTGGTGTGACTCTATGGTTGGGAGAATTGATCATAACTAGGACTTGTAACTCATGTTGGTTGATACCCCCTGCTTTAGGGTTAGCAGTCTCCGTTAGGTTGGGTAATAGGGGACCTTTCAAATTTGGTTGTTTGGTGCCCCCGTTAGTAGTCTTAGCAACGATTGATTGTGGTGTAGTTGTGGATGTCATAGGTTTGGCTGTCGTAACTGAACATGTTACGAGCCTTGCAGTCGTACTAGCAGAAACAAGGATAAACTCATAATGGGTGACTAGTTTGGAAGCCATCTCTGGGAAGGGTGGTGTAAGGTACCAAATTGGGATTCCCAAAGTTAGCCCAGGTAGAGTTAGCTGAGCCATAACCGACGTCTCTTGTACACCCATGGGGGGATACAAGAATGGGATTTGAAAAATTGGTGGTACTGATGGACTCAACATTTGTTCAATGCCATGACTCAGTGGTGGTGTTGATGATGGTGTTGAGGTGGAGGATGATCCATTTTGAGCGGTGAAAATCGTACACATTAGGCAATCGGTTGATGTATGGATATTTGGTGGTGATCACAAATATACTCCTAACAAATTGGATTCCTTGTACGTACCGGGGGCAATGTCAAATTACGGTTGATCATCTCCCATTATAGTCGATAGGACATTGTCGAGGTTGCTTGTAGTATTAGGGTCATAGTACCTTCCCATTTAAGGGAAACATCATGATACAGAATACCAAGGAGGATACCGCCTTCATGGCGTACATGTAACTATTCCCCAAGAGGATGTTGTAGTCGAGTTCATCATCGACTACTTCGATATCGATCATAACCATCTTTCCCCCCATCTCTATGGAGACATTTTGGTACAGTCCTCTTGGTTGGGATGGTATCCCATCATATGCACTAAGCGCAATAGATGCGGGGACCAACTCAGGAGACCCTAATCATTTCCATACTTTGGAAGACATAACACAAGTGCATTATCCTTCATCGATAGTATAGCGATGAATCATGAAGTTCTTTACTGTAACTAGAAATTGAAATGTGACTAACGACAGTAGTCATGGGTCACCTTTTTCAATATCAAAGGTCGTGAGATGCTAGTCGGAAGGATCGACGAAACCGAGTGCATTGAATAATTCCTTCCTCTATGTTGGGAAAAAGGCTGTAACACTTCTAATGTGGGAATATCCACATGGGATTGAGCCAATTCATCCACAATACTATAATTGTCGGCGGCTTTCATGTGAGGTTTATTAGGGATACACTGAAGTGGAAATTTCAGAATCCATGGGATTTGTTTAGTATTCATGCATGGTATCTATAGAGCCCCCTTGAGGGGATAGGAACGTCTTCCACTTGAGGGGTGGAAGGCCCGTCATAACCTCTGGCTTGCGTCTGAAGGTTTACATCCAATCTATAGATATTTTGAAAATAGCCATCATCGGGTGGGCATGGGTCTTGCTTGTGTGTGACTACCCCTTGATTCATAAAGGGTTGTTGCAACATGACAGTTTGTGGTTGGGGAGGACTCACTACATGAGGATTGTTTGTAACCATGTTCGTTTTAGCCTCGACAAATTGTTGGAAGTTGGGGATAAGAGGACAATGATGTGTGTAATGGCCATAAATGGAGCAACAATAATTGGTTCTCAAGGTGTGATTCTTCCCTTGTTTGTGGGGATTGTTAGTCCATTCAGTTTCGATACCCGTATTCTGGTTCTGCTGGGGAGGGGGGTTTCCCCCTTTCCTCGACTGTTGATTCATTTTGTTCTTACCTTTCTTCTTCCCCCGGGTCTATGGATTCTGGGGGTTTACGACATTCAATTGCTTTAATTGTTGAGCTTGTTGCACATAAGTAGGTTGTGTTGGAATATTCTCACCATAATTTTGTATTTTGCATTCCTTCATGTAATTGTGCATGCATCCATTCATCTGCATGCATTTGCATGCAAATGCATGCATCCAGTCTTCAGTATGGTAGTATCCCAACACCTAGTCCTTATTTTGCATCCCCCAGGAGCCTGTTTCTGCTCAGTTTTATCCCTCCTAGCCACTGATGCGCCCTTGTTTTCATCACTGGAGAACATGTGCACCTTCTTCCACCTATTTAGGAGTTACTTACGTTATTTAGTTGGTTGATGACTCAGTTCCTTGATTCAGGGGATGATTGATCAGTTAACTAACTAAAGCACTTAGATAGGCACCTACTGAGAGCTAGTTGAGCTCCACTGACTACTGACAGCTCCTCATGTGCCCACATTGGAGTCTTCTTCCCTACATTAGTGCCCATGCACTCAATTTAGACTTAGTTAGACTCATTTGACTGACTAGTTGACCTTTATGACCACTGCCAGTGGTTTGGATGATGTCTCCAATGCTATCCAACATACACACTAAGGATAATTCGAATGAAATTAGTGGCATTCAAATCTCATTGATTGTATTCAGTTATTATTCACATTACAGAGTGCCATCTTACAGTTGATGTATGATACAACATTTTTTCTCCATTTTCTGTGTAATGAGTGTTAATTGATTCAACATTTGTTCTTCTTCTTTCTGCACTGCATGAGTGAATTATAGTGAGGTCTATTACTTTTGAGTGATCTTAATATCACATGGTATCAGAGCTGACAGTAGCTATTCAAATTGTAGCAGCAGCAGTTGCAGCAATTCCTTGAGCAGTTGTCTTTCATTGAGCACCAGAAGCCTCTAAGTTTCCACAACAAATCCTGGTGCTATTACCTTGAATTCACTGGATAAATCCAGTGAGGTCTAGCAAGGTGTGAAGGACTTAGTCACATGTGCTCATTGTCCTAAGGCAGTGTTCAATTCAAATTGCAGGAGATCTTCTTTTCATAATTCTCATTTGTTTTGCAGACATCTCCCTCTTTCAGCTTCGAATTCTGCAGCATTATGGATCTCAAGTTGAATTCATTCAAATACTTCGAATGGAAGGATAAAATGGACATCTCTTGGGGTCAAAGAGTCTTTCCAGAGTGGTGAATGGATCTGCAGTTGAGCCCACTGGTGCAATATAGAAATCCAAGTACTTAGACAAGCTTGATGAAGCAGTAGGACTCTTGCTACTTAGCATTTCTGAAGATTTTCACTTTCATGTTATCGATTTGAAAACTCCAAAGGAGGTTTGGGACAAGCTCGAACCCCTCCTTGGCAAGAAAGATGATTTGAAGGGGTATAAACTATAAAATGATCTCATCTCCATGAGCCCAAGTAGTTTCGAAACTATCACTAAGTTTCTCAACAAATTCAAAAACTTGATTTCACAGTTGAAGAGGTATGAGATTGAGAAGGAAGAAAAACAAGTCATCCTTGCCATCCTGTCGAAGCTAGGCCATGATTATTCGGTGTTTGTTTCGACCTTCCAGTCAGCAAGATTGTCCATTCCAAAATTGAAATTCCCTTCGCTTGAATACTTCATCCAATATCTAACTCTTGAGGAGTAGAAGCTAGTACACATGGGAGCGATAAAAACCAAGTTGGATTAAGCTCTTGCAACCACTGATATGAGAAGAGAGAATGGAAAATGGAAACAAAAAAATTCTGATAGAAATTCGAATGATACAAAGTAGAAGGAGGCTCCCATATAGTCAGATAGAGCCTCTAATCCTAAGAAGGACAAGCACACTTAGAAGGGAAAATCCCAGTGGACATAAAGTAATCAATGATATCACCCTGAGAGCTCATGTATGAAGAATATCATAGATCTCATGGCTTCACTTCTTGAAAAAAATAATCTTCCAGTACCTACATGTGCTAGAAAGAAAGAGAGTAAACCATCTGGATCTGAGAACAAAGAGAGATGCCATGCCCTTGTGGCAGGTGCATCAACTCAATCCTGCTTCATCATAGATTTTGGAGCATCTAGGCATATTTCTTCCTCCAAGAATCTCTTCACTAGATTCAAAGCTACTATTGGACCTTCCATTATGTTGGGGAATGATTCTGAGGTCTCCTCTGAGGGGATTGGAAGAATCAAACTAGATCATGGATACTTCTCGGATGTACTCTATTTCCCCACTCTCAATACTAATCTACTTTCAATATATCAGATGACCCGTACTGGAGATCCCAAGAGGGTGATCTTCTCTCCAAATGAGGTCGAAATCCAAGACATGGTATCAGGTTCTACCATTGCAAAAGGTGTTGCAAATCATAAGCCAAAACTGTATGAGTTCTCCCACTTCTTACCTCTCTCAAAGCAATTTTCTCTTCACACTTATGCCAATGAAGAGAGTAGATTGTGGCATGAAAGATTTGGGAATATTGACTATCAATCCTTGCAAGACATGCATTCTAAAGAGATGGTTGAAGGGATACCCAAGATCAAATTTTCCCAAGGCACCTACAAAGGTTTCTTGAATGGAAAATATTCAGTTAAGAAATTTGAGAAAAAGAAGATTCAGAAGGTAGAGCGAATGCTAGATCCAAATCCACAAGAACCTGAAGATCTAGCACCTAATGTTCAAACTCCTATTGCATCATGGGGACACCACTACTGCTGCATCCACCAATGATCTTGTTGGAGATCCATCATCTTCAAGAACAACCATATCTGATCTACTCTCTCACACAGATCCATTTCTAGCTGAGAGATGCTTTCTTATGATTGGATGAGATCCAAATACATTCTTTGAAGCCTACCAAGATCCAAGATGGGTAGCATCTATGGATGAAGAGTATGAGTCTCTTCAAAGAAATGAAACTTGGGAGCTTGTTTCTCTCCAACCTGGGATGAATCTTGTTCAATGCAAGTGGGTTTACAAAACTAATATGGACTCTGATGGGGTCACTAAAATACAAGGCTCGACTGTTCGCAAAGGTCTACTCCCAATTCCATGGGATTGACTACTCAGAGACATTCACACCTGTTGCTAATATGGATTCCATCCATCTTGTTCTTTCTCTTGCTGCATCCAAGCACTGGTAAGTGCATCACATGGATGTCAAGAGTGCTTTCCTTCATGGATATCTAGAGGAGGAGATCTACATGAAGCAACCTGAGGGGTATGTTGAAGACTCTTCACTTGTTTTCATATTGAGTAAGTCCTTGTATGGACTCAAGCAAGATCCCCAAGCTCGTTATGCTAAAATGGACTCTTTCCTTCTATCACAAAACTTCTTGAGATGCAAATCTGACTTGAATGTCTACATGAGACATGAACGTGACTCTCTACTTCTGATTGTTCTATATGTTGATGATCTATTGATTATTGGGAACAACACTTCATGCATCAGATCTATAAAAACAACTTTGCATAACTCCTTCTCCATGTCAGATCTTAGATTATTGAGACAATTTATTGGTCTTGAAGTCACTCAGAGTGATTCATGAATCAAGGTTTCACAATCCAAGTATGTTTCAAATATGCTTGACAGGTTCCACATGAGAAAATGCAAACCAACAGTATTTCCTTTTCTTTCAGGTATCATCCTTGAGGATTGTTCTTCCACACGTCTGGTGGATAGTACATTGTATCAACAGTTGATTGGGAGTCTATTGTTTCTTACACACACTCGACCTGATCTTTCCTATGCAGTTAGTGTTGTTTCCAGATACATGCAGGAGCCTCATGAGCTTCATTGGAAGGAAACAAAGAGGATATTCCATTACTTGAAAGAGACCAAGACATATGGTATTCACTATGCAGCTAGATCTCCTCTAAACCTTGTTGACTATACTGACTCAGATTGGGATGGAGACAGCTTAGATCAAAAGTCAACATCTGATTTTGTTTTCATGATTGGATCTGGACCTATCTGTTGGTCGAGTAAAAGGCATACTGCTTTAGCTCTTTCTTCAGCAGAGGCCAAGTATAAAGGTGCAGTCAATGCAGCGACACAATGCATCTAGTTGTGGGGTATCTTGTTAGAGTTTGGGATTCGCTTCAGTACTCCACCAATCATCTATTGTGACAATCAGAGTTCTATCAAGATTTCCATAGATCCGGTTCTGAGATAGAGAACCAAACACATTGAGATACACATGCATTACATCCGAGGATTGGTGCATGATCAGACCATCTCACTGCTCTACCTTCCGATGAAAGAGAATATTGCGGATATCTTCACCAAGACCTTCACGCTGAAGAGGTTCACTTACATTAGATCTCTTCTTGGGGTGAGTGATGATACGCTACATTAGCATCCTTCATTCTATTTTGAGGGAGGGATTTCTTCCCTTTGGGTTTTCCCTCTTTCCTCACTTTCTTTATTTAGATTGTTGTACGAGGTGACATTTGGTCTCAGTCACCAGGGCCCTACTTTTCAGTTTTCAGTTACTACCTCATAGTATATCTTTTGTGAGGGTGTTGAAATATTCTCACTATCATTTTTGTATTTTGCATGCCTGCATGATGTTCGGGTACACTGGGTGCTACCAAAGGACCGAACACCAAGAGAAACCACTTCACACAAACACATCACAGATCAACACACCGATGTTTTGATGTGGTTTAAATCCTCTTAAGGGAAACACTCCACAGCCCCGGCCAAATAGATTCTACGAGACAATTTATTATGCAAAGAAAGAAAGTTACAACTAAGCTTCTCATAATCGATCAACTTTACAATGACCCTCCATGCTATTTAAATAGATATCATGGACCAATTGAGTGTTAAGCCACGGATCAAGGGTAGGTATGATCTAAAAGAAGTTGAGCCATTGGATCACTCTATGTCGGGAACATATCGTGACCGTCAGATTAATTATTTACAAATGCATACTAATGCATACTAAAGAAACACACTTTTCCTAACGAATATATTACACAAGTTTATCTTAACTAACTCCTAAATGTCTAAATATCCTAACATCCCCCCTTAAGAACAACTTGGGATAGGATTGAAGGATTTACAAAAGTGACACTATTAGGAGAAGGAAGGAGGCCTTAGAGCCTATCCCCCCTTAATGACAAGTTCATGAACTCCTAACATAGATAGAAGTTTAGAAAACTTCACTTCTGTAAGAGACTTGGTGAAGATGTCTGCAACATGATCATCTGTAGGGAAAAAGAGCACTTCAAGTACACAATCACGAACAAGATTTCTGATGAAGTGCATGTGATGAACCTGCAATAATTAATTAATGCAAATACACGAGATATTAGAAATAATAGAACTCGGAATCACTTTTATATTGATCACGAGCCACTTCAAGGGGGAAACCTCCTTTGAGAAAGCTCAATACAATTAACTTCACGGTGCCTTCATAGGCCTCAACACACACTTATATACTAATTCTAGGCGCCAATACCATGGATCAATACTATGTGTCAATACAAACCATGGGCTAAGTCTAGGCGCCAATACTATGAGTCAGAACCATGGGCCAATACAAACTATGGATCAACAAAACTATGGGCGACTTACAAAGCATATGCGCCAACAACAATAACACAAACTATGGATCAACAAATACTATGGGACGACTTACAAAGCATATGCGTCCAACAAAAATATACTAACAAAGTAAAGACATGGATTCCTAACATCCCCTCTCCCTTAGAAAAAGCTTTGTCCTCAAAGCTTTAGATGTGGAAATTGATGCAGAATTTGAAGGGTTGGGTCCCCCGTAGCATCCTCGGGTTGCATTCCGAGCTACTAGCGCCTTTGGAGTTTTAGGGAGGATTGCGTGAAAGGTTGTAGACGAAGAAGAACCATATCGTGATGTGAAAAGTGCGCTCAGAACGATGTTGATCGGCTTGTTGTTTCAGTTGAATTCTTGCCACGTGAAGATTGTCCTGCAGAATGAGAAGAATCTGATCACGGTTTCGAAGAATTGAGTCAATTGCCTGAACTGGGGAGCTGCTGAAGGTGTATGGAAGAAGAACTGGTGGTGCCTGTCTAGAGACTGCTTCATATGGTTTCCTTTGAGATGTGGTACTATACCACTGGAGCGCTTCTAGGAAATCCATAGAAATAGTTGTCCAAATCTATGGAGGGATGGGCAAGGGTTTGAGCAGTCCCGAAAGGAGGGTCGTTTCACCCTTGTTGGCCTGGAAAGTATCACAGTCAACCACCATCTATTGAATTGTCATTTTGAGTCCCTGCCAAAAGAAGTTACATTGTTCCTGGTCATACGTTTTGAGGAACCTAGAGTGCCCTACTGATGAAGAAGCATGGAGTTCATAGAAGAGATAGCCCCATTGAACAGATTGCAACCAATTTGGAACAAGCAGAGAAATAGCTGTAAGAGAAACTCGGTCATCAAATGTGCGAGGATGAGCATCTTCCACCATATTATCCTTACCCTTCTGGTAAGTGGTCGCATAGTCATAACCCATGAGTTGGATAACCCATTTCAGGTGTGTTGGGGAGGAGACCCGTTGTTCCAGAAAAGTTTCCAGACTCTGGAGATCAGTCTTGATGTAGAAATAATTCTCCAATAGGGATGGCTGCCATTTCTGTACTGTATGCAAAATAGCCATCATGTCCTGCTGAGATGTAGATGTGGTGAAATGCTTACCGGAAAGGTCTCGTGAAGGCGACAAGCCCACTGGTGCAACAAAGACACATGCATATCTATCCAAGGAAGTAGTGGAGACCATTGGTGGGTGCATCTAAAGGGAATGGAGATGTGCAATGACACCATGTGAATTCTTCTTAAGGACCTTTTCTAGGCATTGTGAACTGATGATGCGGAGAGACACTGGTTGTAAGCCCATAAATTTGTGTTGTCTCCCATTGACTGAAAACTGCATCCAAAGTTCAACAAAATTCCATAAGATGGGGCCAAGTGTGCGTAACCATTGAACGCCCAAAACCACATCACATCCACCTAAGGACAACAAAAACATGTCAGAGCGTAGGTTATAATCTTCCATAGAGATACGCACATTGTGACACTTCCCCTTGCAACGTAAGGTGCCCCCATTGGCAATCATGACTTCAAAGTTGGAGCAAGGATGGACAAAACAATTAGCATGTTTGGAAATCCGAGGGTCAATGAAGTTATGAGTGCTACCAGAATCAATGAGTATGGTAAGAGGGAGCTTCTTGACATATCCCCTGACTCGCATTATTTGTGGGGCAGTGACACCGGTTACAACATGGAGAGAGATCTTGGGTGGGTCATCCTGGGATGGGGTGTCAACAGGCAGGTGTTGAATGTCGGCCTGATCATCTACTGTATCTAGAGCTTCTTCATCAAGTTCGGAGGCAGGCGGAGAATCCACATCCAAGAGATAGAGCTTTTGTTGAACACATCTATGTCCCCGAGTGAATTTCTCATTATCCCTTTTTCTCGGCGTGCTTGCATCTCTATTTCAGACAAATGCTTGATAAGAGTTGGTTAAGGAGAAGGCATGATGGGAGGTCGTTGGGAACCCATATTTCTAAAGGGAACAAAGGTGGATTTAGAGCGTTGTTGAGTTGTGACGTTGTCCTTTGCCAACTTAGCCAATCTTAGGACTTCCATCATTGTGTTGGGACAAAACATTTTGACCTCTGAGCGGATTTCATCCTTGAGACCACTGATAAAACAACTCCTGTAGAATTCATCAGACAATCCTTCTATGTGATTAGCCAGTTTCTCAAATTTTTTTTGATACTCTCTCACTATGCCAATTTGGTGAAGTTTAGTGAGTGCTCCTGTGAAGTCATCAAAAGCCCTAGGACCAAATAGTGGCAAAAAGTGTTGGAAAAAATCTGTCCAGTTTGGATCGGGATGAGCTTTGATGTACCAACGGTACCATTGAAGGGATTCTTGTTCCAAATGAAAGGATGCAAGTGGAACTTTCTGGACATCAAAAGTATTATGCAGACTGAAATAATGTTCTGCTCAGTATATCCATCCAGTCGGAACAGTACCATTGAAGCGAGGAAAATCAAGCTTCGGCCCACGAAAATTGCTGGAAGAAGAGAACCCGGTGGCTTCAAAAGATTTCGGTTGTCGGTTATTGTACATGGATGAATGCTGAAGATGGAGGTTGAGAAAATTTTCATCCAGATCTTGTAGTTTGGTTTGGATGGCTGCAAGTGCTTCCTCCATGGTGTTTGCTCCTGCATGGGTGACAACCACAACCAAGAGTTTTTTTTTTGGGAAATGGATAGAAAAACACAAACAAAAGCTTATTTAGTAAAGGAAAATTTGGATTTGGGAAAAACTCGGATTGGTAATTGGGGTTTGACTAGGATTTGGACACTTTCTGATGGATAGGGATGCAAAAAATGGGGATTTCAGAAGCGAGGTGAAAGAATGAGAAAATTTGGTAGAAAGGGACAAAGAAGCAGAATTAGGAAAGGAACACGGTGGCAAAATCTGAAGGCGTTTGGGTGGAAATTAAAGGATTTATGGAAAACCCTAAAAATAGACAAATGTGGGATTTCTGGTCTTGGGAAGTGGAATTTGGGATAGGGTCTTTAGGAATGAAATATGCAGAATGGGATTGCAGGGATGTCAGTGAAGTTTTAGGGAAAACAGAGTTGAAACAAGGGAACAGAAATAGAGGGATCTGAAATGGCGCCGAGGGATCTGAAACAGATGGATATGCAATGGCCCAGAAGTGAGCATAAACAGAGGGATCTGAAATGGCACCGAATGTATCGAAAACGGTTGGATCTGAAATAGATCTGAAACGGTTGGATCTGGAATGGCTTTCAGAATGGATCTGAAATGGCGTAGCAATGATCGACAACAGTTCAGCTGAAAATAGATATGGACCCCGGGTATGTGCGGCTTCCTAACAGTTTAGGGGTTTCACTCAGCCACCAATGCTGTCTAACGGCTTGCATATTGGGGCAGTACCCCCTCACTCCACAACTCAGGTAAAACTGATAACTGCTATGCCACAAATGACAGCTCTTGGTTTACCTCACGAGTGGGAACTAGTCAATCAGGTAGGGGTCGTTGCCCTTTTCACTGACAGGTCCTCTCAATGGGCCAACTACCTCGGGGTTCCTGTGTTACTCCTCACAATGAGTTTTAGGGCTTATGCCCAAGTACTTCCCACAGTTAAGCAGATAGGGATTTTTCCCAAATCTGAACCTACAACAGATGCGAAAAAAAAATTGGCAGAAATTTCACCCAGCGAGCCTAAGAAGGTGCTCTGATACCAGATGTGATGAACCTGCAATAATTAATTAATGCAAATACACGAGATATTAGAAATAATAGAACTCAGAATCACTTTTATATTGATCACGAACCACTTCAAGGGAGCAACCTCCTTTGAGCAAGATCAATACAATTAACGTCACGGTGCCTTCATAGGCCTCAACACACACTTATATACTAAGTCTAGGTGCCAATACCATGGGTCAACACTATGTGTCAATACAAACCATAGGCTAATACAAACCATGTGCTAAGTCTAGGCGCTAATACTATAATTCAAAACCATGGGCCAATACAAACTATGGGCGACTTACAAAGCATATGCGGCAACAACAATAACACAAACTATGGATCAACAAATACTACGAGACAACTTACAAAACATATGCGTCCAACAACAATATACTAACAAAGTAAAGACATGGGTTCCTAACAGTGCATATGTAGCTCAATGTGTTTGCTGCGTTGATGTAGAACTGGATCTTTGGCAAGCTTGATGGCACTTTGATTGTCGCACCAAAGTGGAGTAGGCTGCTGCTGCTCGAATCTGAACTCTGAAAGGATCTGTCAAATCCATAAAGCTTCCTGACTGGAATTAACTGCGGCTCGATATTCTACTCCTGCTGAAGAAAGAGCAAGAGCTTGTTGTTTCTTACAAGCCCAAGTGATAGCTCCAAATCCCAGACTGAAAACATAACCTGCAGTAGACTTTTGATCATTAGGATCGTCGGCCCAATCTGAATCAGTGAAACCAACCAACAAAGGTTTCCCCCTGTACTATAATGAATCCCAAACTAAAATGTACCTCAAATATATTGAAGTATTCTTTTAGCTACTTTCCAGTGACTTTCATGAGGTGTCTGCATATAATGGGCAACACGACCAACGGCAAAGGAAAGGTCAGGACGGGAATGAGTCAGTATAAGAGACTACCAACAAGCTGACGATACAAGGTGGCATCGACTTCCGGTGAAGTATAAATGGCAGAAAGTTTGACTCCAGACTAGAAGGGAGAAGGGGCTGGTGTACAATCTTACATGTGAAAGCGACGAAGAAGGTCACAAGCATACTTAGACTAAGAAAAAAAGATTCCTTCTTTGGTTTGCAAGACTTGGAGACCAAGAAAATAATGCAAATGTCCTAAGTCTGACATTTCAAAATTTTGCTTAAGACTAGATTTCACATGGGTTATAAGCTTAGGGTCACTAGCAGTAAGAATAAGGTCATCAACATATAGAACACGTATGATGAGATGGTTTCCTACTTTCTTGGTATAGACATTGGGGTCAAAATGGCATCTAGAAAAACCAGTGTCAAGGAGAAAGTTATTCATTTTGGCATACCAAGCTCTAAGAGCTTGCTTAAGGCCATATAAGGATTTCTTAAGGCGGCAGACAAGGCTAGAGTTATTTTGAACATGTTCAGGAGGTTGTTCCATGTAAATTTCCTCATGTAAATCACCATGTAAGAAGGCAGACTTGACATCCATTTGAGGGACTTCCCAGTTGTGTAAGGCTGCAAGGGAAAGAACAAGGCGAATGGAGTTCATTTTGGCGACATGAGCAAAGGTTTCATTGTAGTCAATCCATTCAACTTGGGAAAAACCTTTGGCAACCAACCTTTCCTTAAGTCTTTCAACACTTCCATCTGATGCATACTTAGTTCTGTAGACCCATTTACATCTGACAAGTTTTCTTCCTTTTTGAAGAGGTACAAGATCCCAAGTATCATTCATCATTAAGGAAGGATATTCTTCATCCATAGCTGCATCCCAATTTGGATTTCCTGAAGCTTCTGCAAAGGTTTCTAGTTCATGATTATCAGAAACTTGAGCCAAAAGAGAAGAGACTTGCTGAAACTGAGAATGTGTTCGCCGTTGATCTCTAGGATCACCGGCAAGATCACCAGCTGCTTCACATGTTGAACCGACCCATCGAGGAAGCACTTGTGCTGGTGCAACTGGAGGAACATGAGCAGGTGGAGGTGGATTTTCATCCTCACTATCATCATCAGAAACTAGAGTTGGAAACCTGTCAAGGAAGTTGGAAGAAGAAGAAGAAGGCACAAACGTCGAATCAGGCTCGCAGGCCAAAGATGGCACAATCGCCGAGTTAGGCTCGCAGGCCAAGAGATTTTCATCAAATTTAACATCTCTTCTAATGATTATATCATGAGAATGTGGTTGAAGAATTCTATAACCTTTTACATCTTCAGAATATCCAACAAATATGCACTTTTCACTTTTAGGCTGCAATGCTTTCCGTTTTTCATTAGGAATGTGAGCCCATGTTTCACTACCAAACACACGAAAGTGACTTACATCAGGTTTAGTTTTACTCCATGCTTCTTCCAGTGTGATACCTTGTAATGCTTTAGTGGGGGTGCGATTCACTATGTAATTTGCACAATTAATGGCTTCAGCCCAAAATTGAAGACTTAGTCCCTTATATTGGATCATACAATTAGCAATTTCTTTTAAAGTGCGGTTCTTCCGCTCAGCTACACCATTTTGTTGTAGTGTATATGGAACAATGCGCTATTGTTGGATTCCTTGTTCAGTGCATAAAGTAGTGAACTTTTTGTTAACATATTCTCCTCCATTGTCAGATCTTAACTTAATAATTTGATGACCATATTGTTTTTCAACAAGGGGCTTGTAGGCCAAGAACATGTTAAAGACTTCGCTCTTAAGTTTTAGGAAATAAACCCAAGTGCGTCTGGTGTAATCATCAATGAAAGTTAAGAAATATTTGAAACCAGAAAAGGAGGCAGATGGAAGAGGACCACACAAGTCACTATGCACAAGCTCCAAGGGAATCGAGGCATGCTAAGAGGCATGTTTGTCAAAATTGTCCCGATGATGTTTTCTGAGTACACAACCAGAACAAACACCATCTCTGCAAGATACCATCGGAAGACCTGTCACCATATTTTCTTTACATAGTTGTTACAATGAGCGATAATTTAAGTGACCAAATCGCTCATGCCAAAGTTTGCTAAAGTTATCACTATGAGCAACAAAAACTGAAAGAAAATGTGATGACCCAAATTTGTTAAACTTGTACAACCTGGTAATATCATCAACAATTCCAGTAGCTAGGACCTATTGAGGATCTTTAAAATCCTTGATTACAACTTGGTGAGGTGTAAAGGTCACAGTTTTACCTTCACCAGAATGAGTGATCTGATAGACTAATAACAAATTGCAGGAAATTCTTGGAACACATAGTACATCACTAAAATGACCATTATCTACTGGAACTGTTCCAGCTCCTACAATACTTAGAGATCTATCATCGCCAACAAATATTTGTTTGGTGTTACATTCATGCATAGTAGAAAAGATGGCTTGATCCTTAGCGATATGATAAGATGCTCCATAATCAATGAGCTATGCATTTGAAGTAGAAGAAGAAGATGCATTATAAGAATAACCAGAAGCACAAAGTGCATGTCCATGAGAGGTAGATTCTGAACGCGAATCTAGCCTGATGTGGTGCTTCTTCATTGCTGCTGCCAAGGCTGCCATCTTCTTGAAACACTTGGATTCATCATGATTATCTTTCCCGCAATAGTTGCAATGATGCTCAGTCTTCTTGCCTTTGGGCTTGTATCCTTTTTCATTTTTTAAAGAAGGAGCTGTCTGAGAGGGTTTGGGACCCTTGTTTGACTTATTATTGTGAAAATTTTGTTTCTTGGGAGGCTTAGACTTTTCTTTATGTTGGGACAATAAGGATTTCCCAGATGTATCTGCATTGTTGATTATTCTAAGATGGATGAGTTTATCTTGCTCTCTAATAAAGGAATCACAAAAGGATTCAAGACTAGGTTCTTGATAGCTAGCTGCATTCAAGGATTCTTTCATGGAGTAAAATGTAGATACAAAAACAGAATATGCAGGTCCATGTTTTGAAAGAATATGATAGATGCATTGCTTGTCTTCCCTCTTAATCTTACATTTTGCACATAAGAGTTTAAGAGTTCTGTACTTAGATAAATAATATTGAATGCATGAAAAATCACGTGGATTTAAAGAAATCAACTCATTTTCGAGTTGGTGACCTCGAATTTCATTGTGTTTACCAAACACAGATTCCAACTTGTTCCAAGCAGCATCAGGTTCATCAATTCCAGATATGTCGAATCGCAAATCAGTAGAGATTGA
Source organism: Larix kaempferi (assembly GCA_027924585.1). Lineage (NCBI taxonomy): Eukaryota > Viridiplantae > Streptophyta > Pinopsida > Pinales > Pinaceae > Larix > Larix kaempferi. The sequence goes on from BSBM01000014.1 coordinate 970,734, forward strand.
CATCCCAATCAATCCACGAGTTTCGTCACATCTATTTGCCCATTTTATTTTCTTATCATCATCAGTGGGTTCTGTTTCTTTCCCTGAGGTAATTCTAAAAAGTTCTCTACTTTGTAGAACATCCTCCATACGAGATTTCCATGAGAAATAGTTGGAACTGTTAAGTAGAATATCACAAGGGGCGGCCATATTTTTAAATTAATGACTGTAAAAGCAGAAATCAATAGTCTGGATGCGGAGATCTCGAAAAAATAAGCAGTTAAAAAAAACGGCACTGAAAACGGACTTCGGATGATGAAGTTATGCTTAAACAAAGAAACTGTTGAAGATGTCCCCAATAATGACGTGGCACATAGAGAATGACCAGTTAAAAAAAAAAGGACCCCCCTCTTCCCAAGATGAACCTTTTACAATCAATTTACAAGAAAGTTGCTTTAAGTGAATCACTTTTGTAAAATAACTGATTTCACTTTTACAATGATATTATTTTTAAATAGTGCAACAATAAAAAAGAACTTAAGTGACTCACTTTTTATTATTTAAGTGAGATGCACTTTTACAATAAAGTAACTTGAAAATAGAAATTGCATGCACTTTTTCTTTTAAAAATAACTTCCTAAGACTTAATCTCAAGACCTATTAAGGAATAAAGCAACTTTGAACCAAGTGAGCTAGATTAAAAGGTATGTAAAATATGGGAATGAGGAAGGGGGCTTTTTTTTTTCTCTTCCTGCTCAGTTTTTGTGCTTGCCTTTTTCCTGTAAATCACACCACAAACCGAAAAAAAAAAACTTTTCCACACTTGTGGACTTAGATCTCGTTAGCTTTCCCGGAAAGTCTATGTTTTCTCTCTGTTTCTGATTTGTCGAGATCGCGCAAGGTGCGCGGCAAAGAGCATACGCAGCCGAGAAAAATCCTTTCCCTTTCTGTTTTTGATTTGCCGAGATCGCTCAAGGTGCACGGAAAAGAGCATATGCAGACAAGGAAAGCAACAATCCGAAACCAAAAAAATCTAATAGTAAAAAATGATGAAATATGAGGTTTTTTTCTTTTAAAACAGAAAATAAAAAAATGCGTCACTGTAACATTATACCTTCAGATCTGATGAAATACGCGTTTCTGGAGCAACCAGGAATCGTTTTCGATCAAATGAAAAATATTTCCCAATGGAAACGGCGCTCCGGAAGCAATGGAACATCTCCCATGGCCCAGAAATGCACATAATCACCAAAACCAGAAACCCTTTCGATTTTCGGCAACAACGGTTCAAGATCTAGATCATAACGGGAAGCAGATCTTCATAAAAGCTCTGATACCATGTTTGGGTACATAGGGTACTACCAAAGGACCGAACACTAAGAGAAACCACTTCACACAAACAGATCACAGATCAACACACCGATGTTTTGACATGGTTTAAACCCTCTTGAGGGAAACACTCCATAGCCCCGCCCAAATAGCTTCTATGGAACAATTTATTATGCAAAGAAAGAAAGTTACAAATGAGCTTCTCATAATTGATCAACTTTCCAATGACCCTCCATGCTCTTTAAATAGAGATCATGGACCAATTGGGTGTTAAGCCACAGATCAAGGGTAGGTATGATCTAAGAGAAATTGAGCTGTCGGATCACTCTATGTCAGGAACATATCGTGACCGTCGGATTAAGTATTTACAAATGCATACTAATACATACTAAAGAAACACACTTTTCCTAATGGATATATTATAGAAGTTGATCTTAACTAACTCCTAAGTGTCTAAATATCCTAACACATGCAATTCTCCATGCATCCAATCATCTGCATGCATTTGCATGCAAATGCATGCATCTAGTCATCAGTATGGTAGTCTCCCAGCACCTAGTCCTTATTTTGCATCCCCTGGGAGCCTATTTCCACTCAGTTTAAGCCCTCCTAGCCACTGATGTGCACTTGTTTTCATCATTGTAGAACTTGTGCACCTTCTTCCACTTATTTAGAAGTTAGTTTAGCTAGTTAGTTGGTTGATGAATCAGTTCCTTAATTCAAGAGATGATTGATCAGTTAACTGACTGAAGCACTTAGATAGGCACCTACTAAGAGTTAGTTGAGCTCCATTGACTACTGGCATCTCCTCATGCATCCACATTGGAGTTGTCTTCCCTACATCAGTGCCCATGCACTGAGTTAGGCTCAGTTAGACTTGACTGACTAGTTGACATTTATGACCACTACCACTGGTTTGGATGATGTCTCCAATGCTATCCAAGCTACACACTGAGGATAATTCGAATGACCTTAGTGGGATTTGAATATCATTGATTGTATTCAATTATTATTCAAATTACAGAGTTCCAGTTTATAGTTGATGTATGATACAACAAATTTTCTCCATTTTCAGTGTAATGAGTGTTAATTGATTTAACATTTCTTCTTCTTCTTCCTACACTACATGAGTGAATTCTAGTGAGGTATGCTACTGCTGAGTGATCCTAATCCTAAAATATCACAGGTTGAACTAGGTTTATCCCCATGTGGGGGGTAATTTGTTGACCAATTGGGCATGGGAAAGGATAATATGGGTTACAACCTAGGGGTGGGATAAATGTGGTTTGCATTCCATAAGAGGTGGACATAGGAATGGATTGTGCCATTGGTGGTGGAGAAACCAATATCACTTTGTTAATGGTCAAGTAAGTAGGACTATATGGTCCATACTGATATTTACCAACTGATGGTGTTGGTATCGGTGTAGGGGGGTACCGATGCAGGTGGCATGGATAGGTAGTACATAACCATGTTGAATGACGTTGACGTGGTAGGAGGAACCTTTCCTAAATGGGAAATGAACCCAATAATCCCATCCACCGAATGTGACGTTCCTGAAGGTGTAGGATCCAATGACTGATGCCGAGGGGCATCAGGGAGGATTGGTGTATCTGGATTGTGCATATATAAAATTGAAATGTTCTTCTTTTAGAATAGCCTCTTCCTTTCTTTGCGGCATGCAAGTGGCGACATCTTTAGCTATGTTGGATTGGAGAGATTTGATAAACCAATCCAACAAAAAGGGAGGTTGTATTTTGATCTTGCATAACATGCGGTGTCTACACCACTCATGGATGTGGTCTACAATGTGGGTGGAAGTGTTTTGACTAAACTCAGTGAGAATTTTGAGGCCTAGATCATGTTGGATCAGGAGCTGAAAGTAAGTAAGAAACGCAGTGGCCAATGTTGCGAATGTTGCATGGGTTGCACTTGCTAGATTGACATACCATTTGGTTGTCATGCCTGTGAGATTATGTTTAAAGAGGTGAAGCCGTACAGGATCATCCACTATGATGTTAGATTAACACCATAAGTGAAAAGATATGACATGGTTGGTAAGATCGTCCCCATACGTTCCTTTGAATTTCAGGATATCAGAGGGAATTTTATCTGGCATAAATGACCATGTGGGATCATTGATCAGTTTGTCCAAATTGAGTAGATTTAAACTAGCCATGAATGGTAAGGTAGGGACTAATGGTATTTCCATTCTGTGTGGGATGTGATTGTTAGGAACCCATGTCTTTACTTTGTTAGTATATTGTTGTTGGACGCATATGCTTTGTAATTCATCCCGTAGTATTTGTTGATCCATAGTTTGTGTTATTGTTGTTGGCGCATATGCTTTGTAAGTTTCCCATATTTTTGTTGATCCATAGTTTGTAATGGCCCATGGTTTTGACCCGTAATAATTGTTGATCTATATTTTGTATTGGTCCATGGTTTGTATTGACACATGGTATTGACCCATGGTATTGGCACCTAAACTTAGTATATAAGTGTGTGTTGAGGCCTATGAAGGCACCGTGAAGTTATTTGTATTGAGCTTGCTCAAAGGAGGTTGCCCCTCGAAGTTGCATGTGATCAATATAAAAGTGATTATGAGTTCTGTCATTTCTGCTATTTCGCATATTCTTATTAGTTAATTGTTGCAGGTGCTTCACATCTGGTGTCAGAGCACTTTCTTGGGCTCGTTGGGTGGAATTTCTGTCAAATTTTTTTTTTCAAATCTGTTGCAGCTTCGGATTTGGGAATAACCCCTATCCGCTTAATTGTGGGAAGTACTTGGGAATAAGCCCTAAAACTCATTGTGAGGAGTACCACAGGAACCCCAAAGTAGCTGGCCCATTGAGAGGACCTGCCAGCGAAAAGGGCAATGACCCCTACCTGATTGACTAGTTCCCACCCATGAGGTAAATGAAGAGCTGTCGTTTGTGGCAAAGTGGTTATCAATTTTATCTGAGTCGTGGAGTGAAACACCTGAACTGTTAGGAAGTCGTACCTACCTGGGGTCCATATCTATTTTCAGCTTGACTGTTACCGATCACATCCGCTCCAGATCCAGCCATTTCAGATCTATTCTGAAAGTTGTTCCAGATCGAGTCACCGTTTTAGATCTAGCCATTTTTTATCCCTTCCGCGCCATTGCAGATCCATCTGTTGCGGATCCCTTCCGCACCGTTGTTGCCGATCCATTTCTGGGAAAAAAAAAAAGGAGTATAAAATTTTGTTTTTCGTGAAACTTCATTGACATCCCTGCAATCCCATTCTGCATATTTCATTCCTGAAGACCCTATCCCAAATTCCATTTCCCAAGACCAGAAATCCCACATTTGTCTATTTTTAGGGTTTGCCATAACTTCTTCAATTTTCACCCGATTGCCTTCAAATTTTACCATAGAGTTCCTGCTTCTGAAATCCCCATTTTTTGCTTTCCTGTCCCTCATAAAGTGTCGAAAACCTAGTCAAACCCCAATTACCCCCTCCGATTTTTTCCCAAATCCAAATTTTCCCTTGCTAAATAAGCTTGTGTTTGTATTTTTCTATCCATTCCCCCCCCCCCACAAAAAAAAAAAAAATCCTGGTTATGGTTGTCACTCGCACAGGAGAAAAAACCATGGAGGAAGCACTTACAGCCATCCAAACCAAACTCCAAGATCTAGATGAAAAATTTCTCAGCCTCCATTTTGAGCATTCAACCATGAACAATAACCGACAACCAAAATCTTCTGCAGCCACTAGGTTCTCTTCTTCCAGCAATTTTCTCAGGCTGAAGATTGATTTTTCTCGCTTCAATGGTACTGATCCGACTGGATGGATATACCAAGCAGAACAATATTTCAGTCTGCATAATACTTTTGATGTCCAGAAAGTTCCACTTGCATCCTTTCATTTGGAACAAGAAGCCCTTCAATGGTACCGTTGGTACATCAAAGCTCATCCCGAGCCAAACTGGACAGATTTTTGCCAGCTCCTTTTGCCACGATTTGGTCCTAGTGATTTTGATGACTTCACAGGAGCGCTCACTAAACTTCACCAAATTGGCACAGTGAGAGAGTATCAGACAGAATTTGAGAAACTGGCCAATCACACAGAAGGATTGTCTGATGAATTCTACAGGAGTTGTTTTATCAGTGGTCTCAAGGATGAAATCCGCTCAGAAGTCAAAATGTTCTATCCCAACACAATGATGAAATTCCTAGGTTTGGCTAAGTTGGCAGAGGACAAGATCGTAGCTCAACAACGCTCCAAACCCACCTTTGTTCCCTTCAGAAATATGGGTTCCCAACAACCTCCCATCACGCCTGCTCCTCGAACAACTCCTATCAAGCATTTGTCTGCAACAGAGATGCAGGCATGCCGAGAAAAAGGGCTTTGTTATAATTGTGATGAGAAATTCACTTGGGGACATATATGTGTTCAACAAAAGCTCTATCTCTTGGATGTGGATTCTCTGCCTGCCTTAGAACTTGGTGAAGAAGCTCCCGATACAGCAGATGTTCAGGTCAACATTTAGCACCCACTTGTTGACACCCCATCTCAAGACGACCCACACGATATCTCTCTCCATGCTGTAACTGGCGTCACCACCCCACAAACAATGCGGGTCAGGGGATACTTCAAGAAGCTCCCTCTTACCATACTCATTGATTCATGTAGCACTCATAACTTCATTGACCCTCAGATTGCCAAGCAGGATGATTGTTTTGTCCATCCTTATTCCAACTTTGAAGTCATGGTTGCCAATGGGGGCACCTTACCTTGCAAGGTGAAGTGTCATAATGTGCGTATCTCTATGGAAGATTATAACCTGCGCTCTGACATGTTTGCCTTGTCCTTAGGTGGATGTGATGTAATTTTGGGTGTTCAATGGTTATGCACACTTGGCCCCATCTTATGGGATTTTGATGAACTTTGGATGCAGTTTTCAGTCAATGGGACACAACAAAAATTTATGGGCTTACAACCAGGGTCTCTCTGTATCATCAGTTCACATTGCTTGGAAAAGATCCTTAAGAAGAATTCACATGGTGTAATTGCTCAGCTCCATTCCCTTCATATGCACCCACCAACGGTCTCCACTACTTCCTTGGATAGATATGCAGGTGTCTTTGTTGCACCAGTGGGCTTGCCGCCTTCACGAGACCTTTCTGGTAAGCATTTTTCTGCATCTACATCTCAGCAGGACATGATGGCTATTTTTCATGCAGTACAGAAGTGGCATGCATCCCTATTGGGGAATTATTTCTGCATCAAGACTGATCTCCAAAGTCTGGAAACTTTCCTGGAACAACGGGTCTCCTCCCTAGCACACATGAAATGGGTTCTCCAACTCATGGGTTATGACTATGCAACCACTTACTAGAAGGGTAAGGACAATATGGTAGCAGATGCTCCTTCTCGCACATTTGATGACCTAGTTTCTCTTATAGATATTTCTCTGCTTGTTCCAAATTGGTTGCAATCTGTTCAACGGGGCTATCTCTTTTATGAACTCCATGCTTCTTCATCAGCAGGGCACTCTGGGTTCCTCAAAATGTATGACCAAGAACAATGTAACTTATTTTGGCAAGGATTGAAAATGACAATTCAACAAATGGTGGTTGACTGTGATACTTTCCAGGCCAACAAGGGTGAAACGACCCTCCTTTCGGGACTGCTCGAACCCTTGTCCATCCCTACAAAGATTTGGACAACTATTTCTATGGATTTACTGGAAGCACTCTAGTGGTATAGTACCACATCTAAAAGGACACCATATGAAGCAATCTATGGACAGGAACCACCATTTCTTCTTCCATACACCTTCAGCAGCTCCCCAGTTCAGGCAATTGACTCAATTCTTTGAAATCGCGATCAGCTTCTTCTCATTCTGCAGGACAATCTTCACATGGCAAGAGTTTGATTGAAACAAGAAGCCAATCAACACCATTCTGCGCGCATTTTTCACGTCACTGATATGGTTCTTCTTCATCTACAGCCTTCCATGCAATCCTCCCTGGAACTCGAAAGGCTCCAGTGGCCCAGAATGCAACCTGGGGATGCTACAGGGGACCCACTCCTTCAGATTCTGTATCAATTTCCACATCTAAAGCTTTGAGGAAAAAGCTTTTTCTAAGGGAGAGGGGATGTTAGGAACCCATGTCTTTACTTTGTTAGTATATTGTTGTTGGATGCATATGCTTTGTAAGTCATCCCGTAGTATTTGTTGATCCATAGTTTGTGTTATTGTTGTTGGCGCATATGCTTTGTAAGTCGCCCATAGTTTTGTTGATCCATAGTTTGTATTGGCCCATGGTTTTGACCCGTAATAATTGTTGATCTATATTTTGTATTGGCCCATGGTTTGTATTGACACATGGTATTGACCTATAGTATTGGCACCTAGACTTAGTATATAAGTGTGTGTTGAGGCCTATGAAGGCACCATGAAGTTATTTGTATTGAGCTTGCTCAAAGGAGGTTGCTCCCTCGAAGTGGCCTGTGATCAATATAAAAGTGATTCTGAGTTCTGTCATTTCTATTATTTCACATATTCTTATTAATTAATTGTTGCAGGTGCTTCACAGTGATTTCCACGAGGGGGATACCGAGGTGGTGTTTTAAACAGTGGTTTACCTCCTATGAGAGAGGATGGGTCAAATGGAACCGAGGGATCTCCAAGGGGAGAAGCCAATAGGGTATTGCTTCCGATGGGGGGAAAAATAGTGTAATTAATAGTTTCTACGAGGGGAGAAAATGAATCTAGTAAGGGTTGGCCTCGACCAGATGACCCTATCAATGTATCCTGGGAATGACCCCAACTAGGGTACCTTCCTTGTGAACCACGGGAAGAAGGTGTAGAAACACCCATCGAGAGAGGGGAAAGGCCTTGCAGTCTACGAGACTATCTTGGGATGTTTATTTGTTCCTCAAAGGTGAAGGTTTTGTTTCAAATGAGAACAATAGTGGAATTTAAACACAATTGAAAAAATGTAAAAATATGCCAACGACAATAGATGCAAAAATGGTACGATATATGAGTGATATGTGCAATGTAGGTTTTAGTGCATGAGTTCCCACATGTAGGTTCTTTTTATTATGAGTTTAATGAACTTGTATTTAAAAAATATGTAAACTCCCTAGAATACCTAACGTCCTTCCTCTCAAATGTAACTAGTCCTCCCAAGATCAGAATTGATGGTGATAATGGTATCCACTCACCAATCGACTAGTGGATGTAGTAAAGAGCTAGTTCTATCGGAAATGGGGCCAATGTTACAATCAAGAATACTTGGAAACACGTCCCCAATAAAATAGCTAACTTAAGGAGTCAGATGCATTCACAGTTTCTCCCTTGTGATATCCTAAGTTGGGCCACTAATATACCTTGCGCCAAGTGTGGATCAATGGTTCAGCCTACACGGTATAGTGTCATCTCCCTACAACAAGATGTGTGGCTTATAGGGAAGAGCAAGGAAACTATACCTCGGATTTCACCTCCTTGGTCACGGTGTACACTTGATTATAACAAGATTTTGTAAGTACCCTAAAGAAAAACATTGATATGTTTCAAAATATTGCTAATGAAACTAGATTGGTGGGAATTAATGGATGCATAGCCCAATCAATCCTACCTAACTAGAATATTGTTTTGTGACCTCCTGTGGACGATTTTAGTTGGTGAATACAATTACAGTGTTGATTTCAAGGGGTTTGAGTGTTCACTTATGGAGTGTAAAAGAGGTATTTCACAATCCCTACCTTTCTGATTCACCAATCTCACATGAAGTGCAAGGTGGAGAGCATACTTGGATGAGAAGAGTCTTTAGGTCTCTTAGTGTGTGCTAGTGGTGCAAACATGTGTGATGAAAGAAAATTGATATCGAAAAATTTACTAGAAGACATACCAATTAATTCATACTCTTAACTCTAAAAGATGCTAATGATGCTTTGCAAATCAAAGATGGTAACTAAGTGTGCAATGGAGTTATTTCACACTTCTCACCCTTTTCTAATTCATTGATCTCACATGAAGTGCGAGGTGAAGAGAATAATTCGGTAGATAAGGGTCTTTAGGTCCTTGCTTGTGTGTAGAAAGTGTATTCAACACTAGCAATACAACTAAACACATGTCAATTTGTGCATAAACAAGTAATTGTCTTGAATACTAGTGACAACAATGGGGTCCATTGGAAGCCTCAAAGGTTGTTACCTAGGTAAGTTTCAAGAGAGATGAACTCTTTACAGGCTTCCTAATCTTGGTCTAGGTCAACTAATTACTAAAAAATTAAGTAATTATGTGAATTAGCCTTAATTTAAGTTCACTAGTAAGCAGTAATTGGACTGCCAAACTAATTTGTGCAGATAAAAAGCAAATAAACAACAATAGCATGGCTAAAACACACTCTGATGCATTGAAAACGAAGGTTAATTAAAAACATATGCGCTGAGTAGCGCAGGTAGTACACTAACCTTCTTCATGGATGATATTGGCAGGGTAGCGCGAGTCCAACACTCTTAACCTACGTTGTGCACATGATTGTCCGAGTCGTTTTCACGTTGTCAGTGCGGTAGAGAAATCGAGAATTGCGCGATTGTGTAAACAAATAAATTGTGATCGTACTGGGGCCAATTTTTGGAATCAATAGGTGGAATACATGATCACCTACAAGTGATAAATACCTAGAATTATATACTTAGCATAAAACAACCTAGTTTAAATATAAATGAACAAAAATAAGTTTGGTCCCCATTATAATTGTTGTGAAAAAAATTGCACAAATGCACTCTTCCACTTGGTAAGAGGCTAAGCCTTGTAGGCTGCAACAAGGCCTCAATCCTTGGAGCCCCTTCTGTGTGTGGTTGGTATTCCTCCAAGTGATCCTGCAAGATATTTTTAGTGTAGTTCACATTCAAACATAGAAATATTGATAAAAACAAAATGAAAGAGATGGGGCGAGAATGCAAACTCCAACAACAACAAAAGATATGCTAAAACACTCTTGTATTTCCCAATGGAATAGTTGTAAAACACCTAGGAGTTGTGGGCTTCAAGGGAAGCCAACAATATCCCTTAGGGAGGCCTTTCTTGTCCAAACTAAATGTTAAGTACATGGTAGAACAATGGAGAGAAACACCTTCCCCTAGATGGAAGGTGGAAAGGGAACTTTAGAATGCTTACAATGGTAGGAAATGGTGGGATATGAGGTTCAAGCTCCAAATCAAATCCAGTAGAATAACCTTACTCTGATTTATCCCTCCAAAATGAATGCCAATGTCTTTCTTTTATAGGCCAAGAAGTGGCCAACAAACAACTAGATCCAAATGTGAACTCTCCTCCTCCATGAAATAGTTCCAAGATACACAAGGGGGGATGATTAATGCCACCAAGTGTGTGGGGAGCCGAATTTGGATCCTTGGAGAGGATTGATCCTTCAATGCATCGTGGGAATTAGTGGTCCCACCATTTTGATAGTAGTGTGGCTATCAAAGGAAAATCCACGTCGGTGTAGCGTGGGAAATGTTCAGATAACCTGCGTTGTAGTGTGGGTTAACTATTTATTACCCATGCTACCCTTTCTATTGACCATTTCTTGGCACTTATGGACTCATGTTGTGTGTTAGATCTATTAAGGATGCCTATGGTGAGATGCATTCTTTATGTTGAAGATTCCTTACTGGATTAATCATTGAAATGTCACATGTGTGCGACTTTTATGCGTTAAAAGCTTCTCCCTCGCATCAATGCCAAAATATGTATCATTAAGAATGCCATAGGGGATCTTATTTCCTCATTTCAACCTTCTACCATGGAAAAATAATATAGGTTCCAAGCACTAGAGGTCAATATTACAATTGAATGGGTCCAACCATTACAGCTTGAATACATAAAGTTCATTAAGCAGGAGTGGAATCTAGTTAAACAATTCCTCGAGAAGGATGACAACACATATGATGTTAAGTGGTTGAAGCAACCTTATAGAATGATTGATACTCTCTTATGTCGATTCTATGGGGAATCGGATGCAATGCAGTTCAAACTAGAGTGGACTCCCCTGTCGTATTATGTTATTGTGCGTGGCACAAGATTTACATGCACCACCATCCTCTTGGATACTATGGAAGATGTAGTTTTGAGGGCTCAAGAAGGTTTTTTCAAGCAACAATCTAGTTTCCATATGTCTTCATACCTTTTCAATGCATTATGCAAGCTAAAGCATTTCTCGGGTATGGGATGGAATTTGAACCCTGAAGAGACCCCTATAGACGTATGTTTCCATACTTTGTGGGCCCAGAAGTATGTCAACAATTACAAGCATATTTGTGAAGAGTTTATTAGGCCCTTGTATACCATCATACATTGAACATTAGCTAAAGGCATGTCAAACAATGCCATTGCTACAATGACATAGTTGGGAGATTGGTACCTAATCGAGGGATGCACTTATTTATGAATCTACGGAGTATCAAAAGTGCCTTACATCCTACCCAAGTACATAACTAATCAAATGGGGCTTAAGGAGATTGCACACCAGGCGATCATAGATGGGATCAGATATGCTCTTCATAACACTAAGAAAGCATTATGGCCACCCTTGTCTGTAGTAGTTGGGGATTAAAGGTTACCTAAGTTAAAATAAGCTATAGAATTGGCTAAATAAATGGATATGTTCCACTTCAGCGAAGAGCATTTCTGAAGCAATGATGGTCATGGGAAAGTGTCCAACGTGACTGCGCGAATGCCAAATTTCACTATCCATATGTAGATTAGTTTTGTGCAGAAGAAGAAATATTCAAACATTTTCAATCCCTTGAGGACTTATCCAAAAGGAGGAAGAAAGGAAAGGGCACTGAAAAGGATACCTTGAGTAAGGATATTGAGACATCCCAAAATTGAAGAAGAAGAGTCAAATAAAATTGAAGAAGAAGCAGCTTCTATACAAGCTTTGGTAAAGGAAGAAAAAGAAGAAGCTCGAAAAAATGAGTAAGAATAAGAAGAAGCTCGGAAAAATGAGGAAGAACGAAAGCTATAAGACAAAGCTCATAAAAAGGAGGAAGAATGGAATATACAAGAAGAATCTCGAAAAAAGGAAGAAGAACTTAAAGAACAAGAAGAAGCTCTGAGGAAAGTAGAAGAAGAGAAGAGGAAAAATAAAGGAGAATAGGACAGTGGGCCACAAGACATGGATATAGAGACATCTAATACTAACTCTGCCATCCCTATCATTGGAGAAATTTTTTCTTTGAAGGAGCTTGGTATCATTGCATACATGCCATATAAAGTAGATTTTATGGCCAAGCTAAGCTCTTACAATTTCGACCCAAAAAAGAAGTAGATCATGCAAAGAACACAAAAAAATATCAATCCCACCACACATCCTAAGATAGTCATCACTCAGAAACCCCCTCGTTCGAATGTACTAACAAAGAGCTAGAGTTTATGGCATCCGGCAATGTATCTACTACTATGGATTTTGAAGTTAACATACAAAAGTTGTTAAGATATTTGAAACATGAAAAATGGAAATCCAGTCTATTGGAAGATCGTCTCCTGGAAGCTCAAAGGGATGGAGTTCAGTTGAAACAATATTATGATTCTCTTCAACAAGAAAAGAGTCTTCTAGAGTTATCATCACAAGAGTTCTAGAAGGATAAATATGCACTAGCCTCTTAGGAAAGAGAAGTTGAAGTTGAGAATATGGATATGACTAGATGAATCGAGAGTTTGGAGCATGAAAATGACACATTTGTAATGGAGGTGGAAACATATAGAGAAGAAAAGCAAAGTTTATCATAATTCCACATTTGTGCTATTGCACTACAAGAATAATATTTCCATACACAGGATCTGGTCACATAATAACTCTATGAAGTTCAGAAGGTTGAAACCAAACTCAAGGTTGTAGGGGAAAAGGCCTAAGAAAATAACATTAGGGTTGCAGAAGGAAGATAAAATTGAATAACATATCATCATGGAAGCAAAAGAGCACAACAGTTTCACCCAAATTTCCCAAAAGGACTGTGGAAGAAATTCAGTGAGATTATGCTACTCTAGATAATTGTCAGAAAGTGGGAGCAACACTACAAAAGGATGTCATTGCTTCAATAAAAAAGTGGCAAATTATACATGCTACCATGTAGAAGGTGTTTGTGAAGTGTCAACTACCACCTCTAGGGACCCTTAAAGAACTTATCCCCAAGGAGCAACACATAGTAGATGTAGAACCCCTCCTTTAGGGTCCCCTTGAACTGAACCTGAAACTTTAACAACTTCATACAAACAAATTAGCCATCATAGTTATTGGAAAAATAAAAAAAAGCGTGCATAACTTAACAAAAATAAGCAAAACCTTAACTTGTCAACCCAATCTAGTTGGTCCATTATCGCCTTCTTCTTCCATAGGATCCCTCCAGCAAAGCTCGTTTAACCATTGGCAAAGCAACCGTTAGCTTCGCCACCCAACCATAGGCTCACGCTTTCAGTCGCATGGCCTCCCCCGAGCTTTGGGTCGTAAAGTTCACACACAATTCTCAAGAAACCCAGCTTGGGTTTCCCCCCCAACAAGATTTCCAGCCAAACCCTCAATAGCAGCAAGTCATGAGGTAACTCAATATTACGATAGTCATCCAGGGTCTGGGTGACTTACCCATCCCCAAAGTCTCCCTTTTAAAGGAAAATCCCCTGCGACACATGTCGCTTCATGCATAAATAATTATTTAATTAATTCTTTAATGAAAAACAACTCACCCATCCAAGTGTCAGTTCCTCTAGGAGATGCACCAACATCCCTAAGTTTGCTCATGTTTGTCCCCTAGATATTTCACTTAACTCCTAGATTTGTGGTGTAGGTGGAGTTAACTAGGTGTCCATGCCTAGGATTCCATTTTGTTCCTAAATAAATATTTATAATATTTTTAAGTAAGCAGGAATATCCTTTCATGTGCAATTCCTAAATAACACTTAATATTATTTAAATGCCAAAGTAATCATTTATGTGCAAATGCCTAAAGTACTCAAATGCATTTCTAAGTAAAGTTCTAGGTGCAAAATTATACATTTCAATGCAGTTAAGTTTAGCAATAAACTTTTACTAGGGACCCGGTGCCGCGCTGTTGGGCCTCCTTGTTTCTTAATTTAATTTCCCTGACATGGCACCAATCCGTCGAGTCCATTCATCCATAGTTTCCATTCCTCGGCAAGGCACCACATCATTGGGTCCTTGCATTCACTCTTTCCATTCTCGGTAGGGTACCGCACCGTCAGGCCCTTCTGCCGTCATCCTTCCATTTTGACTTGTGGGAACTTCATGTAGGGATTTCAGGAGCTGTTACCTTCCATCCTCCATCTACACGCTATTAGGGACTAATGGCGTTGAGGAGTGATTCCGTTCTCACTGTGCGCCCCCCAACTCGTACGTGACCAGCTCCGTCGTGGCCCACCTCGCACGCCCTCACGCTTTCCTCTTGAGCAAGCGGATCAGTGCTTATCTGCTCAAGCATGGTATTCTGTCGAAAGTCGACATCGTCGTCGCTCTCCCTGTGTGTGATTTACTCGTACTCTACGAACCTTCATATTCCATTGTGTGTCCTTCGGTGAACCGTTTCACCTGTCGCTACACACATTTCTCACAAACGTAAATTAGTGGCATTGTTCTCAATAATCACAATTTGGTTTATAAATTTGTTGCTTCATTAAGCATCTATAATTTACTCAATCATTACTCATTCGTCTAATCACATAATCAATTGCACAGCTAGTTGTTAAGCATTATTCGTATGTATAGTTTTCATATCAAAGTTAATCGTAATCATAAATATACTCAAAATAAAATTATAGGGTTATTTTACTAATGTTTCAAATAGTAGGGTGACCCAACAGGTGCCCTCAATGTCTACAGTAGTCTAGGGGCACTACATATACCCCTACTTATTTAGAACTTCGTCCCGAAGTTCAGAATAAATGCATAAAGCTATGACGCATCTCAGTTGCGTCCTCCTAAGTCGCAGAGATAGGATTGTAACTGTCCCACTGCACTTTGACTTGATCAATCAAGGCTAATCATTAAGAAGGAAGTAATCAATCAATTATCCCACTCCACACATATAATTTAATTCCTTAATTCATTTATCAATTATTATCGTCATTCACATCTTCAGGTTTTCCTTAATCATTTAAGACATAACAAGGCTCAAGAGACCACTATATCGAAGTTGTTGCAGCCAGGTCACTCGATAGGTGCCCTTAAGGTCCACAGTCATTCTAGGGGCATTACATACACCCCCTCTTAAATAGAACTTCATCCCAAAGTTAATTTTTGTTCAAGTACTTTCGACGCTAGGATTTATCTTAATTTCTATTCTCATCTTCTGTCATTCTATTCTATTTTTCTCCAACAATCATAGCTATAAGCAAAAGTGGATCAAGTCGTTATTTCCTATCTCATTTAGTATGGTTCCAATGCATCCTTGGGAACTCAATCGTAATTTCTCATAATATCAATTCGATGATACAGTCACAGGTTGTTAGTCCCAACTAGATTTCTTTTATCTCCTATTCATTCATGAAGATCCATGATATCAAATTTAACTACAAGCCATATTGCATCTGTAGTTCACACAATAGTTACCCAGTCCTCCTTTTGTATAACAAAATCCAAGCAAGAATTCAAGTTTGTTTGGCTATCCTTTCCTCTAAGGCATGAAGATAAACATCCTATAGTATTTTGTAAAATACGAATAATCAAATCAAGAGCGGCTGTCAAATAATACAAAACCGATTTCCGTAAGACTACTCCAATTCCATAAATTTTAATGCGTTTGATTCTCAATATGACATGGTTCCAAAGTGTTGGAACTTGGCAACTTAGTCGAACATATTAAACTTTAACTCCTATCTCTTTCATTGGTAATATCATGTCTAGGTTAATGAGCTCATCACATTCTTACTTCGTTCATTATTTTCAAATCCATATGATCGATTCAGCAATGTCTTCTTAACCGTATGGGACATCATTAATCTCATTGAGTCCTATCATCAGAACTAGTCATCTCTTCACTTAAGTGCATCTTGTCAGGTGGTTAGCATCGTTGTGCTCAACTTTTCGTGTTGATTGTCTCCATACTTCGTTTTACTAAAGTCGTCTTCATTTGGCTCTTTCGGTAGTTTTGCTAAGTTTATTTTTTTCCCATTGCCATATCATGGTTAAAGTCAATTCTGTAGTCTTTAGTTTTCATAAAGAAAAAAATGTCGTTGAGTTCAACTCATCCTTCTGATCATAGTGATATCTCGTTTTTCAAATTTTAAGTTTGTTTCACTTCCTTGACACCCTGTCAAAGTCTCGTCAACGTAATCATCTTGGTGTTTTGTCAATTAAGAATTTTTCAATTTCCCAACATTTAATAAATTCTCCCAATGCATCAGTCCATTAGTATTCTCATCACTGCTATGTAGGGAAAGTTTAAAAATATCCTTCATGTTGGTTCCTTTCTCCTAGTGCATTTCCCTTGAAATATAATTTATGTGATCAATATAGTCTCTACAGCCTATCTTATCCTAGATCCATTCTTTCCCTTACTTTTTAACCATAATTAGATGACATTTTCACTAGAATTTCCTTCTCGACTAAACTGATGCCATGTCATTTGTATTAAATTTAAAATGTACTTTTCCCTTTTTTATACTAATATTAAACATTATTTAACCATTAATAAATAAACTTATAAAATAACAACCTAACAATCTAAATATATACCTTTCCATTTTTCCTAACTCATCACAATCATATCCTTAATAAACTAACTGTGATAACATGTACCTAACATATCATATATATATATATATATATATATATATATATATATATATTCTTTTCCATTTTTATTAACTTTATATGTATACCTATACTTATAATGCAAGCTTCAAATTTAATATTCAAATAAAAGCAACTTCTGTCATTGTTACTACTCTAATAAAATAATCAACTTAAATCATCTCATAAAGTTTAACATAAAAAAAATAAAAATAAAAACTCCACCAAATTAACATACTTCAACCATGAACCTTTTATAAAAAAAATTTTCCAAATGAATTATAAATATAACATATTCTATTCCATGTACTTCATTGGAATATAAAATATATAATATATGTATGGAACCTCATTTTAGCACCACATCAAATCTGATCTTTTAACTTCATGTATACATGAAATATAACAAGACATATCCTATTTAATGCATTTCATTCGAATATAAAATATATATATAGTGGTGCATTGTCTCTACAATATGACTATAATGGATTTGTGGAATCCATCGTCGAAACTTCTATAACATAAACTGTAATTCGATATAAAAGGGACATATATTATTTTCCTATTAAATACTATAACAATCACTTTATGTACATGAACAATCATTCTTGTCTCAATCCCATTCCTTAACTACAATTAATACAAGGCACACATTGACCTCTACTTCTTGACTGTCTTTTAATGTGATAACTCGGGTATCACTTCATGGTTCACTTGGGTATAATAACTTTTGTGTTGATTTCAAATATGAATGCATTGACACATATGTTGCGTCCACCCTTATTTAACTTGATATAGTAACACGTATATTCTTCCCTTATAGATTATAATGATTCATAAGGGACTTACACTTCTCGGCTAGTTTGGATATACTAACTCAAATATTAACTTAAATAAAGATTCGTTGACACGTATCGTAATTCACTTATAAACTAAAATTTTAATACGGTGAGATGTTTATACCTAACTACACCCATATCACATTTTATGTGTGCACATTCGGCATTATGATACAATGTACATATATATGATACTGTTCTTATTTACTAGAATCATATTTTATATATATGTAAATGCACACGTCATGTATTACTCCGCTATCATTAATATAGCATACGTAGTTCAGTTAAATGTAGGGCCCCTCTTGTACGGTCCTTCATGCTTAACCTGAAACTCAACCACTTGATACAAAAGAGATTAGAAAACATAATGACTAGATAAATAAACTAAATAAATGAATAACTTATGCAAATTATAACAAACCATAACCTGTCTCTGATACCATCTCGTCCACTGCCGTCCGCGTCTTCCGTAGGATCCCTCCAGCAAAGCTCGTTTAACCATAGGCGAAGCGACCATTAGCTTCGCTACCCAACCATAGGCTCATGCTTTCAGTTGCATGGCCTTCCCCGAGCTTTGGGTCGTAGAGCTCACACACAATAATCTAGAAACCCAGCTTGGGTTCCCCCCCCCACCAAGATTTTCAGCCAAACCCTCAATAGCAACAAGTCATGAGGTAACTCAAAATTATGATAGTCATCCAGGGTCTGGGTCCTTTACCCATTCCCAATGTCTTCCTTATAAAGGGAAATCTCATGCGACACATGTCGCTTCATGCAAAAATATTCATTTTATTAAATTAATAAATTGATAAAACTCACCCATCCATGTGTCAGTTTATCTAGGAGATGCACCAACATCCCTAAGTTTGCTCAAGTTTGTCCCCTAGATATTTCACTTAACTCCTAGATTTGTGGTGTAGGTGGAGTTGACTAGGTGTCCATGCCTAGGATTCCATTTTGCTCCTAAATAAATCTTTATAATATTTTTAAATAATCAGAAGTATCCTTTCGTGTGAAAATGCCTAAATAACAATTAATATTATTTAAATGCCAAAGTAATCATTTATGTGCAAATGCCTAAAGTACTCAAATACATTTCTAAGTAATGTTCTAGGTGCAAACTTATACGTTTCAATGCAGTTAAGTTTAGCAGTCAACTTTTACTAGGACTCCGGTGCCACACCATTGGGCCTCCTTGTTCCTTAATTTAATTTCTCCGACATGGCACCACTCCATCGGGTCCAGTCATCCGTAGTTTTCATTCCTCGGCAAGGTACCACATCGTTGGGTCCTTGTGTCCACTCTTTTCATTCTCGGCAGGGTATCGCACCGTCAGGCCCTTCTGCCTTCATCCTTCCATTTTGACTTGCGGGAACTTCATGTAGGGATTTCAGGAGCTGTTACCTTCCATCCTCCGTCTACATGCTATTAGGGACTAATGGAGTTGAGGAGTGAGTCCATTCTCACTGCGTGCCCCCCAACTCGTATGTGACCAGCTCCGTCGTGGCCCACCTCGTACGCCCTCACGCTTTCCTCTTGAGCAAGCGGATCAATGCTTATCTGCTCAAGCGTGGTATTCTGTCGGAAGTCGACATCATCGTCTCTCTCCCTGTGTGTGATTTACCTGTACTCTACGACCCTTCATATTCCTTTGTGTGTCCGTTGGTGAACCGTTTCACCTATCGCTACACACTATTCTCACAAACGTAAATTAGTAGCACTGTCCTCAATAATCACAATTTGATTTATAAATCTACTGCTTCATTAAGCATCTATAATTTACTCAATCATTACTCATTCATCTAATCACATAATCAATTGGACAACTAGTCATTAAGCATCATTCATATCAAAGTTAATCATTAAACAACATGAAATCGTCCATTCACAATAACTACCCAAATGCACATATATCAATCAATCGTAATCATAAATATACTCAAAATAAAATCATAGGGTTATTTTATTAATGTTTCAAACAATCGGGTCACTCAATAGGTGCTCTCAATGTCTACAGTTGTCTAGGGGCACTACATACACCCCTACTTATTTAGAACTTCGTCCCGAAGTTCAGAATAAATGTAGAAATCTATGACGCATCTCAGTTGCGTCCTCCCAAATCGTAAAGCTAGGACTGTCACTGTCCCACTGCACTTTGACTTGATCAATTAAGGCTAATCATTAAGTGTGATGTAATCAATTAATTATTCCACTCTACATATAATTTAATTGATTTATCAATTATTGTCATCATTCACATCTTCAGGTTTTCCTCAATCATTTTAGACATAACAAGGCTCAAGAGACCACTATATCAAAGTTGTTCAACCGGGTCACTTGACAGGTTCCCTTAAGGTCCACAGTCATTTTAGGGGCATTAAATACACCCCCTCTTATATAGAACTTCATCTCGAAGTTAATTTTTGTTCTTGTACTTTCGATGCTAGGCTTTATCTTTAATTTCCCATTCTCATCTTCTTGCCATTCTCTTCTATTTTTCTCAAACAATCATGGCCATAAACACTAGTGGTTCTAATCATTAGCTTTCTCGATCATCTATTATGGTTCCAATACATCCTCACGAATTCAATCGTATTTTGTATAATATCAATCTGATAATACATCCAATAATTTGTCAGTCCCAACGAGATTTTTCCATACCTCCCAGTCATGTATGAAGGTTTACGATGTGTAAATTATCTACAAGTTGCATTGTGTCAATAGCCACCCAATAGTTTATCAAAACATAAAAAATCCAAGCAAGGTTTAAAATCTATGGTTATTCTCCCTTCAAGACAAGAAGGTAAACATCATAAAATATTCAGTAAGATATAATCATGGTTTTAACAATTCAGGAGAGACCCTCAATAGCCCTAAAACCAAATTCCATAAGACTACCTCCAAATACCTCTTAAAATTTTCAATAATTTGTTGGTTCTTAGTAAAATAGGATTCCTAAGGTCGGAACTTAACAGTATAGTCGAACATATTAAAAAACAAAAAAATTATCTCTTAGTCCTTACATCAATATCATTACTTGAGATTATCACATCCTTACCTCATTTCATCATTCATGTTTCCATATGATTTCTTCATCAGCACCATCAAGTCGTACTATGTTCGTTTTCTTAGCCTCATCGAGTTCTATCTCGGGCTAGTCGTATTTTGATCAAGGGTTAACTATGTCCTCATGTTAGCTGCATTACGTTCGGTTCATTGTGTTGATCATCTCCATGCTTCGTTTTACATATGTCATCTTCATTTGGCCCCCCCTTGAGGTGGACTTTCCAAGTTAATCATCTTTTGTTTACCATTGTCATAGTCATCTCGAGTTTGTACTTCTTCATTCTCTTCTTAACAACATTGTCATGCTGGGAAAATTAGCGTTATTGGGCTCAGTTCCCTATGCTAGTAACATTGATATCCCGTTTTTCAAACTTCAAGTCCATTTCACTTCCTTGATAAACTGTTGAAGTCTCATCAATCTGAGCATCCCTTTTTAATATGTCTTTTATCACTATACAATTTAGACAATTCCACCCCATCCCCCACGATTTAGATGATACACATTGAAAATAGTAACTATATATCATTTAAATGCACACATCATGTATTACTCCGCTATCATTAATATAGCATACGTAGTTCGGTTTTACTCATTGATTGGAATGGGTACCCCACTAATTTAACAAATACTACATTAACCAATACATATTCGATGACTCTGCAGGACGAACACTTAATACTTCACACAATGAACCGCGGACGTTACACAGTCATTAATTTCACGACCGTAAGCTTCTCTTGGTGATTGCAAGATTTTCTCCATGCATCGCTGAGAATAATGCGGATTTTGACCAAAATTTGTGGCATACCCACAAATTACACTTACGTTTCATCCGGAGATCAAGTGTAAGCATTTGCACATAGCCTATAGTTAGTGGACTTTAATGCAACAGAGTAGGAAAGGAAAAAGAGATTTACTAACTTCATCCGGGGTTGATATTTACTGAGTCTGGGGTTAGTTTGATCGGCGGTCAGGAACTCTACAACGAGTCCTTCGTTATTATTGCATTATTTCTTTATCCATATATAACTGAATTGTATCAAAACAACAGATATAATGTAAGACAAGTGGTTAAGAAAGAGTTAAAGCATTGTTTCCGATCTTAGTGAATTAAAGTAATGGATGACGTAAGCCAAATATACACTGTAATTTATTTTAAAACAAGAAATCTACTCAGGTACGGTAGATCCAGCATAGAAACAGTTCCACCAAGCGATCATCGGTGTACCACTCCGAGCGTTACCCACATTAATCATAATAGTCTAACCTTCTGTCCCACGTAAGCAGCAGTGCCAAGTTGTGAACACACGTGGCAATGTTAGGTAAGCCTGCTACGACAGAAACTCTTTACTAGAGATGTCATCGACTTGGTAGACTGAACAGGGCATTCGACAGAGAATATCAAGGTCGGTGTTGTGGCTACGAGTTCAGTTTAACACATTGAGGGAAGAAAAGAATTAAACCAACAGAGATCGATACTGGTAAATCCTAGATTTGGTTTGTGTAAGGTAAAGATGGAATTAGAACCGAGGATCACAACGAATTTGCAGAGATTTCAAAATATGAGGATGCAAGGGTTTATCCTATAAGCCATCGTCGACAGAGGTCAAGTTGTTGCCCGGACCTAACAATACATTCGTACAGGGATCTAAGAAGGTATAGATCTAAGTTACAGGCACGTGGAACACAATCAAAAAAGAGATTCAATGCCGGTTCAATGCATGGGGAATCTGCGCTGCCAGGGCGTAGTGCAACTGTGGGTGAACCGGGTAGAAGAGAATTTCAATTGCTAGAAACACATCCATGGTTAGGACGACAAAGGATAGATCTCTTCCCTTCCTTAAAACATAATTTATACAAACTAACGCATGACAGAAGTTAATTAAAAGGGGCAGAGATGGCAATCATAAATTGGTGAATCAACGGATAGATCTATCATCACTAAGGCATATGCAGAGTTATAATAGTTATCACAAAACGGAGATCTAAAAGTTTGAGGTAAGTCAATAGAGCCATGTCTAATAGCACGGTGTCGAGGTCTTAACCTGAAGAGTCGAGGATGCACACAGAGCTGTAAATATATATATATATATATATATTTAATACTAATCGGGCGTCGGAAGTTTATAGATCTGGAAGGTCGAACTAAAATTATGTCACAATGATTTATGAATACCAATGCGGGATTGAAATCGATGGTTGCAAGCAGAAGAAGAAAACAGATCTGAGCTCCTTTGGTAGAGACATAATAAAGAAAAAGATCTCAAATTAACTGACTGAGGTAGAATATCAGAAATGGATCAAGCATAAACCACAGAGATAATAATATTTGACACACATATGAATTTGAAATTGATAAGTCTCCCAAGCCATCGGCATGACAGAGTAAGAGCAAGCACAAGGTACAGTTATAAACACAAAGGAGGAAATCGAGTCGAATGGTTAGAGAAATAAGTTGTAATTTTAATTTTCGGCAGAGAAGTAATTATCTAAAACAGAGTCAAATCATATCCTGATCATAGCTGGTCAGTAATCAAATTACGCAACTGTATGTGTTAGTAAACAACCCCAGATCTTAATCTGGATATTAGAATACTTGCCAATGGTTCTAACCTTATGCATCATAAGTTGAAATGTTAACTTTTTTAATTGAATCTTTCAGCTGTACAACAAGTATGAATCTGGATCTAGATTCCAGCTAGGTGCAGTGCTTAACATTTCAGAGGATAAATTTGTAAATTTCATATTCAAATTCCAGCCACAAAATTTAACCAAAAGTAACTATACTAATTAGTCAAACTTGGTTCCGACGATCGGCTGGATGGTGGCGAGCGGGTTGATGTATTATCCGATCCGGTTCTTTTCCAGCTTGACAACTCGCCAACAAACACCTCGATTGAGATATGAGTTTGGTGACCTCAAGGCTCGATCGGCTCTGATACCAAATGTAGAACCCCTCCTTTAGGGTCCCCTTGAACTGAACCTGAAACTTTAACAACTTCATACAAACAAATTAGCCATCATAGTTATTGGAAAAATAAAAAAAAGCGTGCATAACTTAACAAAAATTAGCAAAACCTTAACCTATCAACCTGATCCAGTTGGTCCATTATCGCCTTCTTCTTCCGTAGGATCCCTCCAGCAAAGCTCGTTTAACCATTGGCGAAGCAACCGTTAGCTTTTCCACCCAACCATAGGGTCATGCTTTCAGTCGTATGGCCTCCCCCGAGCTTTGGGTCGTAAAGTTCACACACAATTCTCAAGAACCCCAGCTTGGGTTTCCCCACTACCAAGATTTCCAGCCAAACCCTCAATAGCAGCAAGTCATGAGGTAACTCAATATTATGATAGCCATCCAGGGTCTGGGTGACTTACCCATCCCCAAAGTCTCCCTTTTAAAGGAAAATCCCCTGCGACACATGTCGTTTCATGCATAAATAATTATTTAATTAATTCTTTAATGAAAAACAACTCACCCATCCAAGTGTCAGTTCCTCTAGGAGATGCACCAACATCCCTAAGTTTGCTCATGTTTTTCCCCTAGATATTTCACTTAACTCCTAGATTTGTGGTGTAGGTGGAGTTAACTAGGTGTCCATGCCTAGGATTCCATTTTGTTCCTAAATAAATATTTATTATATTTTTAAGTAATCAGGAATATCCTTTCATGTGCAATGCCTAAATAACACTTAATATTATTTAAATGCCAAAGTAATCATTTATGTGCAAATTCCTAAAGTACTAAAATGCATTTCTAAGTAAAGTTCTAGGTGCAAAATTATACATTTCAATGCAGTTAAGTTTAGCAATCAACTTTTACTAGGGACCCGGTGCCGCGCCGTTGGGCCTCCTTGTTTCTTAATTTAATTTCCCTGACATGGCACCACTCCGTCGATTCCATTCATCCATAGTTTCCATTCCTCGGCAAGGCACCACATCGTTGGGTCCTTGCATTCACTCTTTCCGTTCTCGGCAGGGTACCGCACTGTCGGGCCCTTCTGCCATCATTTTTCCGTTTTGACTTGCGGGAACTTCATGTAGGGATTTCAGGAGCCGTTACCTTCCATCCTCTGTCTACACGCTATTAGGGACTAATGGCGTTGATGAGTGAGTCCGTTCTCACTGCGCACCCCCCAACTCGTACGTGACGAGCTCCGTCGTGGCCCACCTCGTATGCCCTCACGCTTTCCTCTTGAGAAAGCGGATCAGTGCTTATCTGCTCAAGCATGGTATTCCGTCGGAAGTCGACATAATCGTCGCTCTCCCTGTGTGTGATTTACTCGTACTCTACGACCCTTCAGATTCCTTTGTGTGTCCGTCGGTGAACCATTTCACCTGTCGCTACACACATTTCTCACAAACGTAAATTAGTAGCATTGTCCTCAATAATCACAATTTGGTTTATAAATCCGTTGCTTCATTAAGCATCTATAATTTACTTAATCATTACTCATTCGTCTAATCACATAATCAATTGCACAGCTAGTCGTTAAGCATTATTCGTATGTACAGTTTTCATATCAAAGTTAATCGTAATCATAAATATACTTAAAATAAAATTATAGGATTATTTTACAAATGTTTCAAATAGTAGGGTGGCCCAGCAGGTGCCCTCAATGTCTACAGTAGTCTAGGGGCACTACATATACCCCTACTTATTTAGAACTTCATCCTGAAGTTCAGAATAAATGCATAAAGCTATGACGCATCTCAGTTGCGTCCTCCTAAGTCACAGAGATAGGATTGTAACTTTCCCACTGCACTTTGACTTGATCAATCAAGGCTAATCATTAAGCAGGAAGTAATCAATCAATTATCCCACTCCACACATATAATTTAATTCCTTAATTCATTTATCAATTATTATCGTCATTCACATCTTCAGGTTTTCCTTAATCATTTAAGACATAACAAGGCTCAAGAGACCACTATATCGAAGTTGTTGCAGTCCGGTCACTCGACAGGTGCCCTTAAGGTCCACAGTCATTCTAGGGGCATTACAGTAGAGTTGAGGAAAATCAGAGAAGAAGACATTAAAATGGTTAGAAATACATCTCAAGTCAATATTGCCTATGCAAAAGATTCAATTCATGAACATGTCATAATAAAGTTACTGAGGGGCTCAACCAAGCTTCTAGGGAAATAGTCCATCATCAAGTTTCTTTACATTTTCTCGAACCTAAGCAGTTAAATCTCAATATTTATGAATGTGAATGATGGGATCAATTCATTAAATCCTAGGGAAATTCTCCCTCTTAATTATGTAATTAAAATTTTATTTTCTTTCTCTTAAGAGAAAATCTAAAACTTAAAGTGACAAACACTCAAGGAACTGAAGAGTCTTAACTGACTTTACGAATTTGAATAGTCACTTGTAAGTTACTTTGTAAATGCTATAAAAGAAATATGAGAGGGATAGAGAAAAGAGTTTTGTCATAGGGGTCTTTGTTTCTCATTCTATTGTAATAAATATTTCTTTGGATGTATACAAAGGTGGCTAGACTTAAGTTTTGGCATAGATATTATGATTGTTTTGAGGATGGATGTTATGAAACTGCTTTCTACATTTACAGTCATATGCAGTAAGAATGTTTTGCTATTCTTCCAGTCATCTCTTTTTTTCTATGTATGCACTCTCATAGTGTCTTTTATTTATACAATCTATAAATGTAGAATGTCTTAATGCTACAACTACTTCAATGGATTATGTCATTCTATGATGGTTATATATTTATGAGTATTGTAGATGTCTTGTTCAGAATATGTATCTCAATATTATTTGTTGCTCATTTCTTTCAATTATATCATACCTAGGATAGGTTAAATTAATTTAGGACTATATATTAGGTAATATCATACTACATTTAACCCCCTTAAATAATAAACCCTAAACAGTGGACTACGCCACAACCGGTAAATCCCTAAACTAGTGAATGGTAGTCGAGACAGAATTCAAACGGGTTCCCTATTCCAAATTATTCGAATTCTAATTGGGACTTCTTATCGAGGATAATCCATACTATCGGTGCAAGAACATTTCTGGGTGTCAACACATGGCAAATACTTTTTCTTTTTCTTTTGACAACTTCATATTATTAAAATGGGATGATTGTTATATTCCCTATAGAATAAGGATTATATAAGATTTCAGCATATAGATATAGGCACATAAAATAAATAGATATATTGTGAAAATTAAATCAACAATCAACTAATCATGTAACAAATGAGATATCATAGATCATTACATAAAAAATATAAGCATATAAGAAGAAAATAATGATATATTTTATTAACTCTAATGGATGGAAGCGAACACAATATACAGCAAGGAAATTCAAATTAGGTTGGATGCTATTCAAATCACTCATGCAATTCTTGTAGATTAGTCAATATTAACTAGAGATAGATACCGTTAGTTATCCGTGTACATTGACCTAGACTGAGTTTAACTAACCCAAGAATTCCCAATCACTAGTTCTAACTGATTGATGTACAAGTAACTGATTGTATGTGCATGAAATCCCTAAAATAACTCAACTAGGGTTCTTAGAATTTGTTAGGGATAGTTAGGGTTAGTCAACATCTATATTAGCATCTAGTCGTCAACCAATTTGAGGCTTAGTCACTCCTAAAATCAGGGAATAGTTCCTCAAATCAAGGAATGCACCCCCAATTCTAGGGGTTCATCTCAGGGTTGACTTAGGTGGTCAATTTGGATCGATTTCGACCCATTAGAGTCATCAAGTCAAGCTATAGGTTGATAGGTAGAGGTTTATTTTCTCTAACACCCATCATAAGCCTAACTAGGTGAAAAATAAAAAAAATTGAGTGGTTCTCGATAATTTGCATCCATATTAGGTACCCATGCACACATAAAAATTCTCTGAAAACTGGGAAAGAGGGGAAAAAACACATGGGAAACACATCACCCACCCCTAAAAAATAATGTGAAGAAAAATCTTTAAGAATATTGCTCAAAAGATGCCATTCACTCCTAAAGTATCTCTCAATTGGATGAACTGTATCTCAATGAAGGACATTACAAAGATCCCTGCAAACATTTCTAAATTCCTCCTCCTTTTGAAGTGCATGCGATCCCATTCACGAGATCTAACACTTTGAAGTGCTTGAATGGTGGTTCTTGACCACTGCTTGTTTCGAATGAAGGAAATCCCTTGAATCATTTGTGCAAAATTTCGTGAATTGGAGGAGCAAAGGATGTGGATTCAGAGAATGTGAAGACATTTTGGACGTATTCTTCAACAAGAAGGGATAAGTTCTCCAATGGATTCTTCATTTTGAACTTGATTTAGGACAATTTGTCCAATGGATAGAAGAAATTTGTAGATCACCTTTTATTGTGGGCTTGTAAAAGGGTCTTCCTCAACTGAGTGGTGGATCAAGGATATGCATATGTCCTCGTAGTCCATATGTTGTGAAGCTTCTAGGAGCCTATTTAATCCTCTTATTGTATGTGAATATGTCCTCATAGGACATGTTTTGTGAAGCTTATAGGGAATCCTTCAGCAAGACTGGATCTAGCATACCAATTGTGTAGAAATTGAGCTGGGAAGATAAAAGATCCATGATTGAAAATGAGCTCTCTAATGGCTATAAATGAGCTCTTTGATGGATACAAAATCCTGGATGCAACCTTCAAGAAGACGGGATCTATCATACCAACTACGTAGCAACTAATTTGGGGAGATAGGAGATCCATGGATGTAAATGATCTCTCTAATGGCTGCAAATGAGCTCTTTGATGGCTACAAAAGACCTTCCTTAACCTGCAAAAGCTTGATCACTGACATAAAATCACTAGAACATTGACCAGTTTAGTATCCCTATAGCTTTGATACCATATAAGAATTGAGAATATAGATATAGGAACATAAACTAATGAGATATACTTTGAAAATAAAATTAGCAATCAAGTAATCATGTGAAAAATGAGATATCAGATATTATTTCACAAAAACTAGAAGCAGATATGGAGAAACAAATGATTTATTTCATTAACTATAATGGATGGAGATGAATACAATATATATAAAGGGAATTCAAATTAGGTAGAGCCTATTCAAATTTCCCATGGCTTAACTAGGTCCAAATTCTCTTAGTTATCCATGCACACTCACCTAGACTGAGTTTAATTGACTCAAGACTCCTGTATAACTAGTTATGACTGAGTGGTGTACAAGAAATTGCTCTATATGCATGCAAATCCCTAAAATCACTCAACTAGGGAACTTAGGGTTTGTTAGGGCTAGTTAGGGTAATTTAGGATCTAGATTAGTGGAGTGAATCTAGGCCTCAACTATTTCGAGGCTCAATGTATAGTATATTTGAATAAGTAATGTAGCAATGCACTCGAATTAATTATGTTGCATTAGGTTTTATTGCGATATGAATGACAGAAACCCCACAACTGCATCCATACAATTAACCATTCCCTATCATATGTTGGTCTTGGTTTTTCTTTGGGTGAGACCTTCCCTCTTGAGGGGATTGAAAATTCCATCACACTAGACTACAATGGTACATTTTTGTTGTCCCATGAACAAGAACCATGGTCTCAATTTTGTGCCAACAAATGGTTGTGTTGTCCGGGCTACCTCTAAATGGGACCTTGTTAACTGTATGGCTACCTTTGTGATGATGATTCAGATCTAGTTATCGTGGGATGAAAAACTTAAAAGTTTTGCAACCTAGGAGGTCGAACTGTGAGGGTGGGAAATAGCCAAGTTCAGACAATATCTTTTCTATGGAGGTCCACCACTAGATTAGTATGAAGTTATGTGGGTTGAACTTCTAGTAACCTTGATAGAGTGGTTGAAATGACTTGCAGAAGCACCTAAGTAACCTAACCTACAAATAAGGATTGTTGAGTGGAATTCGAGGGATGTGATAAGATTAAATCAATTATATTCATCCTCGACCAGAGCCATTGATTTTTGGGTAGACAACACTCTAATTGGCTACATTCTGCAATTTGAAACTGAAAACAATCAATTAGCATTGAAATCCAAGGATGCACTTGGGAGAGGAGTAAGGAGAATACTATTGAAAGAATTTCCATTGTGTATTAAAACCTTGTTGGTTGAATTTGGGTTTCTACCTCTGGACTGGATTAGAATGGAGGATTAAAACCCTCACTCCCCGAGGGGAAAGTCAGAGGGATGTTGTTACATTGCGGAAGGTAGATCTAATGTCAATGGAGGAGATTGATAATGTTGAATCTAGGGTTGAGTGAGCATAACAAATATTGAAAATCTGAGAAAAATGGCAGAAAGATCAAATGAGAAAGTCACAACAAAGAAGTGCACAACTAGAAGAAGAAATAAGAAATGGGGAAAATAGTGAAGAATGTAAAGAGGAGATACATCATATGAAGAGAAGGGAGGAACTGACTATTGCAAGATTAAGAGAGGACGAGGTGGAGGTGTCGGATAGACTAGTAAGAGGAAATTGGGAAGAAGGCCCAAGCAGGAGGAATGATAATGAATACTAGTTGCAAAATAATGAAGTGCCATATCAGTCACTAGAAATATCCTTGGACGCAGATGTAGATCATCAAGAATTATAACAACTTTGCGGAAAACGATAGTACTGCAAAAAGAAAACCCTCCATTGTCAAAGAAGTAGGCACCGGAATCAATAGAACCAACACTCCTCTGATTGACCCCCATGCAAATTTGTGAAATTTGGTTGAAAACTCTCAAAATTTTGTTTTACAATTACTATGGCATAGTTAGATGAATAGTAGTATAGATAGTTTTCAAAGCAATTATTTAATAGGGAGAAGTAATACTCGTTCCCAACAAACTAGTAGCAACATTGTAGCACAACCAGGACCCCAAGGGTTTGTATTGGTAAGAACTCCAACCGCAACAATGGCAAGAGCAATAGTAGGCCCACCCCTAAAATTTACAGAATTTTGGGGGAATGGCAGAGAACTAAGATGATGCAGCTCAACATTGGTTTTTCTGTGAAGCGATATGGAATGCTAGGGAGACCCCAGTGGCATATAAATTGGTAGAGTTTCAGATGACCATCCATGGAATGGATTTATAGTGGTACATGATTTTGATCGAGAGACGGGTTACAAACACGCAAGCTCCTACTTTACTAGAAACAAAGAAACTATTTTTGGATAAGTTTGCACAACTGAATTTTGAACATCAAGGTGTTGCGGAATTAAGGGAAATATCGAAGATGCATGGAGAATCATCATTGCATTACACATGATGGTTTAGAGATGTGTTGACTAAATTAAAATATCTAGTCTAAAAATCCCATCATAAGGAGTGGTTTATTCAAGGTTTGATACCTTTGACAAGGATACCTCTATCGCAACAAATAATAGATTCACCTAGAATTGCATTAAATAAAGAGATGAATATTGAGGATATGGAAAAATATCCATACTCCATCGGAATTAGAACTTAATCCTCTTCTAGTGATGTGGAATAGGTGCATAACAAACCGACATAATAACTGAGAGACTACAAGATCTGAATGTACCAAAAGTAGTTTGACCATAGGTATGGTGTACTAGTTTCATGACAGAAGGGCAACATGCTTTAGAATGTCCTTAGACAAGTGGAGGACAAGATTCGTTGGGTGGATAGTTTAATTCAAGGCCAAGTGAAACAATTGCGTAGGTTGCTGCAGCAAATCCATTACATTTTGTAGGATGACCATCATATCCAACGCTACCAAGTGCTTCTCGCAATGACTTCTATGAGATATGAAAATCATTCGATCATCCACCATGAATTTTCCGAATCCTAAAAAAGTATTCTTCAACACCCAACATAGTCTACAATTAATTCTATGGATCTACTATTCATACCACTAAAAAATGTAGAGACTTTGATACCCTAACAGTGAGGCTAGATCGTTTTATATTCCAAGTAGTTGATAAACCCCCAAGAAAAAGAGGGGGGTCGTGGAATAGGTTTTAGAGATGGAGAAGGAGAAGTTTGTGCATGTCCTCTGTGATGTTACAACTGTAATGAAATTGGTCATCTGGTCCGCATCTATCCCTTTCCCAAAATACCTGGCTGTACATACTATTGCACTAACACCCACACTGTGGAGGAATGTCCTAAGTTTATTTACAAGTGGGAGGATCACTCAATAAGACCATCCAACTTTATAAAATTTGAACCCCGAGAAAACTGAACCGTAGCAGGATTTGTTATCACCCAGGAAGGTGCGAAAGAAGGAGTTGATCAACGACGACCAAAATCCCCCATGATTAGAAAGGAAACACCCAAGAAGACTAAGTATTTTCCATTTCAGTAGAAGGATATCTACCGAGAGGACTTGAACATGTCTAGTCGAATACCAACTCTGCCTTCCCAAGAGAATACAAGACTGTCTCACTAGTTCAGGAATAATGATACAAGAACTGAGGCCGAGAGATTAAGTATTAATAAAGCAAATGATTCAGTTTCATTATGGTTCCACTTACTCAAATATATTTTAGAAGATAAGAGATAAGCTAAGAAGTGATGTGGTGTGCTTCACAACCTATATTATTTTGTGGAAATTGATGGATAATTATGTGCCTCGCTACCAGAAAAAACCTATAGTTGGTATCATAAAGATGAAGGAAGAGAACTAGCTAAGAATTCCATTTGGATGCACAAGTGCACAATTATGATTTTAAGAATGTAATCTTGGACCTAGGTTCTGATGTAAACATCTTACCAAAGAATCCATGGGAATCAATGGGTTCCCCAACTCATATACTCTCCCATTCAGTTGCGTATGGAAAATAAGTACTGCATCTTCCCCATTGGCTTCCTAGAGAATGTTGAAGTGGATCCCTATACAACATTGCTCAAAATTTAACGGGCCTATGAAAATGATGGGATAATTGATTTGCAGAATAGAAAAATCACCTTTGAGGCTAATGGCATGAGGGTAAAACAACCCCTGGACCCACATCAAGCTCCACGATACACAGAGCCAATCCAAGAAAATATGAAATTGGATGTTTTGGATGAAATTTATTCTTTAACGACGAGAAAGAGGGATGACTATGTGAATCCTACTGTAGAAGGCTCAGTAAGCTGAAGAAGTATCCAATCATTTAACAATGATTATGAGGATGCATGGGACAATTGATAAAATGGGTGTCATGAGCTCTCATCCAAGCATTGTGCAGTCATAAAATGAATTCGTTGGATCGACATAGAACCAAATAATACACCAATATACGATGGCACCAATGGCTTGGAAACATTATTGTAGAAAATGGAATCTTTAGTGGATGAAGAATATTGCATTGATGTCTTGGACACAACATTTAGAGGGACTCCCACAATATGGTGGGAAATGCACAAAGATGATTTTTCTGTTTGGGACACAACTCAAATAATTTTGGTGATCAGGTTCAAGCCATCTCTGCATACTAACATGGTGGAAAAAATCTACATCGAGGATACCAATCCCTACCAGTACAATGACCCGTGTGAGGACCACTAGGAGTCATGGCGCTTATAACCACAATTTCGGTTCATATATGGGTGAATCCACGAATGTGGTTCACCATTTTTGGCGGATCGCGAGGGGAACAATAATTTTTTGGACCCTCTATCGAGCTAATTTCAAGCCCTCGATTGAGGTTTTATACGTTGGATCGAGGGTTTAAAAATACCTCGATTGAGGGCTTTGACATACCTTGATCGAGGATGTGTTAAACCATCGATCGAGGGTCTAACCAAACCCTCGATCAAGCAAAACCTAGATCGAGGGTTTCATTAGACCCTCGATCGAGGGTTTGTTCGATCCGTAAAAAAAAACAAAACAAAACAGGGTCCGGGCAGTTGTGCGGTGGGTTGATAGACCCTCGATCGAGAAAAACCTCGATCGAGGGTTTGCTCGATCGAGGGAATGCGACCGAGAAAAAAAAACAAAATAGGGCCCGGTCAGCCCGGCCGACCCTATTTTCGTGCAATGAGTTGATAGAGACAGAGACAGAGCGACCGAGGACCTCGACCGAGCACCTGCCCAATGCTACCTCCCCCACATTGACGCCACCTCCCCACAGCAACGCCATCATGTCATCTATTCCACCATGTGGGTAGAAATCTCCCATTTGTTTTGTGATTTAAAAAAATATATATTTCATATTTTATGTATAAATTTGTGTTTTTTTATCAAATCTAGGTTTATTTGCTTTTCTAGAAATGGTTAAGATGTAGGCATTGAAACTAAACCGCCATTGAAACCAAATTTATCGAAAAAAAAAACCATTTGATTTAACTAAAACAAAAACCCATTTCAAACCAAAACAAAAACCAAATTTGAAATAGATTTAGGGTTTTACATATTTGTCAGTTATTTGTTTAAATTATTTAATTTATTTTGTTTTTATATCAACCGGTAGCATTTCACCCCATAAATGCTACCAGTTTTATTTTAAAATGTGATTTTACAAGCAGAGATGCTGGCCATTTTTTTTCAATCCTCCGAGAACGCCGAGAGGATTGAAAAAAAAAACCCTTTGAACCTAAAACAGAAAACCAATTCAAAACAAAAACCAAAACTATTTTAAATTTGAAATACTTTTAGGATTTTAAATTTATTTTGCATTTATTTGTTTTAAAATTATTTGGTATGTGAATTTGCAAGGAGAAATGCTGCCAATTTTTTTTCAATCCTCCAAGAATGCCAAAAAGATTGAAAAAAAAATCATATATTAATATTAATATTATAATATTAAAAATTAAAAAATGAATATTAATAATATATATAATCATATATTATTTATTAATTTTTACTTAATTTATTTTTAAAAAATAATATTTAATATTAATAATATAATATAAAAAATTAAAAAATGAATATTAATAATATATTATTAATCATAACCATAACCATAACTAACTTGCCAAATTGTCCTAAATAGGATCCCCTCTCAGGCCATGAAAAGTATGTCCAAAATGTGAGCATCAATGAAGATAAATTGGCCTAGAACCATAATGGATAGCTTGGAAAAATTCTCAACATCAGGTGGCCTAACATCATTAGATGATGTCTCTGAATGATATAAGCCACTACAAATGCATTTTGCTGGACTAGACTACATGTGTTTGGATTAGATTTTTCCACCATCTTTGTGGAATACAAACTACAATTCAACAATAAAAACACCTTTGAATCATCTAATCGTTTCCACCATTGAATCCCCTGACCTACGCCTTAGACCATTCTTTGTATTTCAAATCGTTGCATGACACATGGGTAAGGGTGTATGATTAGCTCATGGCTATGTGGGATCCATAGCATTGATTGGTATCATGGCCATTCCCACAGCCAAGGAGTTTTATAGGTTTATGTCTTCACGACAAGATAGGTTTTGCATCAACACAAATTTATAGAATGGATTTGTAGCAAAAGGATACATAGCCATCTTATCCAACCTATAGTACTACTAACTCATAATTGAAATATTTTTTGGTTGATGCCAATTGCTCGAAACCAACGGTGCTCATGCATCATAAATTTATTCAATCAACTCCATGTACTAAGTCGGTTTTAGTTTCTTCACTTTTTAGTTAAGGCAATGTTTGTATTTGAGTATGATCCGGATTTATGTGGGAACGAAACAAAAGATAGCATACATAGAATCATATACAGAGATATATTGCAAGAACACAATGATACAGTAAACACATATTCTATTAAATAGCAGAAATAGAACAGACTGTAAAATACAATAGCTGGAATGGTGGTAGCTATCTCTGAGAAGAGATGTGGTCGCGATGCTCATTCGTGCCAAGATGAATACAAAGAGAGGCCGAAAGGGCCTATTTATCATAAGCATGAAGGAAAGAATCCCAAACATCCAAAAACCTAACCCTAGAAGATGAATCGTCATAAAGTTTGCGGCCCCAAGGTGGTTAGTTGAACAGTCAACTTCCCGGGGTCATAACTTTTGCATATGACCTCCTTTTGGGGTGCTCGGTAGCTCATTGGAAAGGTCTATCTAAGATTTACAACTTCCGATTGGGGCCTAAGGTGTGTTGTTGGCAACCATCTGGCCCCCTAAATTGCCAAAAAGGTCATTTAGGGCCTCAAAACGGCCCCGGAAGTTTAGGACCCAAAAAACCGTAGAAAAATTACTAGAAAATTGGCAAAATGGGAAACTATTTTGAGCCAGTGGAATAGGTGGGTGGCCACTGATGTCCATCTGGATCAATCCTCCCCCCTTAGGAAGCAATGGTCTCCATTGCGTCAAATATCTTATCATATGTCGAGGTATGTGTTGAGTTGAGCTCTTGGTGCGACATTTGCTGAAGTGGAAAGGTTTCCTTACTTTGACATCTTCAAAGGGTTGTAATTGTTGTTGATGGATGCGCTGGAGTTGTTCAACAGTTTTGGTTGTTGTGGTATCCTTGGTATGCACTAGTGTGGATGGTTTCTTTTTGGAGCACCTTGAATGCGTGGCCTTGCACTGTAGAGGTACCCGAATAGGCGATGTGGCACTGAATTTGTGTTCTTCTTGTTTCTGCTGAGTAGAAGGATAATCTCCAGAGGTTGTGGATGTCTCTGCGATCCGGTGTTCACCTTTAGTGGCAATTGCGAATAGGGAAAATTTCCCAGTGTGGGAGATTATCTTCCTTCCCTACTCGTTTGGGGTAGGTGCAACTATCTCTGGTATCCTGTAGAGTTGTCCTCCCAAAGTGACAATGAAACTGCGAGGTCGTGATTCATATATAGCATGATGCTTCCACATATATGGTTGTCCTAAAATAACATCACATACTTCAAGTGGGGCCACATCACACAATACCTCATCTTTGAAGGGCTTGATGCCATATGGTAGGCGACATTGGTGACTGACACGGATCCTTCATCCTTGGCTTAGCCATCCAATGGTGTATGGTTGTGGGTGTGGCGTTATTGGTAGCTCCAATCTCTTGATGACTTCTTCTGAGATTAGGTTCTTCTGGCTGCCGTTGTCTACAACAAAGTGTAGGGGAATTCCCTTCACCCACATCTGTGAGTGGAAAAGGCGCTCCTCTGCCTCCGACTCTTCAGGCTCCTCTAGCTGAATCTGTGTGGTGGTAACAACGGCACTGGGTTCTGCATCAATGATCTGCTTCCCTTTTCGCGCGACTGTGAAATTAGGTTCTGAGTCAGAATCGGAATTGGGATCTGATTCTGAAACTTTGATCTCGGCCACCAATAACTGTTTTGAGCGACATTCATCAGTGTTGTGCCAGGGGCTTTTGTGGAACTCGCACCACTTCCTGGTGTCCTTCTTTGTCTTTTCTTTACCCTTCTTCGCTTGTGGTTGGGACTGGTTGTCCTTTTTCTGCCCCGTGTTTTGCGAGCCAGAGATTCCCTTGCCCTGCTTCTACGCAGGTCCGAAGTCACGCTTGTTCTTTTGCTGAAATTTATGCTCAATTTTGACAGCATATCGATAGGCGGATCCGAGTGAAGAGATTTCCAGGAAATCCATCTCTGTTCATATGTACCGGTGTAGGCCACTGCGATATTTCAGTACTAGGTGCCGCTCGGAGTCCTTGATACCTATCTTTGTGCGCAAGGTATGAAATTTGTTGGTGTACTCTGACATCGTTTGGTCCCTCTCTTGATGCAGAATGGTTCATTTTGTGTACTAGTCATCATAGTTTCCAACAGGGTAATATTGTTCCTTGACGACATCTATAAAAGAGGCCCAAGTGGGATTGGAATATTCAAACAATCCAGACTCGTCTGATGAGTTTTGCTCACAATAAGTTTCCCACCAATTTTTGACATGGGGGACGGCCTTGAGGAGTGCAAAGACGATCTTTTCCCTATTGGAAAAATTGTGGACAGAGAAATACCCTTCTAGTATATTCAACCATTTATCTAGGGCATCGGCATCGATTTGGCCTTCAAATAAAGGGATATCAAAATTAACTTGTACCTTGAAGGGAGTCGTATCTCCGAAATAGCTACTCGTTGGGGGTGCATTTGCCACTCATGGCATGAATCGAAGGATCTGGGCAAAATTATCCATCATCTCGTTCCTCTGTTGCGCGAGGGATTCCTCGAGCAACAACTTGATAGGATCTACTGCTCCGTCGTCTCTCTTTTCTTCCGCCATGGGAGGCCATTTGGGGCAACGAGAGTTGTCTTCCCCAAGTGAAACTAGTTCGAGTCCCAAATCTTTGTCTTTTCTTTACCCTTCTTCGCTTGTGGTTGGGACTGGTTGTCCTTTTCCTGCCCCGTGTTTTGCGAGCCAGAGATTCCCTTTCCTTGCTTCTGCGCAGGTCCGAAGTCACGCTTGTTCTTTTGCTGAAATTTTTGCTCAATTTTGACAGCATATCGATAGGCGGATTCGAGTGAACAGATTTCCAGGAAATCCATCTCTGTTCAGATGTACCGGTGTAGGCCACTGCGATATTTCAGTACTAGGTGCTGCTCGGAGTCCTTGATACCTAGCTTTGTGCGCAAGGTATGAAATTTGTTGGTGTACTCTAACACCGTTTGGTCCCTCTCTTGATGCAGAATGGTCCATTTTGTGTACTAGTCATCATAGTTTCCAATAGGGTAATATTGTTCCTTGACGGCATCTATAAAAGAGGCCCAAGTGGGATTGGAATATTCAAACAATCCAGACTTGTCTAATGATTTTTGCTCGCAATAAGTTTCCCACCAATTTTTGACATCGGGGACGGCCTTGAGGAGTGCAAAGATGATCTTTTCCCTATTGGAAAAATTGTGGACAGAGAAATACCCTTCTAGTATATTCAACCATTTATCTAGGGCATCGGCATCGATTTGGCCTTCAAATAAAGAGATATCAAAATTAACTTGTACCTTGAAGGGATTCGTATCTTTGAAATGGCTACTCATTGAGGGTGCATTTGCCACTGTTGGCATGCATCGAAGGATCTGGGCGAAATTATCCATCATCTCGTTCCTCTATTGCGCGAGGGCTTCCTCGAGCAACAACTTGATAGGATCTACTGCTCCATCGTCTCTCTTTTCTTTCGCCATGGGAGGCCATTTGGGGCGACGAGAGTTGTCTTCCCCAAGTGAAACTAGTTCGAGACCCAACTCTCTGTATCCTGACCTCGTCAGGGGCATGCACCGAGAAACAATCAAAGAGCAGACCGCTCTGATACCACTAATCCGGATTTATGTGGGAACAAAACAAAAGATAGCATATACAAAATCATATACAGAGATATATTGCAAGAACACAATGATACAGTAAACACATATTCTATTAAATAGCAGAAATAGAACAGACTGTAAAATACAATAGCTGGAATGGTGGTAGCTATCTCTGAGAAGAGATGTGGCCGCTATTCTCACTCATGCCAAGATGAATACAAAGAGAGGCCGAAAGGGCCTATTTATCATAAGCATGAGGGAAAGAATCCCAAACATCCAAAAAACTAACCCTAGAAGATGAACCATCATAAAGTTTGCGGCCCCAAGGTGGTTAGTTGAACAGTCAACTTCCCGGGGTCATAACTCTTGCATACGATCTCCGTTTGGGGCGCTCGGTAGCTCGTTGGAAAGGTCTATCTGAGATTTACAACTTTCGACTGGGGCTAGATGTGTATCGTTGGCAACCATCTGGCCTCCCAAATTACCAAAAAACGTCATTTAGGGCCTCAAAATGGCCCCGAAAGTTTAGGATTCAAAAAACCGTAGAACAATGACTAGAAAATTGGCAAAATGGGAAACTCTTTTGAGCCAATGGAATAGGTGGGTGGCCACCGATATCCATCTGGATAAGAGTATGACAATGGCAATGCCAAGGGGCTTTGTCCAAAGGAATCCTGGTAAAAATAAATATATATATTCATAGTCAAGAGTATTATCAATGAATATGACAGAATTTAACTTGAAAGAGAGACTAAGCAATTTTACCCAAATCAAAACTATGAAAATGGTTCTACTTAGTGAATTTTCCAAATCGTGAAAACACAACATTTTTATAATTCTTTCATTATTTGATCATTTTTCATTTATTCAAAATACAAATTCACCTAGGAATCCACTAATTTGAGAAGAGATGCATGTTTTTCTCATGAACCAAATGCTTGGTTCACTAACAACAAAAAATTCCATCTCTACAATGTATTCTCAAATGAAAAAATTCATTATCATAAAGTTGAATTAACACTAAATCCATGAAAAAGGAAACCTAAAACTTAAATATAAAAAAAAAATATCTTTCAACTTTGAAAAAATCCATTAAAATTACATATAAACCTATGAATGAATTATATATCTTCTTCTTTGATTTGAGAAATATCGAACTTCAAAACTAAAACAATGACAACCTTATCAACATTTGATAATGAAACCAAAAACTTACCTCGGAATAAATGTTTTTTAAAACATAAATTCTTCCCAAAACATAATCTATAAAAAAAGTTCATTTAGTAAAAGATTGTCCCACTATGTTTCCCACAACACCTTCTCTTTGAGAAAACAAAACCTTATTAATTTGAAGTGTCGTTGACATTCTCCAACGTTTGTCGATTTGTTTTATGTCTCACGTAGTTTATGGGAAATATTTTATGCATCTTGATGTGTAATGATCACATGTGCTCTCCATAACAAACAATTAAATATAAGGTTTCCACTAATGGAGACACTATTTTGTGTGTTAAATTTTAGCAATAGTGGCCTTTCATGAAGAAAGTTGCTTTGCATACAACGCAATACAAACGTTTTCACATGAGTGCCTATTTTGTTTCTTCATTTTTAGCAATGATGAAGCATAAAGAAAGCTTATGCCATTACCATTATAATATTGTTTTCTAAAATCAAATAAATTTATCCTCAAAGTTGAGGACAAGAGCTAGCGTTTATGTTTGAAATTGTGGTGTACATGTAATTATGATTTGGCTAGTATTTATTATTTTATATTGTTTAGTGGGCATGCACAATACAATATGCCATAAGGTTGTTGCATAGAGCCATTTAAAATTTCAACAATGTAAAAACATGGGTAATTTGATTTGTTATTGGCTAGTATTTATTATTTTATTTAGTTTAGTGGGCATGTACAGTCCACTATGACATAACGTTGCATAGAGCCATTTAAAATTTCAACAATGTCAAAACATAGATGATTTGATTTGTCATTTTTATTTTATAGCAACATTGTTATATGAATTAGAAAACACACTTTAGAGCACATCATAAATTTCATGGTTAATGTCTAGATGAAGTAGGTATGAAAGCTACATGGGTGGAGTTATAATAGTATATATAGTTTGCCCGAGGGATTTCCTTTTCAATTCTTCGATGAAAAATGTTTGGATGTCACTAATCAAGAAACCTTCATATGTTGAAATGTCTTTGTATTTAATACTTAGCTTGAGGCTTTCTCAACAAATTATCTTTGATGTAGGCACGAGACCAAAGGTTACCAATAATTATTGTAATTTTAATTTGAAAGATAAAATAATTATTGTAATTTCAATTTAAAAGATAAATAGACTAAATTACACCAAATCAATTATCATATTAAATTCACAAAAAAGATACATGTCAACAATGTCTATTGTATTTATTCAATATCAATGACCAAAGCTCAGAAGCCTTATTACAATCTCAAATATGAATCATATGATTTTGGGGCTTCTCCTACACCTTATCCTACTTCTATAGAAAAAAAAAATGGCATTCTTCATTCATTGGTTTACAATTTATCTAGGATGGAGATTGGTTAGAAGTTCAACCACATGTTACTTCCATTTTAGAACTCCAACTAATGAAGGCATTCACAAAACCAGGATTCTCCTTGGAATTTCATCCAATCAAATCTTTTAATAAATGTTTGTGAGTTTTTTGACATGGTCGAAGGTTGAATGAAAATGTCATAGTTGCAACATTGGGATCACATATCCCAATTATCTCTCAATCATGACTTTCTATTTCCTTTCAAACTCTTAACATGAGGACAATGTTTAGTGTATTGTTCCTTCATTGTATCATTAACTCCATAAAGTAATTCAAAGGGCTAGGGTGGGAGTATCTCTCATATTTCTTTGAGGGATCAATGCTCTACTCTTTATGTTAATGCATGGATCCACATTTTTATTGTTAGTTTAGATTATTAATTCACTCCCCAATAACTACACCAACAAAAGTTTGATGTGCGTGTGCACTAGTTTAGGATGGAGCTATTTCAATTATGTAGAAAAATATTATCATGTTGTTACAGGTTGTTAGTAGGATTCAATTGATATATAATAGATCCAATATACAATGTATGATTGTGTTGGTAATTACAATCTTTTATGGTATTAGAGCCATGCTCTAGGTGGAGCACATTGTTATCTAATCATGCTTCAAATTGAAACCTTCAATGCACATCAAAACCCATTTTTCCCTTCATAGAAAGGCACAACAACCTTATCCTTTCAAAAAAATTAATTTTGCATCAAGCCTATCCATAATGAAATTGAAAATTATTTTATAACTTTGCAATTGAAGGGTTGCTCCAATTTTTTTCAATCAAATTTTTAGATGAATCGAAAGCGAAAAAGATAGAAGCCTGGCTAGGTTTTCCACAAATTGCATTATTTTATGAAAATTGATTTGTATCAAACACATAATATTAATGAAATTTTCATACATTAATGTATATATTGAAATGTGAAATTTGGAATAGAATTTGAAATTTGAATTGAATTTGAATTTGAAATCGAAATGTGAAATTTGGAATAGAATTTGAATTTGAAATGAGAAAATTTGAAATTGAAATGTGAAATTTGGAATAGAATTTGAAAGAAAATTAGAATTAGAAATTGAAATGTGATGTAGATAGTCTTGAAGAGAGAGATTCGGTGCTTCATGCTCCGGGAAGCACGAGAGGATCTGACATCGCCCGACAGGGCGGCCATCGGCAATGCTCCCATTCACTGAGGAGTGATGCCAGGCCGGGGTCGGCTGCCACTGGTGGCGGCAGCAAGAGAGATAGTGTGTCGGTTCATCCCGACGACATACATGCGAATCCCCAAGAGGAGGATGTGCAACAAGACACGAGTGCATCAGGTGCGTATTTTTTGTTAGCACATTTTCAGTAAATGTTTAGTATATAATGCATTGAATTTCAGCTGCAAGTTATAACATATATTTTTAGTAACATTTGTGTTTTGGTTTGGATCCCAGCTGCCCCATCAGGGGGATCGTACAATGATGAGGTTGCACAGATCACTCTCGCTGACATCATTTCCTAGCGAGACTGGGTGAGCTCATGTGTGAGCACTTTGAGGGAGGATTCTCCCACACAAAGATCTTTGTCGATGATGTTATCAACGATTGATGAGATGTTGACCCTCTACAGGAGGGTAGGACCTCTCAGTGACATTTGGTGACATTCATGCCAAAGGAGGAGAGATGGTGTCATTGGGATCCACAAATGGGAGGATGTCAAAGTCGCCATAAGAGGGCATGACATCAAGGGTGCTTTATTCAACATCCCTCGTGACCGCGCCCCCGGTCAACCGCTTAGACTCAGGG
This sequence comes from Larix kaempferi, assembly GCA_027924585.1. Taxonomy (NCBI): domain Eukaryota; kingdom Viridiplantae; phylum Streptophyta; class Pinopsida; order Pinales; family Pinaceae; genus Larix; species Larix kaempferi. The sequence continues at coordinate 1,014,260 of BSBM01000014.1, forward strand.
AGTTTAAGTTGGTGGTCACTGCACCACATATATATGATAGATTCGTGGGAGCGTGGGGCATGTTCCCCCACCATGACCAGGTCCCATTGTACTTTGCAAAACATGTTTATGCATAGTTTGTTTTGGACATGCACCTGGATTACACTAGCACAAGGTCCCAGTTCTATGGGGCTAGTAGGGGACACTCCTACCAACGTCCTGGAGCTCAGAGAGACCCTTCCTTCGTGCCACCCAATCCGAGGTTGATACCGCTTCCATACAGGGTGGTTATCAGGTCAGGGGATGTGGCACAATCATCCCATCTTGCTGCAGAGGCTAGAGATGACCTTGCAGACTAGTTGTTCACTGCCTTAGGCAGTGTTGTTGTTGTTGTGCATGGAGAGGCATCTAGACCACCCCCTCCACTTGCAGAGCCAGAGATAGAGCATGTATCTATTGACATGCTCAGGAGTTTCGATCATGAGACCCTACTACGGTATGCTGAGTCAGCGCGAGATGCATACTTTCAGTTATATTGTAGATGCATCGCTACACGACAGGTATACTTTTGTACAATTATGTATATATGTTCTTCATGTTACATCATATCAATGTCGCAATTTGAATGGTCAATAATACTTAATGGAGTTGTATTCTATTGATCCATGCAGGGGACGCCATTCATGGATCAACTCTTTGCTAGCGATCCATCTATTGGTCTGCCAGTTGGGATAATTTATAATTTATGTTCCAATTTAATTTGTGTTTGAATATTATTTCTCAGTTTAAATCATTTGTGTTTTATTTCTTAATTTTCGAGATTTATGTTGTAGATCTTAACTTTAAATGAATTTCAAATTGTACAAGGCAACGGAAAGGCGGTAGATCCTTATTATCGACATGAGGACCGCGAAGATTTTGACGAGCCAGGTCTAGAGACACATGTGAGTTTTAATTTATGTTCCAATTCCTGTTATTTAGTCACATTTAGTAATTGATTTTTGTACTTTATGTTTCAATTTTTTACGGATAGCTTTTAAATTATATTAAATTTAGTTTTAATTTTAATAAATCTAACTTATTACATGTAATGGCATATTACATATGCATCGCAACAGGCGGGTGTCATTGCTGCAATGGATTTCACACATAGTTGGGATGTACCTCGAGTACATTATCCTGATGAAGGGCCATCTACTCGTATTCCTACCCAGATCCCGAATATCACCATTGACACAACGGATATGGCACAATTCCTTGAGGGTTTAGAGTCTCAGAGACAGCAGCGGGCTGCTGCACAGGAGGGCAGTCAGAGGGACGATGATAGGCCTTGTGGGGGTAGTGGTCGATGAGTTGATGATCTATACATTTCCATGTTTTGGATATTTTCATATTTTATATATTATATTATTTTGGATGATCTATATATACATTATCATGTTTTGGATATGGATTTATATCATTTATACATGGACTTTTATCATATATGGACTTTTGGATATTTTGTATATTTTATCATATTGATGTTTTCATGTGTATTTTGTATATGATTTGAAATCAATTGTTTTTTATATTAAATCTGGACATAGTTATTACAGTTACAAAATTATTTTTTGTCGTTTTAAATGCAAATTTAATGTGTAGTTACAGTTTAGTTCAATTTAAAATGCAAATTTCGACTACATTAGAGAACATCTTCCAAAATTTAGAATTGAATACATACATTACGTTTTAAAATTGAAATTACAATTCCAATTCAATTACAATGTAAAATTTCCAATTTAATGTGTAATTTCAATTCCAATTCAATTGCAATTTAAAAGCTTGTTTTCAACTACATTACAATTGCATAAATGAAATCAACATGTAAAATTAGAATACATTTGAAATTAATAATTGAAATTTTGATTACATTATGTTGTCTACACATTACAATTCAATTACAATTTACACATTCCAATTCAATTACAATTTAAAATTAAAATCTCAAATTTAATGTGTAATTTCAATTGAGAATACAATGTGTTGTTCCAATTTACAAGTTCAATTTCAATAACATTACAATTGCATTTGAAATAAAAAAATTTAAATTATGATACAATGTACAATCTAAAATTTAAATTTTACAATTTTACATTGTATATAGATGTATTTTAAATTCTCAATTTTGTATTTGAAATCAAAATTTAAAATTAGAATACATTTGAAATTGAAAATTGAAATTGACATTTTGCATTATGTTGTCTACACATTACAATTCACTTACAGTTTCCACATTCCAATTAAATTACATGGAAAATTTAATGTGTAATTTCAATTGAAAATTCAATGTGTTGTTGTATATAGGAATGTTTTTGTCCATTGAGAGTGTGAAATATCCCTTGAGACAAAATTATATAATTACAAGTTATATAGTATGGAAGTAATCTTTGTGTTATTTTCTTTTAAGTGTGTGCTCTAATCTAAAGTCATAAAAGTATGGTTTGTTTTCTTGGCAATGGGCATAACCACCTAGTTAATATAAGAAATGGAAATATGTTGATAGCATATGCTTGTACAACTATGGTAGAAACTATGTTTGTACAACTATTGCATATGATTTATGTACAACTATTTATGATTTATGGTAGATGCATGTATTATGCTTGTATGTTGAATGTTCACATCAACATGTACAAAATAACTTTTTATTGAATGCAAGTATCTAAAGTTAATGATTATTCTTGCAATTCCTTTTGTAAATTACCTCAAGGCTATATATTATGTGACCAAGTACTCTTAAATATAACATGCTTTAGTGCAAAACTTATTATACTCTCAAATATAATATGATTTACTACAAAAACTTTCAATTATTCTGATAATTATCCAAAGTTAATTCATGAGTGTTTTTTCCTTTGTACAAATGATTTCATATAATTAAAATATTTTAAAACTTGATTATTATAATAATTATTTATGATTAGACATAACGTATTGTTCGCATTCTAGCCTCTTAAGTATAATTTGGCTAATAACAAAAACATAATTGTAATGATAAGCATTCAAGTTAATTAATAATGTTTGAAAGTAAACATTCAAACTAAGTAATAATATTCTAAAATAAAAATTATTTTATTCAATTGATATTTCTTTAAAATTTTATTATAATGATAACTATTTCAAATTAATTAATTAATTGTTTTCTTAATGCTTTTATAAATAATTGGTTCAAGAGGACTAATGGAACTTGCGTCTCGAGGCAATATGTTGGGAGAAAACATAACATCTTTACTTCATAAAATGAAATGTAAATAAAATGTGGAAGATGGATCAACATCCTCATGAGATTAGTTGATGTTGTGAGTTATTATTTAAATGAATATTGAGTGTGAACATTCTATAGGAGGTGGATATTGGTTTTGGCCTTTGCATTCATATAGGTCATTATAGAGACAAATTTCAAAGAATATGTAAGGGATGGAAATAGAGGTTAGTAGATTACAAGTATCTCTTTATATGTTAAAGGCATGACAATTTTCAAATAATAAAGTCAAGTTAATATGGAAATATTATTATCTTTGTTTATTATTCATTACATGTTTCTTCCTAAACATAGACATATCTAATTAGTATCATCTCTTTTTATTATTCAATAAATATTTTTTTGTAAACATGGACATGTCTAACAAGTACCATGTAACATTGATAACTTATTTTTTCACATAAATAACCACCATTTGTGAATAGTGAGGAAGACGAAGAAATTATAGAACTTTATTATATTTTTTGAGTTTCTATAACAAATGAATTCAAGAATTATGTGAATTATAACAAGTGTCAAGCAAAGGGATTTTCAACCACCAAATCACCATAACTAAATGTCACCCATGAATGTAAAAATTCTACTAGCAAGGTCAATCTAATTATTAATCAATTGCTTTGGAAGGAAATCAAATTGAAGGAGTGTTTTGGTGCCCTTCATTTCCCTTAGTAAGCAAAATTAAAAACTATGGATTGATTGCGGTCACGTCACAAAAAATATAGCTAAGGAAGAGTCACATATATACCACACATGGGTATTTACGAGACCTCTGGTTGAAGCTTCAATGATAGATTATGAACAATCAAGGGAAACACAATAGTCCTAAATAGAAAAAAATCTAGGTTATCAATACAAGAATGTGTGGTCCAAAAAATAATTATAATGCCCAAAATTTTCTAAATTCATATATTAAAGAATGTTGCACAAAATGGTAATCATTGTACAATTCAAAATTTAAATTTTATCATTCCACATTGTCTAGATGTATTTTAAATTCTCAACTACATTACAATTGTATTTGAAATCAAAATCTAAAATTAGAACATGTACATGTTCAAGTGTATTCACATTGGAGCACCATGACCCAAATTTCATAAAAGCCTCCCATCTGGTATTTGTATTCTTGCAATTAAATCATCTACAAAAATACATTAATAAAACAACCTCCACAAAACTATCCAAAAAAATATTACACAAGACAACATGAAAACTATGCCAATGATGCAAGTGCCATACATGTAACTCATTCATCTGGCCAATGGGTTATAGGAATGCAAGTATCCATAATACGATCATGGTCAGCTTTTGTCATCTTCCATCTCTTTGGATCACCTCTCTTCACCGTGATTTCTGTTAGAGGTATCTGAGCTGCAACCACCAAATGACTGTATTGACATGATATATATCCAGGCATAAAATCTCTGTAAATAATGTAAGCACCCTGTTTTTTCACTTTTTCAAAAAAGTGTCCTATTAGAACCATGTCTCCAACCTGGTATGTGAAGTCCCCATCTTGGTAGGGTCGCACCAATCTACTCTTTATTTGCGTGCACTGCATCAAAAAGTATGCAACATTTTCTTGGTTGTGGAGGGGTGCAATGACAACGAATACATCACCTACAAGATACATTACAAATATTATTCAAATGTCCTACGTGCAAATTTCTACAAAATTTGTATATGTGTAGGATATAATGAACTAATTAACTTAATGAAGACTCTTGTACCTTCCCTAACCATATCGAAAACTCGATCATAATCTAATGATACCAATGCCTCTTCAGTGTGCATCTCTAGCCATGTTGGGATTGGATGTGGGCCCTTTGGATTAAGAGATACATATTTCCATGGTTTGACATATAAATCATTTTTACAGTGATCAAGGCCGCATCCATTTGCATCAATGCAAAAATCGCAAAAGCAGGCATACTTCCTCATTTCAATGGAAAATATGTCCCCCATATCTTTACTTCGAATAGAATGCAATTCCTTCGTACCAAGGATGGTGTCACAATACCATGGCATGGATCTATTAACCTCTCCAAGGGCAACATCCCAGAAGAACCTGCATAGAATTCAGTTTGTCATATGTAAATTCCTATCGAGTACATGTGTTCTTTTGGAAATGTTGATCTTGAATGTTATTAGCTTATTAATTGAGCTTGGAGTTTATTACCTGCACACCGGCCTTGCTTGTTGGCAACCCAGATGTCCCAAATGACGTGTGCACTAATCAACTACTTCAGTGGAGCATTTGAGTTAGGTTGCACCATGACTCATCTGGTACCTTTGAAGTGCTCGTTTCACACATGCACCTGCGCCATCATGTTCACCCTTCCCATGCCCTGTCTCAAAAAATCTCCAGGTGTGTCGGATTCCTGTTTGTTTGTGCAGGCGAATCAACCAATAAAATGAGCGTGCCGACTTGAATTGCCATGCACACCCATCTGACCAAATCCAGTGTTTAGTAAATGATATGCCTCTCTTCCTGAATGAATCATAAATCAACCCAAAGCAGTGTTGAACGAACAATGTGTCATGCTCATGATCATCACTAACATAAAAATGGTACTCCTTGATCACTTCACGTGACTGGGGAGTGTTATCCCTACCATCAATGTTTTCTTGAGCATGTCTGTACAATACATGTACAAAGATAGACACCTGGTCGGAGTGATAGTACTCACTCTGTATCTCTCTCTGAGGAGCAAAGGTGTAGTTCTCCACAAAGTATACCACTAATAAGATTGTGCCCGGCTCAAATAACTCATGGGAATGTTTGAATTTTGAAGCTTGCCACCTGGACCTATGGGAGTGCTTTATGTATTTATAAATCTGACTTTGAAACTTCTCCATGAAATCTGAAACAAGAATCTCATCATCGAGCAAGTAGATCATCTTGGATGGAACAAATGAAGAAGGTGTTGGATTCATGGTGATGTACTCGTACCTCTTCCACCTAACGGTGATATCTGACAATCCATGGTGTGTTGGATCGACAGGAAAGTTCCTATGGAACAATGTCAAATCACCTCATTCATGGCATTTTCTCCCACCTACACACCTCTTATTGAAAAACACGTGTTCAGGATTCCTGTTGCATAGTATCATACAAATAAAATCTCGCACTGTGTGAGGAGCTAGTACATTGTTCCAGTGCCTTTTGCAAAAATCCATAAATGTGTCATAGTATAGTTGAAATTCAACGTGGTACTGACAGCAACAAGTGTCGCGAATCATATTTGGCCTAATATACCACGGTTTCAAATTTTTGAACATGCTAAATGATATTTGAACACCGGGATTGGTTTCTTGGAATTCCTCATAAAGTGTAACTCCCATCATCTCCATCACATGCTTATAGTGCTCCTGATAAATGGCTCTGGATAAACGTTGTCGCAGGACATGCTTTCGATCTGGAATAGCACGAGAACGACTATCCCAAAACTCTATCACCTTCTCTCTAATGCCTGTTTCCATCCTATCTCGATAGGGTTCCCTACAAATAAGATACCAACAAGCAGCTTCATCACTTTCATCTATCCAGACCCTGAATTTAGTATATTTGAACAATGTTCTTTTTGAAACATTGAGCAATGATGACATTGTTGATACCATTCAATTTCTTGAGGTGCTTTATGCCACAACAGCCGTTGTAATTGCCTTACGAGCAGCTCAGGTATCATTGTTTCTTGATTTTCCAAATGAAGATAATGTAGTTCTTACATTTTCTATTGCATTCTCGCATGTCTTTTTTGTTTTAACATCTTGAAAACCCAACAACTTTGTGGCACGTTTCAATTTTTTGTGTTTTATCAACCCATGTAGGATTTGAGCTTGTGCCATCGTTGAATATTGTCCAAAATATGACTTGATTATGTTATTGACATGCTCTCTAACTCTCCGACCAGGGATCGAGTTCCCAATCTCTTCTTGTGCAAAAACAACTGCACAATCCTCTAGAAAATTTCCACCCCTTCCAACCCCACTGCAACTCCCAAATATATTTTCAATGTGAGAGGGAAAGGTGTCATGTGATGGATGATCAGGATCATGAGGGGGCACAGGGTCATGTGATTCTTGATCACCATGATGTAATGTCTGACCATAATCTCTCCCTGCATAACATGTAAATTAACAAACTGAAAATTGGTTACTTGATAGTTGTGCATTGAACTTTAAAATTGCTAGTAACTTTATATTTTATGTGGGAATTGAAAAATTGAAAAATTAAAAATTTCATGTGAATTGAATTTTCCAACTAATACATCTAGCTTGAGAATTGTTCTAAGTAAAAATTGAAATTACTAGTAACTTGAAATTTGAAATTGCTCTTGAGTAACTTGAAATTGCTAGTAACTTGAAATTTGAAATTGCTCAAATGATACGAACCGTTACACCAAAACCCTGAGGTGTTAGTGAAATGGCGCGGAAGTGATCGAAAACAGTTCAATTGAAAATAGATATGGACCCCAGGTATGTTTGGCTTCCTAAAAGTTCATGTGTTTTACTCGGCCACCAATGTTGTCTGACGGCTTGCGTATTGGGGTAGTACCCCTCACTCCACGGCTCAGGTAAAACTGATAACCGCTTGGCCACAAACAACAGCTCTTGGTTTACCTCACAGGGAAAAACTAGTCAATCAGTTAGGGGTCGTTGCCCTTTTCACTGGTAGGTCCTCTCAATGCGCCAGCTACTCTGGGGTTCATGTGGTACTCCTCACAATGAGTGTTAGGGCTTATGCCCAAGTGCTTCCCACAGTTAAGCGGACAGGGATTATTCCCAGATCCGAACTTGCAACAGATGCTTGAAATTGCTAACTTAATTAAACTTGAGAATTGTTCTAGAAGTAAAGTTTGAAATTTCTAGTAAAATTTGAAATTGCTTGTAACTTGAAATTGGTAGTAACTTGTACATTTAACTTTAAAATTGCTAGTAACTTGAAAATCAACTATATATATTTAAGTCAAGATAATTATTAATAACTTGATAAAAATTATTGTGGGCATACAAATTAATATCATTTACAATCATCACATTATATAATTGTGGGCAAATTTTCTTTATGCAATTTATGTCCATTTTACTTTTACATTACAAGAAAAATGTTATTTTAACTTTATGGTATAATTTATAAATAAATAAATATTTAAAACACAAGTTGCAAAACACCATGCAAAGAATAAATGATTACAACACTTCTACCCTAGAATTTCAAGGACAACATCATGCATCCCATGTTGTATATACATGAAATAAAAATTTAAGATTGATTTTCTACCCATGATAACATACCTATTATACTCTAAATGTGGGAAAAAAAACATTGATTTAGAGATGAATACAATATTTAATTAAAAACATTACATAGTGATATGATTGAGAATAAATTCATAATTTTAATACAAACTAACATTTTCATTAGTTGATGATTTTTCAATTTCAACAATAGACAATTAAATGGAAATTGTAATTTTATCATAAATTGCAATTTAAGAATTTTTTATCAATAATGCTTCACATATGAATGCAAAGTTGCAAATATTGCAAATTTAATTATTTCCAATTTGTCATAACAAAATATATGATTCTAATCATTAATCTTATCATGGTGATATGTCATGTTAAATACAAGTTGTACATTTAACTTTAAAATTGTTAGTAACTTGAAATTTGTTGTACATATAAATTAACAAATTGAAAATTGCTAGTGACTTGAGAAAAATGTACAAGTATTGAAAATACATTAAAACAAGAAAATTGTTTGTACAACTTAATTTCAAAACAACTAAATATGTACATGCAACTTGAAATTATACATTTAGTTTGATAATTTTTAGTAAAGCTTGAAAATCAAATATATATATTTAACTCAAGATATTTATTAATAACTTGATAAAATTTATTGTGGGCATAAAAATTAATATCATTTATAATCATCACATTACATAATTGTGGGAAAATTTTATTTATGCAATTTATGTCCATTTTACTTAAATACATACAAGAAAAATGTTATTTTAACTCTATGGTATAAAATAAACAAATAAATATTTAAAATACAAGTTGCAAATCACCAAAAAGAATAAATGATTACAACACTTCTACCCTAAAATTTCAATAGTTGATGATTTTGTAATTTCAACAATAAACAATTATGGAAATTGCAATTTCTATTATAAGTTGCAAATTAATGATTTTTTTATCAATAATGTTTCACATATCAATGCAAGGTTGCAAACATTGCAAATAATTATTTATAATTTGTCATAACAAAACATATGATTCTAATCATTAATCTTATCATGGTGATATGTCATGTTATATGTAAATAAAAGTACATGTGATTGATGAAATTTTTTTAATGTAAACATTATAATTAAATAGCTCTTTGAACATTCATTTGTATTCAAATATTCATTACTATGAAAATATTGCCAACCACCATAGCTATGAAAATATTCATTCATTTGTTTTCAGATTGAATAAATTCTAACTAATACATAACTATCACAACATGTTCGTTTCAAAATATTCATTCATTTGTTTTGAAATTGAATTTTCTAACAAAACAAGAATTGAAATTATATTTAAATTGAAATTATTAGTAACTTAAAAAATTGCAATTAGTTAAATATGTACAATTTAACTTGAAAATAATGTCCAAGTGTACATTTAATTTGAAAATTATTCTAATAACATTGAAAATTGTTAGTAAAGTTTATAAATTTAAAAATATTAAATATGTACATACATTTTAACTTGAAAATAGAATCTACTTGTGTACAAATTTCATTTGAAAATTGTTGGACAATAAAATTGAAATTTGTTAGCAACTTTGAAATAATTTGAAAATTGTTAAATCAACTTTGAAGCATAATTTGAAAATTGTTAGCAACTTTAAAATAATTTGAAAATATTTAAAAATATGTTCATATCTTAACATAAAAGTAGAATCTAAATTTACATGTTTCATTTTATTTGAAAATTGTTCTAATTTAACATTTCTTTAAAGCCACTTGAAAATTATTCATTTAACATAAAAATTGTTGCAAACTTTAAAATTTAAATAACAAATTGATTAAATAAATAAAAATATCATTACAAATAAATATGAAACAAATTAAATTATGAAATTTAGTTAAATTTATTGGAAAATTGTTACTAATTTTGTAAATTATGTAGCATGATATTTAAATTATGATAGCATGTAATTCAATAATTTACCTTGGTTGTGCTCCATTGGAATTTGTTGCACCCAATGTGCATTGTCTTCTTCTCTCAACCTTGCTCTTTGTTGTCTCATTTGTTCTCTACTCTTCTTACGTTCTTCATTGGCATTTTGTTGTCTAGCATCTTTTCTTTGTCTTTTTATTTTATTCCTCATTAATCTACAATGAAAACAAACAATTATTTTTCAAAATGTTATAACAAACAACAATATGTTAGTATGAAATCTTCAAATATGCCTACAAAGAAATCTTACATGAATCAATTTACAATTAAAACAAACAATATTTTTTTTTCAAATTGTTATAACAAACAATAAAATGTTAATATGAAATCTTGAATTATGCCTACAAAGAAATCTTACATGTCTAATAAGATCTAATTTAGCAATATGAAAATTACAAATCTCTAATTCAACAAGCTCAAAGTGACAAAGCTCTAATGGAGAAAAAAATAGCAATGAGGTAAATTGTTGTTTGTGAATTCTTGTTTGCTGGTTATATAGATGTTCATTCATGTTTTTACGAGGGAAGGGTAGTTGGCAACATTAATTGTTGCCAACTCCTTTCGCGGTTTCGCCCCGGTGTTTATAGATTTTTTTTACACACAGAAACCCTCGATCGAGCCATTTTGACAGACCTTCGATGGAGCAATACCTCGATCGAGGGTCTGTTAAGCCCTCGATCGAGGTATTTAAAAAATCTCGATCAAACAAATAGCTCGATTGAGGGCTTAAAAACAAGTCGATAGCCCTTTTCCCTACAGAATGGTTTTTTTGTCTTCCTTCCACAGTGTTAAACCATGTCATTAAATGCTCATTAATGAGCGGACTTGATACCATTGGATTCGTCAACAAATCCTCTATCCAAATAGATAAAATTTACGAATTTTTATTTTCAAATGTCTTTTGTTTTTAAATTTCTACTAAAAGTTGTTCTAAAAAACCATGCAGACAACTTTGATTGAGCTCAAAGATAAATCCACAAAATTCAAAATACACATCCGAAAAATTTGAAAAAATACGCAAGCCCTAGATAAACACATCATCTTTATAAGGGTATTTTTATTTTTTTAAACTATGTAAAAAATTAAAAGATTTGGTGCACGAACACACATGTGTGCAAAATGCGACTGAAATATTCATTGGTCATTTTAGAAAAATAATAATAAATATATTTTTTCAAGAAAAATTAAAAGAAAAATATGTAAGCCCTAGTGCATTCTGTCTAGATCATGTTCACATATTTCATTTTTTTTAATTATTACTTTAACATTAAATTATCTTGCACGAACACAAACTAGTTGTTAATTCCTCTTAAAATTTTTATGTACACACGTTTCATTAAATGAAAATTCGACACGATAAATGACATTGGAATATTTCAAAAAAAATATCATTGGAAAGCCAACATAATTCTCTACATTTCGTTTTTCAACCGCATGTCAAAATTCATTTGGAAAATATGAGTTTCAACGACTTCAATTTGATACATGGATAAAATTTCCATTTTTGACCATCATATTTGGCCAAAAAGAGTTACCTGTCTTCATGGAATCACCCCAATCCTTTCATGAGCTCAGTCCTATCCTGGAATCTTGGTATCTACATGAAAAAACAAGGAGGCAAACTGATTGTTGGAAGGATCTACGTGCCAAGTTTTGTCAAGATTTATCCTTCTTTGCAACAAGTGACATAGTAATAGAAGCATTAACAACAATTAGGGTTGTGTTATTTACTAACCATTTGTGGAATTCATCCACTTATATGTTTGTCCTACACATCAAGAATTGACAAAACTTCATTTTTACATCCCTGAAATGACACAACCTCTCTACGCAAAGGTAGATCGAAATAATAAAAAACTAGATGAACTAGAGAAGTTGAGAGATCTAACCTTCCAAGAGTCAGAAGGCACTAAGGAATTCCAACAGAACAAAATCGAAGACACTAGAGCAATCTATACAAAACCTTTGCAGTTACAAAAAATCAACATTGGAACTGACGACAAATAAAGATGGAAGCTATTGGGGACTATTGGGATGACCAAACAGTATCTGAGGTTGCATCACACTTGAAGGAATATGAAGATTTGTTTTTGAAAATCTTCACAGATATGAAAAGAATTCAAGGAGACTTAGGTGAGATGAAGATTCCATTGAAACAAATGCAAGGAATGTAAAGCATCGACCATATCAGTTGAATCCTCGGATAAAGAAAAACGTGAAGAAGGAGATTAACCACATGAATATTTTTTCTAGTTTATGAGTCCAAATGGATCATCCCCATTTTGAGTACATCCGAGTTTGTGTTTACTACTATAGTATTAATACCGCTTGCATCAATGTCCAATTTGTGACATCATTCAGTGACGAATTATTAGATCAAGTGGCAAGGAATGAAGCATACTCCTTCACTTATGGATTCTCAAGATACCATCAGTTTGGGATCGCTGAAGATGATCTAAGAAGAAGACTACAATTAATACTTAATGGGGATCATTTGGATACAACATCATACCTTTTGGACCTAAGAATGCACCAAACGTCTTTTCACAGATAGGGATCACAAATTTCCATGAGTTCCTTCATAAGTTCTTGGAAGTATATCTAGACGATTGAAAGTATACATTTTTCTCAAAGACCATGTTCATCTCCTTTGGCTTATGTTGGATCATTGTAGGCAAATGGGGATTTCTTTGAATCTGTAGAAATGCATATTATATGTACCTTTTGAAAACTTGCTAGGACATATTGTGTGTAAAGATGGTGTATTGGCAGACCTTGTGAAAATTGCATCCATTGTGAATCTACATGCACCTATGACAATAAAATAGTTGTGAACCACCTTGGTTCATATTGGGTAATATAAAAGATTCATCTGCAACTATGCGTCCATCACTACACCATTCGAGAAATTGTTTAAAAAAGCTAGGATGTTTAAATGGAAGAAAGATTGTGAAAAATAATTCAACACACTAAAAGAGAGAATGGTAAACACACCAATCCTAAAATTTCCTAATTGGAAAAGTAGTTCCATGTTCATGTTGATTCATCAGGACTCACTCTTGGCATTATATTGGCCCATCTAGGAGAAGATGAGATGGACCATCCAGTATCTTTCACTAGTAGAAAGCTATCACAAGAAAAGCACAACTATATGACAACATAGCAAGAAGGATTGGCTATGATTTATGCATTACAGAAGTTACACCACTACTTATTGGGAGGACACTTCAAGTTCTTCATGGATCAATCCACCTTGAAGTATTTGGTAAACAAGCCAGTTTTAGAAGGAAAAATCTGTAGATTGTTACTTTTGTTTCAGTAATTATCTTTTGAAGTCACAGTGAAGCCTAGGAAACACAACCATGGACTTGATCACCTCTCCCGCATAGAGCCATGTGAATATGATAGACCATTGGATGACCAGCTAATAGATGCATAATTATTTAGGGTGGAATCTAATCCAGATCACCTAGAAGAGATTGCATTGTTTCTCACCATAGAAAATGCCCCAGATGACTATTCCCAAACAAACAAAAAAGGAACTTAGTTGTAAGAGTTGTAGAATATTAGTTAATTGTGGGAAAATTATATAAACTGGGGATCAATGGTATATTGCGTAGATGTGTGTTAGATCATGAACATAAAATCATTTTGCGGGAATTTCATGCTAGAGTTGTGGGAGGACATATTGGCTGAAAAGCCACATGAAGGAAGGTGCTTCAAGTAAGAATATGGTGGCCTATTGTATTTATGGAATAGGATGCTAAGGAATATGCCCAAAAATGTGATGTTTTCCAGTGCATTGGTTGACCATCCTAATGAGATGAACTCTCATAGTCCAAGCATTGCAACCATTTGAGAAATGGATGATCAACTTTGTGGGACCCATCAACCCACAGCAAAAACATTCAAAAGCTAGTTATATTATCACTACCATAGATTATTTAACTAAGTGGGAAGAAGGCACACCGGCTCGAGACTATTCTGCATAGAAAACTACTCAATTCATTTATGAAAACATTATTACTCGGTTCGGGTTCATAAGAAGTGTTACAAGCGATCAAGGAAAGCATTTTTTGAACAATACCATTGAAGAATTGACCATTGAATTTATGATTCAGCATCATAAACATAGGCCATACCATCCTTAAGGAATTGAATAGTTCAAAACATTCAACAAAATCTTGGAGAATGGGCTAACCAAAGTCTGTTGCACAAAAAGGGATGATTGGGATGAGGTGATTCTAGTTGTATTATGGGCTTACAGGACTACCACTAAGAAGATTCACAAGAAGAATCCATATTTCCAGTTGGTCTATGGAAGAGATGCAGTAGTTCCTACACAATTTGTAGTCCCAAGTCCTGACAGTGCACATGCATCACATACGACAGAAGAGGAATCAATTGTGGAACGACTTGCAGAACTAATGAAGGTTGAAGAATCTCATTTTATGGCCGAAAATAATGCGATAGTGGGAAAAGGGTGATAGAAAGCATGGAATGATCTCCATATCAATTAGAAACAATTTGGAAAAGGTGGTAAAGTAATACCATATGACAACAAGTTTATGAAGCATCTAGGAAAATTACATATGCATTGGTTGGGACCATTCATTGTTACGAAAATCAAGGATTCGAGTGTTGTGAAGATTACGCAACTTTATGGTATCTTACATCCAGGATGGGTGAATGGCACACGCTTGAATCCCTATATCTCTGTTTACTAATTCCACAAGAATTCACTCCTAATTTTGGGAGTGAGTTAAATAGGAGTTAGGATTTCTTTTCCAGTCCAATGATTTTTCTTTTCAATATTTAGTTGGTTTCCACAGTTTAGTTTGTTTGTCAGTTAGTCTCCAACATTGTGGTCAGGGAGGGACCCACAATTCTAATCATTTGTCGTTGATTCCATGTTATGGAAATATAGCTTCATTATCCATTATACTATTGGTCACTTGTGAGAAATCGCAGCCGCTCCAGCTCATTTGGTGTATCATCATGGAAAAATTTGCCACCTCGACTCTATAGCAACCCCAACCACCTAGCTATCCCATCCATGACATTTATCATTCATCATTACTTCACTCTTACACGTATCATTCCCAAACCTTTACCCTTTAATTATGTGATTTCCATCATTGAGATCCAAAATCCACCACCAAACCCGTCATGCATCATTTCACATCGTATCCATGAAATGCGAAAGGCCACCTCACCATCATTCTAAATCTATATATGAATATGTAGCATCCCTTTCCACCCATAAGTCATATTTCCATATCTCTCCTTGTTGTAGCCATGTAAATAGTCCCACCAACTCCTATGTTTTTTCCCTACTCCTATATGAGCTACTATCTCTTGTCGGGCCTTACTAAGTTATGCAGAGCACCTAATTGATCATTCCTAGTTTTAACTCACATTAGATGAACATTTTGATGCACAACACCCTGCAGGAATATCAAGAATCACGTTAGATGAACATTTCAAGAAATTAATATGTTGTTTGGATGATATTTACCCCTAATGTTCCTGCCACATGTCACTCTATCAAGCCCCCTATAGCCACCACAAAATTTTATTGGAGTTTGAGAGAGTGATGCCTCACAAACCAATATGCAGCCGCTAAACTTACTTGTATTAGTGCCCATGCTTCATCCTTGTTTCTTAGTCTCCTTGATGCTCGAAAGATCATCTCCAAAAGTCTAGTCTTTTTTTAAACTAGAAGATGAAAAATTTCCATCTACAATGGAATCCTTCAGAATGAAGATTTTGAAGATGAAATATCATTTTCCAAGTTTTTTTCCTATAATTCCACAACTAGGAGGGACGTTGTATTTCTTGTAGACATTTTTCCTTGGTGCAGCACATGGTGATTTTCTTTGGTATCATTGATATAGAGGCTAAATACCAATTTATTTTGGTACCAAAAGTGGTACATCGATGTTGTTCAGTACCATAATTGGATCCTTTGTTTGAAGGGAGAGCATTAGAATATGCACAAGGATTAGTAATGCAACAAATTAAGGGAAAGTCCAACTTTGAGGTTCATTCCTGTTGGCTCCTTCATATTTGAAGAAGTTTGGTAAAGGAAAAAGAAGAGAACACCAAGGAAGGAAGTGTGGAAAGGAAGCACAATTTACAGAAAAGAGGTAAGAACCAAAACAAAATTTGGACTAGTTTTGGACTTGCTTTGCAAGTATAAAAAGAAGCAGAGGGAAAGCAGAAAAGAGAGAGAAGGAAGAGCATAAGAGCACCGAGTAGAGGAAGATCAAATCTAGTCGAGGATAAAGACAACCATATTTGCAGTAGAAGTTATGTAGTTTGGTTTTGGGTTTTATTTGTATGAGGGGATATCTCGTGATGGGTAATTCCATGGTGACAATAAGGAATCAGATCCATGATGTATTATATTGTAATTATGAGTATTTCCCATAATAAGAAAGTATTGTTGGGCCCCTTAAATTTTTTTTTATGATTGTCTCGAATATGTTTGGTTTTGTTTACTATTAAGCTTAATGGAGGGTATATTTGAATAAGTAATGTTGCAATGTACTTGAATGAATAATGTTGTGTTAGGTGTTGTTGTGATATGAATTAAATAAACCCCACAACCGCATCGATACAATTAGCCATTCCCTATCATATTCTGGTCTTGGTTGTGCTTCAAGTGAGACCTTCCCTCTTAATGGGATAGAAAATTCCAGCACACAAGACTACAACAATTCCCTTTTTTTCTCCCATGAGTACGAACCATGGTCTCAATTTTGCACCAACAAGAATCCTGCTCAAAAGATGCATCCACTCCCAAAGTACCTGTCCATTGGGTGAACTGCTTCTCGATAAAGCGCTTTGTGAATATCCCCACAAGCCTTTGTGATATCCTCATTATTTTGAAGTGCATGTGATCCCATTCACAAGATCCAAACACTTTTAAGTGATTGAATGGTGGTTCTAGACCACTCCTTGCTTCAAATGGAGGAAATCTCTTGAATATTTTGTGTAGAACTTGGTTAACTATAGGATCAAAGGCTATAGATCCAAAGAATGAGAAGACATTCTGAATGCCATATTCAACAAGAACCTGATTTGGGACAAGTTCTCTAATGGCTTCTTATATTTGAACTTGATTTGGGACAAGTTCTTCAATGGATAAAATAAATTTGTATATGAACTCTTTTTCTAGGCATATAAAAGGGTATTCCTTAGCTAGGTGGTGGATCATGGATATGCATATGTCCTTGTATTCCATATGTTGTGAAGCTTCTATGGCCTATAAGTTTCATCCTCTCAATGTGTGTGAATATGTCCTTGTAGGGCATGTGTTTTGAAGCTTTTGGAGGCTCCTTCAACAAGAATGGATCTAACATACCAACTTCATAGCAATTGATATGGGGAGACATGAGATCCATAGCTACAAATGATCTCTCTAATGGCTGAAAATGAGCTATTTACGATGGCTGCAACCTTCAACAAGACTCGATCTGCATACCAACTATGTAGCAATTGATCTAGGGAGATAGGATATCCATGGTTGCAAATGACCTCTTTAATGGATGTAAATGATATCTTTGATGGATGCAAATGAGCTCTCTAATGGATGGAAATGAGCACTTTGATGGATGCAAAATATTGGCTGCAAAATCTCTTCTCTAACCTGCAAAGTCTTGATCCCTGATAAAAAATCACTAGAACACTTACTAGTTTAGTACCCTTGTAGCTCTTATACCATATAAGATTTGAGCATATAGATCTAGGCACATAAACTAAAGAGATATACTATAAAAATAAAATCATCAATCAACTAATGATGTAACAAATTAGATATCATAGATCATTACACAAAAACTAGAAGCATATAAGAAGAAAAGAGGGATGTATTTCATTAAATCTAATGAATGGAGGTGAAAACAATCTATAGCAAGGCAATTCGAATTAGTTCAAGAGGCTATTTGTATTTATTATGAAATAATTGGAGATTAGTCAAGATTAACTAGAGACGAATACCCTTAGTTAGCCATGCACACTCACCTATACTATTTTTAACTGACCTGAGACTCCCCAAACCTAGTTATGACTAAGTGATGTACAAGCAATTGATTGTATGTGCATACAAATTCATCAGATCACTGAGTTGGGGTGATTAGGGTTTATTAGGAATAGTTAGTGTAAGTTAGGATCTATATTAATGGAATGCATATAGTCCTCAACTAGTTCGAGGCTTAGTTACTCCTCAAATCAAGGAATAGTTCCTCAAATCAAGAAATGCACTCCCAATTCCACGAATTTATCTCACGTTTAACTTAGGTGGTCAATCTCGATGGGGTTTCGCTGACTAGAGTCATCAAGTCAAGATCTATGTGGATAGGTAGAGGTTTATTTGCTTTAACATATTAATACAATTTATTATTCGCATTTACTTAAAATCTATAAAAATATTACATATTTCAAATTTACAATTTGTATTCTTTTTTCAATGTTTAATAAATTTTTGAGTGGCCTGAATTTGTGTATCTTAAAATTATATTAAGAACAAATTTCTTGAGTTTAAATTAAAGAAAAATTACACCTCAAGAAATTGGATCCCTCTTGGTGTTTGATAGATCTGGGTTTAAGATGGATCTATGCTGGTCTTGAACCAAACAAATAGGTGATGCTGATCTTGGGGATTTGTTGAATGATTTAGAGTCTTGGATGGCTCTAGTATAAAGACTATCCTAATGGAATCCTCCAATAACAAGTGTTTGGAATACATCTTTTTTTCATTTGGCTTTGAGGATTACTCTTGTTTATATATAATTATAGAAAGAATCAACCTTTGCATAAGAAGATTGGGTCTTTGTATGCGTAGAGATATTACAAAGGTTGAGAACCCGATAAAATCCACGTACATAGAGAATAGCTACAAAGGAAAACATAGAGCTACAAATATCATTTCTAGCTATGAATCTACAACCATTACTTACACCTTTGCAATTAGGAGAAGCAACTAGCATTGGCATGGTGGATCTACCACTAGACCTCGTCCCTCCACTAACACTTCATTTGACTTTGTATTTGGATTTGCAACTATTATATAAACTCAAAATAATGTAAACCTAACTCATGTAATTATGAAAGGAAAAAGATTACTATTACACATAAAATAAATTGGTAATGAGATTCGAAACTCAACATGAAGATGGCCAAGTCTCGGTCTCACTCTATCAACATTGAGAATCCTTTCTATCTCGTGTTTCCATCGAGAAATCACATTACTACAATTTCTTTACACATGCAAGGAAATATTTTGCAAACATAAAGTACCATCAAATTAACGCAAACATACATGGAAACCATTACTATAGTACGTAATATTTTATCTTTCCAAAAAAATCATATTACTACAATGTCTTTACACATGCAAGGAAATATTTTGCAAAATATAAAGTACCATCAAATTAACGCAAACTGACATGGAAACCATTACTATAATACCTGGTTTGGTAGGGTGATTGGTTTAGACCTTCACGTATATTCTTTAATACTCTATGCTTGATATATTTTAAGCTAACCTAAATCTGTATATATTCAAGGTTATACGGATGAATAAACCAGGTTGATTGGGTTGTGAACATCATTCCCTTGATTCGACGAAGCATGCATTTTGACTCCTAAATTGGGAAATTGGTGATTGATATCGACTCCAGTTACTCTTCAGATGTGTTTGTTGGCAAGAAAAAAACTATACTATATTTCTTTCCATCCTTTAAACCTACAGTGCACTGGAACAAATTCATTGGCAGTGGCAGAAATTGTCGTTGTAACCTTAAGTTGTCGTCTGTGAGTCAAGCAAGGGGTTGATGGAATTGTCAAGTCTGTGTTGATGACACGGGTTTGTCATCGTCCCTGTTGAGTGCCTCTGGCCAAACTCCACCCCGTGTTTGCATAATCTTGTTATTATTTCTATCAATAAACTCCAACGCGTCGAGTTCATCTTTATAAGGCGCATGCGCTTTCTTGCATTTAGTTTCTACGAATATATTCTCGTGCCTGCCTCTGCTGCATAATCTTGTTATTATTTCTGTCTGTCAATATTTTCAATATCCATATTATGCCAATAGCAATGAAAAACCTAAGAGCTCCTTACTCCGGGAGTAAGGAGTAATAGCCGAGTAAGAAGACGGCATCAAGCTTCTTACTCGGGCTACGATGTATTTATCAATCATCGTGGCAGTGGCACGGATGTAAAGAAGGTTCGCCAGTCATCTTTACAGACGTGACCATGGATTGAGAGTCTTTCTCGACAAGCCCGAAATGGAGGAGGGTGAGAAATTTTCTTCTCAGATACATGATGCTATTCGAGGAGCTTCTGTCCATATTGCTATATTTTCTCTGAATTATGCGAAATCCAGTTGGTGCCGGGATGAACTCGTTCTCATGAAAGAGTCGAGGGCTACGATCATTCGCGTCTTTTTCAACGTGGAGAGTACGCTGCAGCCTTGCGAGAGCTTGGAAAGAAGACATCAAACGACTCTCACACTCGTGAACATAAACGACGCTACGACTCCGCCACTGTTCAAAAATGAAGAAACGCTCTTTCTGATGTAGCAAATATAAGCGGATTCGAGCTGAAATCCTTTGATGGGTGAGGATTTCCTACATTCTCTTCATTTCCGTGTTAGTTTTAAATTTGTTGGATTGATATAGGATGCATGATATTTACTGCTTATATTTCTGTCAATTAAAATTATTCGGGGATGACGGCGAACTTCATTTCCGTGTTAGTTTTAAATTTGTTGGATTGATATAGGATGCATGATATTTACTGCTTATATTTCTGTCAATTAAAATTATTCAGGGATGACGGCGAACTCTTGGATCAGATCACACACAACGTTTTAGAAAAGGTTCCCAAAACACCATTGGATGTGGGAAAATATCCAACTGGGCTGGGCGAAAAATTACAAGAGTTTGAAGAAGCAGTGCTATCGCAGCACGAGGAGGAGCAGGGGAAAACCAAGGTTGTCGGGATTGTTGGTTTCAATGCATCCTCCTTTATATTTGATTTTAGAGAAAAGGCAGCTACAATGTCTCTAACCTATGTCCAAAGTCAGCTCCTTGAGGACTTGAAACATATTACAGATGTGAAAATTCATAGTACTGCCCAAGGCATAGGGATACTTAAACGTGTTAGACGGTGAAACCAAATTCCGGTGATTATCAGCCAGCTCACCCGTCTGTTGCCAACTCAGTCTTCTTAGTCGTCGGCTGGTAGTTAGAATAGTTAGAATAATTATCGCTGTATTAAATGAGCAGAGGCTTGTCGATGAAGCCAATTTCTCCACTTACAACCATGGAAAAATCTAGACGCTTTGAATTCTGTAAATTCTCGATTGTAATATTAATTTTTGTGTGGTTATATTGTAGTGAATGGGTGTGCTGGTTTAGCCGGTGGGGTGTACAGAACGCTGAAGTGAAGTAACCAGAGTTTCTGCCCAAATTGTGAGAGTTTCTCTCAACCCGTGTGAATGCATTTGCTCAGTGTATGCTCTGTTCTGAGTCCTTCATGGACTTGTATGCTTGTTATTAAAAGTATTGTGTATTTGTCTTGGGCATATTGTCAATAGATTTTTCTTTTCGGTCAAATGGTATTGGCTCCTGCATATTGTCATTACAGTGACCTTGTATGTGAGCTGTTGGTAGCTCTTTTGTTAAAAATTGTTGACTACCAGGAACTCTATTGAACATGGATCTTCAAACTCAGAGCTGAAGACAGAAGAACAGGGGATCGATATTTGCTCTGCGCATAACAACTGGTATCAGATTTGGGTTAGGAACCAGCTTGTCCATAGCACGTTGAAAGCTTGTTTGAGTGTGTGTGCTCTGTGTGTAAGCGTGTGATAGCTAGTGTGGAGGCCACAATTTGGAAGAAGGAGCCCTAGTGATCTGTCATTTGAGGCAGCATGGAAACAACAACAATGGGTGACATGGAGAAACTGAATGGGGCCAATTTTTCTCTATGGAAAGCATAGATGGAGAACATACTAATTCTAAAGGACCAATACTTGCCAATTGAGGGAGCAGCCAGTAAGCCTTCATCAATGACAAATGAAGAGTTGAACAAGCTTGACATGAAAGCCATTTCCACAATCAGGCAGTACTTAGCAAAAAATGTCTACTTCAATGTGGCTCGAGAGAAGACAACAGTAAACCTATGGAATAAATTACATGATCTGTATGAGAAAAACACAACATCAAACAAGGTTTTCTTGATGAAGAAGTTGTATAACCTCAAGATGAAGGAGGGTGCTTCAGTTGTAGAGCACCTAAATGAATTTATTATCATTACCATTTAGCTTTCCTATGTTAAAATTGTATTGGATGATGAAATCAAAGCCATCCTACTCATGTGCTCCATGCCAGACAGTTAGGAGAATTTGATTGTTGCCATGAGCACTTCAGCTCTTGTAGGGACCCTGAAGTTTGATGGTGTTAGCAACAGCTTAATGAATGAGGGGCCGCGATGAAAATAAGTCACAAAAACCCAGGGAGGGGAAGCTCTCACCATAGCTGATCGTGGAAGGAAAATTGACTGAACTAGGCAAGGGCATTCCAAGTCAAGAGTCAAAGCAAAATCAAGAAGAGGCAGAATTACTTGCTATCAATGTGGAAAACCAGGACACATGAAAAGAGAGTGTCGGATATGGAAGAGAGAACAGAAGGAGCCATTATCAGTCAGCTCAAATAAAAAATTATAAGCCAACGCAAATGAAGGTGAGACCATTGCTGTAGCTTCAGATAGTGATGTTTTATTTATTGTTTCAGTAGAAGAAGCATGCTTATATATTTCCAGTAGTAACATTGATTGGGTCCTAGACTCTGGGGCATCTCACCATGTAACCCCATGCAAAACCGATTTTGTTTCATATGAACTTGGAGACTATGGCATAGTACATTTGGGAAACAATCAATTTTGTAATATTGTTGGAGTGGAAGATGTTCGAATCAAATCAAAGGATGGCCGTGATATCTTGTTGAAACAAGTTAGGCATGTCCCATAAATGCGCATGGGCCTAATTTCAATGGGTCAATTAGATGATGAAGGTTTCTATACTAGCTTTGGAAAGAGTGGTTAGAAAATCAATAAAGGAGCGTTGGTCATGGCTAGAGGACTCAAAATAGGGACATTGTATACCTTAAAAGCAACAACAAGAAAATCAAATGTGGTTGTTGTTGCAAAAGAAGGAACCACACCAGATTTATGGCATAAGCGGTTGGGTCACATGAGCGAAAAGGGCCTAAAAATCCTTGTTGGCAAAAATATGTTGCCAGGATTGAAATCCTATGAGATTGGCCTTTGTGAGCATTGTATATATGGTAGGAAACGTAGATTTCCATTTATGAGAGGTGGCCATGAAAGAAAACAAATTTGCTAGAATTGGTACACTGTGATGTGTTTGGGATACTCAATATTAAATCTCTTTGAGGAGCCTCATACTTTTTTACATTCATAGATGATGCATCTAGGAAGGTTTGAGCCTATCCCATAAGAGGAAAGAATGAGGTTCTTGAGATATTTCAAAGATTTCGTGTTGGAGTTGAAAGAGAAACTAACAAGCTTTTCAAGTGCTTGAGGACAGATAATGGTGGAGAATATTGCTCTAATGATTTCAAGTAGTATTGCAACAGGTTTGGCATAAAGCATGAGAATAATGTCCCTAGAACTCCTCACTATAATGGCATTGTAGAAAGGATGAACCGCACCATCATGGAGAAGGTAAGGAGCATGTTGTCAAATTCTGGGTTGGAGTAGCATTTTTGGGCAAAAGCAGTAAGGGCAGCTTGTTACCTCATCAACCGATCACATACGACAGCCCTGGACAATGGCATTCTTAAAGAAGTTTGGACAGGGAAGAAGGTAAACTATTCTCACCTTAAAATTTTTGGATGTGAAGCATTTGTACACATTCCCAAAGAGCAAAGAACTAAGTTAGACAATAAATCAATGAAATGTATTTTCTTGGGATATGCGGATGGTGAGTTTGGTTACCATTTATGGGATCTGGTTAAATATAAATTTATTAGAAGCAGTGATGTCATATTTAATGAATTAGAGATGTTTAGGAAGCCTATAGGTGATATGGAGGTCAAGAAATCTATTGACAAGTATGTTGAGCAACAAGAAAACATATCACCGTTGCAAGAAGATTATGGATAGCAGGAAGAAAATGGTGGACAACCAGTTAAGCATGATGGACAACTAGCTGAAAATGATGGACATCGAGAAGAAGACACCTTGTAGAATCCGTTACAAGAGGTCCAACCGGAAAATATACCACCACAATTGGTTTGCAGGTCCACTAGGCCTCATAAGCCATCACAAAGGTATCCTCCCGAAAATTAAATTTTATTAACTGATGAAGGTGAACCTCATTGTTTTCAGGAGGCATGTGATGATGAGCATAGCAAAGATTGGAAGAAATCCATGCAGGAAGAAATTGATTCATTATTGGAGAACAAAACATGGGAGCTAGTGAAGCTTCCGAAAGGAAGAAAAGCTCTTCAAAACAAGTGGGTATACAAGATCAAGCATGAGGGTGAAGGGAAGAAGGAAAGGCACAAGGCAAGGTTGGGGATGAAAGGATTTGCCCAAAAGGAAGGTATCGACTTCAATGAAAAAATTTCACCTATTGTTAAAATGTCATCCATTAGAGTTATTCTTGGTCTCGTTGTTGCTTTAGACTTGGAGTCTGAATAGTTAGACGTGAAGAGCGCCTTCCTTCATGGAGAATTGGAGGAAGAGATCTACATGGAGCAACCAAAAGGATTCAAAACAAAAGGTAAAGAAAATTTGGTTTGTAGGTAGAAGAAGAGCCTCTATGGGATGAAACAAGCACCTCGCCAATGATATAAGAAGTTTGATTCTTTTATGTTCGAACATGGTTTTAGGATATTAGAGGTTGATCATTGTGTTTACATAAAAAAATTATGACCAAGAAAAGTTTATTATTTTATAGTTATATGTGGATGACATGCTAATTGTTGGGCAAGATAAGAGGATGATTAATAGGGTGAAAAAGGTTTGGGAAATCAATTTGCAATGAAGGATTTGGGACAATCACAACAAATGTTGGGCATGAGGATCATACGTGACAAAAAGAATAAAAGGTTTTGGCTATCACAGAAAAAATACATTGAAAATGTGCTTAACAGGTTCAACATGAAGGATGCCAAGCGAGTGGGAACACCTCTTGATTCCCACTTCAAATTGAGCATTGATTTGTACCCTTGTAATGATAAGGAGAAGGAGGAAATGATTAAAATTCCATATGCTTCAGCAATTGGTATCTTGATGTCTGCCATGGTATGTACAAGGCCATACATTGCACATTCAGTGGGAGTAGTGAGCAAATTTCTTGCCAATCCGAGCAAACAACATTAGCAAGAAGTAAAGTGGGTCTTAAGGTATCTCAAGGGTACTAGTAATTTTTGTTTATGTTTTGGTGAGAATGATATTGTGCTTGAAGGCTTCATGGATGAAAATATGGTTGGAGATGTGGACACTAGAAAGTCCACTACTAGTTATTTGTATACATTTGCAAGTGCAGCTATGTCTTGGGTATCTAGGATACAAAAGGTAGTATCTCTCTCCACAACTGAGGCAGAATACATTTCCGCAACATAGGCGTGCAAAGAGATGTTATGGATGCAACGATTCCTAGGATAGCTACGACTCAAGCAAGACAAGTATGTGCTTCATTGTGACAATCACAGTGCCATTCACTTGGCCAAAAACCCAGCTTTTCACTCAAGGACCAAACACATTGATATGAAGTACCATTGGAACCACCAAGTATTCGAAGAAGAACATCTACATCTAGAGAAAATTCATACTGCTGAGAACCCTATTGATATTGTAATATCTCGAATTTTGACTGATTGTATTGATGTTATATACTGGGCTTAAAGCCCCAACACATATGATTTATTTTGTTATATTGCGCGTAAGCCCCAATGCACATAATTAATTTCTTTTATATATATACATATTTGGGCATGGACCCTAACTGGTGCAGGCTATTGATATATATTTGGAAGGAAGCCCCAATGTATTTGATTTATGTTTTATCATGAGATTTGGGCACAAACCCTAATATACTTATATGATTTGTGTTACATATTGTGCAGAGTTATGATATACATGATTGATTTTTATGATGTGTGAGCATGGACTCTAGAACACATGAATGACCTATGTATTGGGCATAAGCCCCGATGTACATAGAGGATTTTATTATGTACTGGGCATAAGCCCCGATGTACATAGAGTGTTGGGCATAAGCCGTGGAGCACTCCAATCTTGATAATGAATACCGGATCCGAGGCCATTTGTATACTCTAGATGTGCTTCACAACTACATTCTAGTACTAGTGTTGAGCAGGATGCTCTAGAATTGCACTAAGCATAACACCCATGTGAGAGTGTTGAGCCAAAGCTCTAGAGAGCACTCGAGGTTACTTGATCTTAAAAGTGTTGAGTCAAGAAGACTTTGAATAGCACTACTGCCATCACGATTATTTATTTGGTTAAATGAATCAATTCTATGTCTCATCAAAGACTACAGGAACTACCATGTTAAACAAGGGAATCCAACATGCAAGAAGGACCTAGCATCACCTAACCTAGCCAACTATCTAAGCTTACCAAAACGACCTTGTCCAAAGAATTGGACCTTGTATTATCAAAGAGTTATTATGCTATTAAATTAATTAAATCAAAGAGTTGTTATGATATTTAATTATTAAATAATCAGATTGGTTATTCATAAAAGAAGGCTCACCTTATGTGTAAATAGTATACATAGAAACTATGCATAGGATATTTCTTTATATTAATATACTTAAAGAAAAGATTGTAACTTAAAGATACATCTTGTAATAACAAAGTAAAAGTCCTAGATAAACTAGGAGTGAATAAATAGTTAGAATATATTTTACAAATATTATAATTCAAAACTAATACAAAAACTGGAGTTAATATTAAATATTATTATTATTAACTCAACAGTTATATTCCAAAAGTTCACCTATATAATAGGGACAAATTTCCAAAGAAATGACACTTTTCTTTTCTATCATTATTCTATGGTAAGAGAAGAGAATTTCCACACAGAAACTGAAGAAGCTTTTGAGAACTGAATTGCATCATCAATCTGCCCTAGGTCCTCTATTGTCCTATTGCATGTTGGAACGAGCTCGGGGGGATCCATTAGTGAACCAGGAACGGTTCAGGGTCAAGGTTGGGAGGAACGTGGTAGTCCCAAAGTCATTCGGTTCACAGTTACAGGTCAGCCAAAGAAGAATTTTATTTCATTAACTGGTTCTTGAGTGTTCAGGTTCTACAAAGGAAGGACAAACTACAGACATCAGGTATGAAAACTACATTTTATTACAGCTAAATAATTAGGATTTAAATTAAAAAAAAAAGTATTGTGCATCACTTTTATTTCTGCCATTGTATCTTTATTTAGTTTTATATGAAGAAAGGGCCATATGGCATGGGCTTCCAGGGTTTAAGAAATTCTAGCTTATTTCATTAATATCCATGCTTAGAAGTTTATCACAGTTGAATGTCACTGCTCTGAAAATTAAGGGATCTGGCAGGGCTAGCATCGCTAGCCTGTGCTATGTACTTGCGCAGACAAGACTCATAACACTAAGACTTCTCTAAACCTTTTTAGTAATTGAAATTCTTTATGCCCATGCTAAAATCACCATGGCTCATCAAACTAGTATACCATAATTTAAATTCTATAATGATTAAACGTTTAAAGCTTAGTACAGAATGAGAACTTCTAATAAAAACCATCATCTAATATCTATATACAAACATAGATCTCTGAAAGATTCTTGTCATATCTCTTTTAACCTTAGCATCACTTAGGGTATATGCTTCATTATGCAGAATGATACAGGTTCAGGTTTAAGAAAATACAGACCTCATTAAAACCAAGAAAGAGATTAAATCAAGAATTAGAGTTAGGGCCTACAAATTTTTCATTGAGAATCTATCCATCTAATCAAACTTTTACAACTAAAAATGCTGCCAGAATTTGCATAGAAATTCTTTCCAGTTTATACAATTCAGGATATGGTTAAATTAAAATATAATAAATTCACTTAGTATTCGTTTCCAAGTTAAAACATTTAGAAAAGGTAGGACTCAAGATCGAATCCTCTGTCCATCCCCATAATCGCAAACCAAAACTCATTGCAGGGATCACGCTATAGCGTGAGTCGTGGCCATGCCACATAATTATTAAAACCATAAAAGATAGCAATTTCATTTCCAAATGTTAGGGTTGGGTCAGCAAGACAATCAAGAATTAAAATAAACAATAATTCAATTCATACTTTTACTCTGTCTCCTGATCAAATGAATTCATATGCCGATATTTCATGATTTGAGTCTTACTCTCTAACTTATCTTTTACCAAACCCTGGACTTTCCAGGTCACATGATTCCTGGATTAACGAAGTATTTAAAAATACAAACAACAAATCTATCAGAAGAAATCGGACCTCCAGAATTCTCAACGCATACTTGAGACAAAACGATAAAGACCCTCATCTATTTATAATAAAGAAAAACGCAAACATTCAGACTGAGATTTAAATAGACCCCATAAACCTCACAGCTATAACCAAGTGCATTATACTCACGAAAACAACAACATTTCATTATTAAAAATGATAGTATTAAAAGTCAAAACCCATCAACACGTTATGTACAGGAAACCAGTTAAGGGCTTCCCCATCCTTACAAGAAGAGCAACTTATTACATAATCATGGTTTCCTTTAAATGTCCCAAGTTAAAACCATTAAAAGATTATACAACTCCAGGAGTACTGAGAGTACAACGCTGGTTCAAGAGGCAAGGGAAGACCATCTCCTTCAAACAAAAATCGCCATACAGGCTATTACATAGTCAACACTGTGGGCCATCGCATTTTAGAGCATGCCTTAATTCTGGCCACGACTCATGATTTAAAAACCAACCATTTCTTTTAATTGAAATCCAGATTTAAAAACACTTCATCATAGGGTACACGAACCAGCAGGAAAACACCATGCTTGAAGGGAGGAGAGAGCTATCAAAAGACCAGACTTACCTAGTCACCTTAGCTGCGAGTATCACCACACCTAGCTCGAAAATTCCATCGCTGAGGGCCCTGCAAATGTCAAATCCCAAAGCAACTAAGGTATATTTTCAAACCATAGAAATGATAATGAAAACAAGTAAAGGAAAAAGACAAGTTTGGTGGGAATAGAGTTTACCTCTTAAGTTCGTGAAGCTAGCAAGGAGCAGGTCGAGCCTGTCAAAACCCGAAATTTCTGAAAAATTTAAAATTTTTATTATAACAATAAATGTTAATTAATTGCACTCCTGGTCCTGTTTATTTTAAGAAATTAATCGTAATTTTTGTTTAAATGGTTCTATTATACTAATATGAGTTTTGTCTTTTGTTATTGATTGTTTTCGTTTTCAACTTCAAAGGGAGAACTAGCCATGTCTGACTGGCTTACTTAGCTTACGAGCTAATGCATAATTTGTCTTTTGTTCACAGGTACCCAGCCATAGCTGACTGGCTCACTTAGCTTACGAGCTAGTGCATAATTCGTCTTTTGTTCGCAGGTATACCGGTGAAGTATGAATCACTGAAATTTAATTTTTATAAATATCAAACTCCTTCCCTGCACTGTAAAAACTTAAAGAAGATCTAAATATTATTACTGGTTGTCGTGTAAGACAGTAAGGTTCCTTTCATGAAATTTATGCTTGATATAAAACTGATAGTCTGCCTTGTCGTGAAATCTCTTATTGTGGATAGTATCATTAGGCTTTGCGATGAATTTCAATGTCTCCGTCATATTTATTGCGTTATGACCATGACTCTATGTTAATGCTATGAACTATTACTGGAACAAGTTGTTTGTATCATGTTCATCGTATGCATAACGTGACGTTAGCATTATGTAACATACTGTCGACTATTTGCTGTGATCACTGGTTATTAGCATGAGTTGGAATTGTGACGCCTCTAGCAATGTTCCAATATGTTCATCGATAAATTATGGTCCAAAGTCTACTTAATATTTTGTTTAACTTATGTCAACATCTCTATTCATTGTTTTCAATCTACGTTCATAGTATGGACCTGTAGATGATTTTATATTCATACATCTCAATACTAAAGATTGTTATTCTCATAGTTGATTGTTAACAATAGTATTGGGAGAATTATGATAAATAAAACTTATATAACCAAGGTGTATCCAATCATATTGTCAAGGTAATATTTCAATGTTTTAATGTTGTGAAGTTCTCTTTTGAAATTGACTACATCATTTTTCAATTGATTGTAGGGAATATATAATGTACCCTTGACACTATCGATCGCTTGGTTTCAAAATATGCGTTATACAATGATTGTGTATCAATCAAAGGGAATATTCATATTGCGAATATGACTTTTATCCATGCATTGATTTAAAATTGATAACAATGATTCGAGCTGCAGCTGAACTATATGAAGCCGACCCATGGTAAGTTGATAAATTTAAAGGCTACGTGGTTGGCTCTCATCCTTGCGTTTGGTCAATATATAAGCCTGTCTTGAAACCCTTCCTGGTCATTTTCTCTGCCTTCGGGCTCGGGTTGTAAGAGAGAAACCCTTCCTTGTGTGAGCTCATCAGTTGGGCACTGTAAAATGCAATTTGTTTAAGGTTATGGTCACGTTGTTTTATCCTCTGGGGGTTTAGCAGTCTGTGGGCTCTGCTATTGGCGTCTTCTACAGTTCATTGGCATCTTGTATCGTTTGCTACCACAGTGTTTAGGTCACATGATACTTACAAACTTACACTGTTGCTAGTCTGAGTTAGAGGCAGGGTTTTCTCTGTTGTTTTAACCATGAGGTGGTCGTGTAATGGTTTTTAAATCGTGCTCCCTGACTGGTTCATTCATATCTTAGGGTTTGTTCAATACATTGCCTGTCACGGCTATCAAGAGAGGAACTTGGAGTTTTCTTTGCTCATCCTCCTGACGAATATGATGAGGTTTTTGCTACCCGGCTTAACCCGTGGCTACCAGGTTGTCCACCGGGTTTGCCTTCTCCGAAAACTCAAGTAAGAAAATAGCAATGGTTTCATAGTTTTCGTTTTTGCAAAAGATTATTATATTTAAATTTAAATGTTGACAATTCTCGACACTTTGTAATGTGCAGGTTATGCTGTTCCTGAAGGTGCACGGGGCTTCATCTCCAGCGCTGGCTCCTCCGGGTAAGCCTGGTTATTCCATGGCTGTCTCTCCCTTTGTTGGTTTTGATGTGCTAGGGTTATGTCTGGAAGGGACCTCCTTTGCAACTGGGTTTTTATCGTTTTTCTAACATGGATACAGTCACATGTATAAATCATTTTTCTTATAAAAGATAGGGTTTGTTACTCTGGCATGTTTACGAGGAACAATCTACGGCTCAGTCTGAGATGAGGCATTGGGGTTGTTATCGACATTGTATTTTTGATGTGTAGGGTTTTTACTCAACCTTGTAGGAGATAAATAGATGCTGTAACTGTTTGGCCTGTCAAGTGGCCGTGTATTATCTGCGTTTTCCCTAATGAATACACTGATTAGTTAAGGGTTTTGTTTTAAGCTTTCTCGGATACTTGCAAAGAATGATAACTCTGCTGTAGGTGATATCAATGTATTTGTTTCTCTACGTTTTTCGTTGCTTTTGAGCGTTTAATAATCGTGTTGAAGTTCACTACCCTTACTACATTAGCTAATTAAAATGTGGTTAACCCTGGCGAGTTGGGGTTCTCTCCCAGGTTAATATATATAAGAAATATGAGAAGTGTTTAAGTTCTGTTGTTTGTCTGCGTCGTACTTTGATATTCGGTTTCTATACGGTAAAATAAAATAGATAGGTTTAAGAATCTCAATTGTAAGTTGGATTCCATGCTATTAACAGTTTTACTCCTGCGCCTTCCTGGTATCATTTGAAAGACTTATGACAGTTATACTGTAGATTAAAATATATTTTTGGTGGGTGTGTGTGTCGGAAGATTTATGTAAAAGTTTTTGTATAAGTATTGACTGTAACTGTGGATAAAAGTATACATGAACTATGTATGGAATCTCCTGTAGGTTCAATCTGATATATAAGACATTTCTTTTCTTTTGTTTTCAATCTGTCGAAACAATGTGGTCTGGCTACGGCCGTGATAGGTTTGTTGTCCACTCTCAAGGAGAAATACTTATAATAAATTTAATCTTATTACAGTAAATAAATACTAGGGTTTGTAGTCGTTAAGGCAATCAAAGTTAGGTTCAATGGCTATCTATGCAAATATGAGTTTCTAGGTTTGAAAGGATAGTTCAAGATAAGACAGGTATCTGTCGAAAACTGTGCATTCATATGCCGATTTCTTCGAACACAATGTTGTACTAAATACTGTAAATAAATAAAAGATTTAGACTAAATACTACACCTACTGTTTGGTTTGAGCTCGAAATGAGCAGTAACCTATGCTGGTGATAATGGATGGGTTTGGAAAATGAAAACTTACTGTAGTTTAACAAAACATAAGGCAGATATAAGCTGGTATATTTGCTCAAATAGAAATGATACCAGTAAATTTCTCTATGGAATTATTTCACTGGGATTATAACATTTATCTTATGTGTCTGTCATTATATTTGTTTTTAATACGTGTATTTCAGGAATGACTACTGTATAGTATCTTATATCTATTATTTAACTATTAATAAATAATATATGATAAGTCACCATAATATTTTATTACTGTATTAACAACAATTATATTCTGCATAAAATAATTACTCGATTTATGTGATAATAGGAAAAATCCTAAGACATATAATTTCTGCACATTCTATCAAAAGACAATACAGAACAGCTTCTTTACTGAAAATAAATACTCTTTAAAACACAGATAAGATAGTCCATTCTACATTTAAATTTATTAAATAAACAACAGGAAGAGTGGCAGAACCTGTATCTATGGTAGACAATAACAGCAATGGGAGGCTGTTCCTCCCTACCAATTCCTGGAGAGTGCCCAGACAGCACTTCTCAGGACCCCCGAGCTTGCTCTGGTCTAACTGGCTGGAAACTAGGTACAGCCAACTATTCCCTCAGCCAAAGCAGCTATACTGGAACCAAGTTACTGCAACTTCCTGACTCAAAACACTTCCTTACTGTTTTCCCACTTCCTCAATGGGACTCCTGAATAACATTCACCTCAATGTATTCTCCCTCTAGAACAATGCTGAACCCCCAGCTCAGTTCATTGAGTAGTATTTAAAAGATTGCATAGGTCTTAGTTGGGTTAACTGTCATTAATGAGCCACCTGCTCAGATTCCACTTTCTTGGGGAATCATGACCCCAAAATATAGGGAAGTTGCCACCTGCAACTCAGGAAGTGTTTGAGGATGCTGCCACTTGTCTTTTGTCTTTCCACCTAGTTCCATCCACCAGTTAGACCAGTAACCTCTTTTAACAGCTCTCCCATGCTGTTGTCTCCATAATTTATTTATTAATAATAATTATTCAGAATTTACATTCCATTTCTGGAGACTCTGCTGAGTCATCCATTCCTACTTAGAATTAAATTTAACATAATGTCTCAGGAATATTAATAAAATAATTACATTATTTTATTAAAATTGGGGTATGTGACATACACACCCCCTTAAAATGTAACATCGTCCTCGATGTTACTTATTCCTCTTCTTCAGCCACCTATTGGAATAGATGGGGATATGCTTCCCTCATCTTACTTTCCAGCTCCCAGGTAGCTTCTTCAGGACTAAGGTGCTTCCATTGCACCTTCACTTGTCCAATTATGCGGTTCCGTAGAGTAATTTCCCTCCTCCCGAGGATACAATCCGGTTCCACCAGAACTTCCCCTTCTGGTTCTACCTGTACAATGTTCCAATAAATAACATGAGTAGCATCATGAACATACTTTTTCAAAACAGAGATATGAAAGACATTGTGTACTTTTAAATTTGGTGGTAATGCTAACTGATAAGCAACTTGATCGATTCTAGATAAAATTTCAAATGGACCACAGTAACGTGGTGCTAATTTTGCACAACTTCCTAATCTTAGGGAGCTCTTCTTTGGCCTTACCTTGATGAACACATGTTCACCTACCTGGAACTCTTTAGGAGTTCTTTTCAAATCTGCTTGACTCTTTTGCCGATCCTGGGCAATCTTCAAGTTTTTCTGCACTTGTTTCACAATCTGTTCCATTTCTTTCAATAAATCAGGTCCTAACACTAATCTATCTACTGGATTACTCCAAGAGATAGGAGTGTTACATTTACGTCCATACAGAATCTCAAAAGGACTGAACTTAGCTGATGATTGATAGCTGTTATTGTATGCAAATTCTGCTAAGTGTAAATAATCCTCCCACTTACCTGGATGATCTTTAACGTACATCCTTAACAGATCTTCTAATACCTGATTAACTCTTTCAGTTTGTCCGTCCGTCTGAGGATGGAAAGAGGTGCTGAAATTCAGAGTGGTGTTTAATCCTTTGAACAAAGATCTCCAAAAATTTCCTATGAATTTAGGATCCCTATCTGATATAATAACTTTTGGAATACCGTGTAACCGAAAAATTTGTTTTAGAAAGATATCTGCTATGTTTGCAGCCTTGTATGTGGTTTTAACAGGAATGAAATGTGCTGATTTACTCAATTTGTCTACCACTACCATAATTGAATCATTCTGATGTTGATTTTTGGGTAAACCCGTAATGAAATCCAGGCTGATTATTTCCCACTTCCAGCTAGGAATAGGTTAAGGTTGCAACAATCCAGTGGGATGTTGGTGTTCTGTTTTCACTTGTTGGCAGTCCAAACATCTAGCTAAATACTCAGCTATTTCAGATTTCATGTTAGGCCAAAAATATTCTTTTCTCAACATGGTGACGGTCTTTTGGTAGCCTGGATGCCCGGAGTAAGGGGTTTTATGAATTTCGTCTAGAATTAACAGTTTAACTTTAGGTGCATTTGGAACATACAGCCTGTCTTTAAACAATAAAAATCCAGTTTCATTTAAACTATACCCTTTTATCAAACTTTATGTGGGTTGTTCTTTGGCTGTAGTTTGTAAATGCTGATAATTTTCGTCTAGTTTTATCCCTTCAGCCAGCTGTTCATTTAAATCAGAGGTGTAAGTGCTGCTAGCTGATATAAAATTTAGCTTTGCATTTCTGCTCAAGGCATCAGCCACCTTATTTTCCTTTCCTTTTATGTGTTGAATTTCAAAATCGTATTCACTCAGGAATGCCAACCACTTGGCTTGTCTTGCATTTAAATTAGGCTGATCTAAAAGGTATTTCAGACCTTTATTATCTGTTAGTAAGGTGAATTTTCTTCCTATTAGGTGGTGTCGCCACATCTTTAAAGCATGAATTACAGCAGCTAATTCTAGGTCATAGGTGGCATAATTCTTTTCATGGATTTTCAGCTTCCTAGATTTGTAAGCAATGACATGTCCCTCTTGAGTCAACACTCCGTCTGAACCATCATTACAAGCGTCGGTGCAAACCACGAAATCTTTATTTGGGTCCGCTATTCTAAGAATAGGTGCAGTTGTCAATAAGGTCTTAAGTTTCTTGAAGCTTTCTTCACACTTCGCATTCCAATCAAACTTCTTGCCTTTCTTTTGCAAAGAAGTGATTGGGTTGGCTATTTTTGAAAAGCCTTCAATAAACCTCCAGTAGTAACCGGTAATTCCCATGAAAGATCTAACGTCCGTTACATCTTTTGGTACTGGCCATTCTTCAATCGCCCGAATCTTTTCGGGATCCACTGAAATCCCTTCCTTAGTGACTACATGTCCTAAGTACTGGATTTCGTCTTTGAAGAAGTCACACTTACTGAATTTCGCAAAGAGCTGCTGTTCTCTCAGTTCTTGTAAGACTATACGTAAGTGTTCTTTATGCTCCTCCTCACTCTTAGAATAGACTAAAATGTCATCGATGAATACGACAACAAATTTATCTAAGTACTTATGCATTATGTTGTTCATTAAGCACATAAAAACAGCTGGGGCATTAGTAAGCCCAAATGGCATTACGACAAATTCGTAATGTCCGTATCTTGTTCTAAAAGCTGTTTTGAAAATGTCTTCCTCTTTAATTCTCACCTGATGATAACCCGATCTCAGATCGATCTTAGAGAATACCGTAGCTCCACGTAGCTGATCAAACAGATCATCTATACGAGGTAACGGATACCTGTTTTTAATCGTCATCTTGTTCAATTGACGATAATCTATGCAAAGTCGCATAGTTCCGTCCTTATTTTTAACAAAAATCATTGGTGCCCCCCAAGGGGATACACTGGGTCGAATATAATTCTTGTCTATTAACTCCTTTAACTGAGTTTTCAACTCGTTAAGCTCCAAAATATTCATACGATACGGGGCTTTTGAACTGGGAATAGCACCTGGTATTAGCTCAATTGTAAAGTCTAGCTCCCTCTTGGGAGGTAATTCTGGGATTTCCTCAGGAAAAACATCAATAAATTCATTGACTACAGGGATGTTCTCTACTGTTTTCTTGTTGTTCTCAGACTTATCTATCTCCTCTGTAATAGTTACAGCATAAGTCTTGCACCCTTTTCTGACTGCCCTTTTAAGTTGTAAGGCAGAAATCTGCATAACTATTGTTTTCCTAGGGATACCCCTGACAATTACAGGCTGTCCACTACTGTTTACACATCTAAAAGTTTTGTCAAAACAGTTTAAAACGACCCTATGTGCTTCCAACCAGTCCATTCCGATAAGTATGTCATAAGAGCCAAGTGGCAAGACGTTTAGTTTAACTGTAGTTCTAAAATCATTAATGTTTAAGATACATTCTTTTACATAACAGTTTACTTTCCTTTTTGCCCCAGTAGCTAGTTGTACAGACCAAGAATTATCAAATCTTTCAACAGTCAAATTACATTTTTCCACCAGCTGAGGTGAAATATAACTAAGACTAGCACCCGGATCTATTAAAATAGTTACAGGGGTTTTGTCAATCATACCTCCTACTTCCACCATGGAAGTTTGATAGTCAGCTTGGCGGTTTTCCAACGCTGCATTGATTCGGGGCATAGTTCCTGCAAAGTCTCCAACTGTCATTTCATCTTGAACAGTATGAATATTGCTGATTTGTTTCTTTCTGTTTGGGCAGACTTAAGCATAATGTGGCCCATTACACTCCCAGCACTTGACAGGTTCTTTTCGCTCAAAATTTTTGGTGTAGTTTCCGTGATTATTAGGAGCCTCCTTGTTGCTTTTGTAATTGTTGGAATGGCTGACAGCTCCATTTTTATTTCCCTGGAAGCTTTTACCATTAAAGTGGTTTCCGTTTTTTCCATTCTTGAAACTTTTATGGGAGACAAACTCCTTTTTCTTGTACTCGATCGGATTGCTGTTCTTTTTGGATTTCCAGCTGGCTATCCCCTCTTTCTTTTTATTCTGTTCATAACAGAAATTAGCTTTTCGCATAGCCTCTTCCAGTGTTTTGGGGATGTCATATTCAATTCTGTCCTTGATATGGTAGGGCATACAGCTAAGAAACCGCTATATTTTTGGTTTCTCTTCAACAAAATACGGTACATACCGCAACAGACTTAAGAATTTACTGTTTAAGTCCTTCATCGTCATAGATCCTAGCTTTAGTTCATAAAATTCCTTGGCCCTCTCCTCATAATACTGTTCAGACAGGAATTTCTTCTTGAAGTATCTTTTAAAAGTACTCCAATTAACTTCTCTCTCTTTAATCCCCTTGACCCTTTTCAGATCTTGCCACCATATGTCCGCTTTTCCCGAGAGGTTGTAGATCGCCATTCGTGCCTTCAGCTGATTTGAGTAATTATAGATTTGAAAATATTTTCTCATCCCGGATAACCAGGATTCCGCCTCTTCTCCAGTTTCAGATTCTCCATTGAAGTTTGGGGGCTTTATCTTCTTAAACTCCCCGGAAATCTCTTCATAAGGCCGGTACTTTTTACTTCTTTTATGCAGCTCAGCTTCACTGCTGTCACTGCTAGTGTAATAACTGTGTTGTCCCTTTCTTTCTTCAGATGATGAACTGCTGTCGGATTTAGCTGGTTTCGTCCTTTTAGACCCTCTTTGATGACTAACTTCTTCTGAGTCAGCTCGTTTGCTCCTTCCTTCTATCTGAAATTTTTCCATCAATAGCTGATTTAACTGCTCCTGAGTTTTTAGAATCCTTTCATTATCCTTCTTGACTATTTCCATCTCTGTCTTTAATCCTCTTATGGTCTGCATCAGCTCAGTGGTGTGAGCAATTACCTCTTCTGTCTCAGGTTCTCTTGACATCTGTCTTGTCACAGTGTTTGGAGATTCTTGCTCAGTGTATTCTCCTAGTTTTTCCATACCTGCCTGTAAAATTCAGAAAAGGAAATTTTCTGCTCTGTATCATGAAACAGAAATATAAGTTAGTACTTTATATGCACATTTAAATTTTCCTTTATGGTTACTATTTTTGCGGAAGTTAGTGGAGTCACATCCAAGCCTAGTGTCTGAACCATGGCTCTGATACCACATGTCAAAACCCGAAATTTCTGAAAAATTTAAAATTTTTATTATAACAATAAATGTTAATTAATTGCACTCCTGGTCCTGTTTATTTTAAGAAATTAATCGTAATTTTTGTTTAAATGGTTCTATTATACTAATATGAGTTTTGTCTTTTGTTATTGATTGTTTTCATTTTCAACTTGAAAGGGAGAACTAGCCATGTCTGACTGGCTTACTTAGCTTACGAGCTAATGCATAATTTGTCTTTTGTTCACAGGTACCCAGCCATAGCTGACTGGCTCACTTAGCTTACGAGCTAGTGCATAATTCGTCTTTTGTTCGCAGGTATACCGGTGAAGTATGAATCACTGAAATTTAATTTTTATAAATATCAAACTCCTTCCCTACACTGTAAAAACTTAAAGAAGATCTAAATATTATTACCGGTTGTCGTGTAAGACAGTAAGGTTCCTTTCATTAAATTTATGCTTGATATAAAACTGATAGTCTGCCTTGTCGTGAAATCTCTTATTCTGGATAGTATCATTAGGCTTTGCGATGAATTTCAATGTCTCCGTCATATTTATTGTGTTATGACCATGACTCTATGTTAATGCTATGAACTATTACTGGAACAAGTTGTTTGTATCATGTTCATCGTATGCATAACGTGACGTTAGCATTATGTAACATACTGTCGACTATTTGCTGTGATCACTGGTTATTAGCATGAGTTGGAATTGTGACGCCTCTAGCGATGTTCCAATATGTTCATCGATAAATTATGGTCCAAAGTCTACTTAATATTTTGTTTAACTTATGTCAACATCTCTGTTCATTGTTTTCAATCTACGTTCATAGTATGGACCTATAGATGATTTTATATTCATACATCTCAATACTAAAGATTGTTATTCTCATAGTTGATTGTTAACAATAGTATTGGGAGAATTATGATAAATAAAACTTATATAACCAAGGTGTATCCAATCATATTGTCAAGGTAATATTTCAATGTTTTAATGTTGTGAAGTTCTCTTTTGAAATTGACTACATCATTTTTCAATTGATTGTAGGGAATATATAATGTACCCTTGACACTATCGATGGCTTGGTTTCAAAATATGCGTTATACAATGATTGTGTATCAATCAAAGGGAATATTCATATTGTGAATATGACTTTTATCCATGCATTGATTTAAAATTGATAACAATGATTCGAGCTGCAGCTGAACTATATGAAGTCGACCCATGGTAAGTTGATAAATTTAAAGGCTACGTGGTTGGCTCTCATCCTTGCGTTTGGTTGATATATAAGCCTGTCTTGAAACCCTTCCTGGTCATTTTCTTTGCCTTCGGGCTCGGGTTGTAAGAGAGAAACCCTTCCTTGTCTGAGCTCGTCAGTTGGGCATTGTAAAATGCAATTTGTTTAAGGTTATGGTCACGTTGTTTTATCCTCTGGGGGTTTAGCAGTCTGTGGGCTCTGCTATTGGCGTCTGCTACAGTTCATTGGCATCTTGTATCGTTTGCTACCACAGTGTTTAGGTCACATGATACTTACAGACTTACACTGTTGCTAGTCTGAGTTAGAGGCAGGGTTTTCTCTGTTGTTTTAACCATGAGGTGGTCGTGTAATGGTTTTTAAATCGTGCTCCCTGACTGGTTCATTCATATCTTAGGGTTTGTTCAATACATTTCCTGTCACGGCTATCAAGAGAGGAACTTGGAGTTTTCTTTGCTCATCCTCCTGACGAATATGATTAGGTTTTTGCTACCCGGCTTAACCCGTCGCTACCAGGTTGTCCATCGGGTTTGCCTTCTCCGAAAACTCAGGTAAGAAAATAGCAATGGTTTCATAGTTTTCGTTTTTGCAAAAGATTATTATATTTAAATTTAAATGTTGACAATTCTCGACACTTTGTAATGTGCAGGTTATGCTGTTCCTGAAGGTGCACGGGGCTTCATCTCCAGCGCTGGCTCCTCCGGGTAAGCCTGGTTATTCCATGGCTGTCTCTCCCTTTGTTGGTTTTGATGTGCTAGGGTTATGTCTGGAAGGGACCTCCTTTGCAACTGGGTTGTTATCGTTTTTGTAACATGGATACAGTCACATGTATAAATCGTTTTGCTTATAAAAGATAGGGTTTGTTACTCTGGCATGTTTACGAGGAACAATCTACGGCTCAGACTGTGATGAGGCATTGGGGTTGTTATCGACATTGTATTTTTGATGTGTAGGGTTTTTACTCAACCTTGTAGGAGATAAATAG
Organism: Larix kaempferi; assembly: GCA_027924585.1. Taxonomy (NCBI): domain Eukaryota; kingdom Viridiplantae; phylum Streptophyta; class Pinopsida; order Pinales; family Pinaceae; genus Larix; species Larix kaempferi. The sequence continues at coordinate 1,055,666 of BSBM01000014.1, forward strand.
ATGCTGTAATTGTTTGGCCTGTCAAGTGGCCGTGTATTATCTGCGTTTTGCCTAATGAATACACTGATTAGTTAAGGGTTTTGTTTTAAGCTTTCTCGGATACTTGCAAAGAATGATAACTCTGCTGTAGGTGATATCAATGTATTTGTTTCTCTGCGTTTTTCGTTGCTTTTGAGCGTTTAATAATTGTGTTGAAGTTCACTACCCTTACTGCATTAGCTAATTAAAATGTGGTTAACCCTGGCGAGTTGGGGTTCTCTCCCAGGTTAATATATATAAGAAATATGAGAAGTGTTTAAGTTCTGTTGTTTGTCTGCGTCGTACTTTGATATTCGGTTTCTATACGGTAAAATAAAATAGATAGGTTTAAGAATCTCAATTGTAAGTTGGATTCCATGCTATTAACAGTTTTACTCCTGCGCCTTCCTGGTATCATTCGAAAGACTTATGACAGTTATACTGTAGATTAAAATATATTTTTGGTGGGTGTGTGTGTCGGAAGATTTATGTAAAAGTTTTTGTATAAGTATTGACTGTAACTGTGGATAAAAGTATACATGAACTATGTATGGAATCTCCTGTAGGTTCAATCTGATATATAAGACATTTCTTTTCTTTTGTTTTCAATCTGTCGAAACAATGTGGTCTGGCTACGGCCGTGATAGGTTTGTTGTCCACTCTCAAGGAGAAATACTTATAATAAATTTAATCTTATTACAGTAAATAAATACTAGGGTTTGTAGTGGTTAAGGCAATCAAAGTTAGGTTCGATGGATATCTATGCAAATATGAGTTTCTAGGTTTGAAAGGATAGTTCAAGATAAGACAGGTATCTGTCGAAAACTGTGCATTCATATGCCGATTTCTTCGAACACAATGTTGTACTAAATACTGTAAATAAATAAAAGATTTAGACTAAATACTACACCTACTGTTTGGTTTGAGCTCGAAATGAGCAGTAACCTATGCTGGTGATAATGGATGGGTTTGGAAAATGAAAACTTACTGTAGTTTAACAAAACATAAGGCAGATATAAGCTGGTATATTTGCTCAAATAGAAATGATACCAGTAAATTTCTCTATGGAATTATTTCACTGGGATTATAACATTTATCTTATGTGTCTGTCCTTATATTTGTTTTTAATACGTGTATTTCAGGAATGACTACTGTATAGTATCTTATATCTATTATTTAACTATTAATAAATAATCTATGATAAGTCACCATAATATTTTATTACTGTATTAACAACAATTATATTCTGCATAAAATAATTACTCGATTTATGTGATAATAGGAAAAATCCTAAGACATATAATTTCTGCACATTCTATCAAAAGACAATACAGAACAGCTTCTTTACTGAAAATAAATACTCTTTAAAACACAGATAAGATAGTCCATTCTACATTTAAATTTATTAAATAAACAGCAGGAAGAGTGGCAGAACCTGTATCTATGGTAGACAATAACAGCAATGGGAGGCTGTTCCTCCATACCAATTCCTGGAGAGTTCCCAGACAGCACTTCTCAGGACCCCTGAGCTTGCTCTGGTCTAACTGGCTGGAAACTAGGTACAGCCAACTATTCCCTCAGCCAAAGCAGCTATACTGGAACCAAGTTACTGCAACTTCCTGACTCAAAACACTTCCTTACTGTTTTCCCACTTCCTCAATGGGACTCCTGAATAACATTCACCTGAATGTATTCTCCCTCTAGAACAATGCTGAATCCCCAGCTCAGTTCATTGAGTAGTATTTAAAAGATTGCCTAGGTCTTAGTTGGGTTAACTGTCATTAATGAGCCACCTGCTCAGATTCCACTTTCTTGGGGAATCATGACCCCAAAATATAGGGAAGTTGCCACCTGCAACTCAGGAAGTGTTTGAGGATGCTGCCACTTGTCTTTTGTCTTTCCACCTAGTTCCATCCACCAGTTAGACCAGTAACCTCTTTTAACAGCTCTCCCATGCTGTTGTCTCCATAATTTATTTATTAATAATAATTATTCAGAATTTACATTCCATTTCTGGAGACTCTGCTGAGTCATCCATTCCTACTTAGCATTAAATTTAACATAATGTCTCAGGAATATTAATAAAATAATTACATTATTTTATTAAAATTGGGGTATGTGACAGAGCCTGCCATGGATGCCTCCAAGGCATGGAGCGCTTCACTTCCCTCCTCTACCAAAAGAAAACCAACAAATGTGATTTCGCAGTAATGTCATTCAAGCCTTAGGGTTAAAACTCTTAATGCCATCCAATTGTATCCAATTCGCTTGGGTCTCCATTAAATGCACTACGAACTCCCCCACACGTTAGTTCTTACCCCTTTTTGTATAGTTAAGTTCTCTTTTATACCATGTATTGATTTACTCTTAACTATTGACTAAAAGTATAATAACACATCCACATTTGGTGACATCAAATCTAGGAAACAAATCCTATGTAGTATTATGCATGCCTACAAAGGCTAGAAAGGAATAAAGCTTTAGCATGATTGCTAAGTACGCTTGGCCTATGCAGCCATATCCATCCCTTCAAACATGAGAATGTCTACTTAATATAGTGACGTAACTAGATAACCGACTAATCCATTGAAATAAATCACATAGTTACAACTTGTAAGGGAACAACATAAGGAATTCATTTAGATAACCAATTGATCAATCTACCAAGATGTAGCCATCAACCGAAGAGGTCCGTGTAGACATAAAACCAATTACATCACTTCCGCAGAACCGTAAAGTAAATACCAAACATAATGAATGAATCCAATAGTTGTTCATGGATAGAAGTACCACACATCATACATTATACAATTATAGCATTGAAATTCTCTCAGCATTTTCCCAGTGCTGAAGCTAATTTACTAAACATCTAAATGAAAGGTAGTATTATGACGTCTAGGAAAAATTTTAAATTTTTACAATTTTAGGGTCATTACAAGTGGTATTAGAGTGAGCGACAACACTAAGTGGCCTTTTGGGATCCTTACAGAAAACATCCGATGCAGATAGTTATAAATTGAAACATGCACTTATAAATTTCTTTTAATATGAACTAAAAAATTTATGTTCTTACAAATTGATGAAACATTGCAGGTACAAATACAACCTGAATGATGAATACGAAAAAAGACAGCAGGATACATGGAAACTTAAATTCTCCACCACGAGAGCAAGAGATTGTGGTGGAATTAAAATCAGATTTAATGAAATCAATATAATAGTTACAAAATGAGTTGCAGAGTTTCAGAGACGATAATATGCAGGAAAGACGGGAACAACAAGCCATAAATTAAGCTCTACTTCAAAGCTTAACAGGGGCAAGGTCCCATGGACAGTCCACCCACTCAGCCAACAAATCCAAGGAGAAAAACTGTCACACAAAAAGATCCAACAGTCCTAAAGAGGATGAGTATGAAGAACACATACCTGATTACATGGAAGAAGATTGTAAAAGCTCCTCCAATGAGGATGGATCACCTTCCCCTTGCAAGAAAAGGAGGAAGAATGATGACAGTTTACAAGGAGAATTCAGGAAAATCAAAGCCTCAACTTATGGCGGAGATATAAATACGGGGGAGAAAGCTGAGGAGTGGCTGTTAGGGATGAACACATATTTCAAAGTCCACAACTATTCTAGCGAAATGCAATCCTGGCTGGCCATTTACAACTTAAATGGTAAAGTGGCCAGATGGTGGAGAGACTTGAAACATACAAAACGGCAAGAAGTGAGAGACATAAAATGGAATGCTTTCAGCAAAGTTTTTCAAGACAAATACATGTCTGAAATATTCTTTGACAAAAAGATCAAAGAATTTCATGAGCTAAAAATGGGCTCCCTAACTATGGAAGCTTTCATCAACAGATTTATGGATTTGCTACATTATGTTCCTTATATAGAGGATGAAAAAGTCAAGATACAACAATTCTTAAAATTCCTACCTCCCAATTTTCGAGAGAAGATTGAGTTTGACATGCCTAAAACATTAGACGTGACTTTACACAAAGCAAGACTCTGTTACGAACATGGACAACCAAGGAATGATCACTAGTACAAAATGAGAGATAAGTGACCAAAAAAACGACCAAAATCCACATATAAATGACCATTTTTGAGTTGGTGACCACTGGTAGCAAATTAGTGGCCATATATCACGTGACCAAAAATATGGTCATATTTAGCTTGGTCATTTATAGTTTATCTTGTGGTCATATATTTGGTCATTAATTTGGTAATATATTTGGTCATTAATGGTCATGTGATAAATGACCGCTAATTTGCTACCAGTGATCGCCAATTCAAAAGTGGTAATTTATATGCATATTTTGGTCATTTTTTTGGTCACTTATCTCTCATGTTTTAATGGTGGTCGTTTATATGCAAATCTTGATCATTTGTTTAGTCATTTATCTCTTTTTAATGGTTTTAGAATATAAATAGGGAACAGTGGAATCGAACCACCAACCTCCTGCCTATAAGGAAGGTGCTCTACCATTGAGCTAGCACCCTTAAATAGAGCATAGGAGCTTGAAAGATGAGCATTTGTTTGCATGTTGTGGACAGCTTCTTGCACCTGTATCATGTACCATGAAAAAAACCTCATGTTAGTTTAAAAGATAATAAAATTATAATTATAATAAAAACACCACATTACTTTCCCAATATATGTCACACCTTTCATACTGTGTTTGGTAGCAAAGAATAAAAAATTCATTGTTTGTTAATTCTTATATCCATATACTGACTTTCCCAGAGCCATCGACATTTACAACAAGCTAAAAAAATCGTACTAAACAAATGTGAGACCCTTCAATAGGCAAATATTTTGAGAATTTTCATTGGGCGCATCCAAAAAAATGACTGATAAAACATGTATGCAGGTATCAATGTAGAACAAATATTTGGCATTTTGGATAAGTAGAGAAACATAAAAGGGAGGTGAGTCTGTGGCTCTACAATTTACACCACTGTAAGAGTTTATAGTGCAGATATGTAGTAGTGCCCAAGGAGGAACTGTAGTGCAAGCTTGAGCAGCAATATCAACAATGTTGTGAATCCAAAAGGAGCATGCCTATGGGGCATCCTCAATGCCCTTCAAGGACTCTCAAAGAGAGGAGTTAGAGGTGAGGGGGGGAGATATCCTTCTTCCAGTGTTTGCAGTAAAACATGAAACTCTGGGGAAGGGGTGTCTTGTTTGAATGCAGGCTCCGTTATGTGATTTAAACACTTTCTTGAGCTCATGATGCAATTAAAGCATGCCAAAAACTATGTGCAGATAATAAGTAGCCTAGCACTTATTGGCAAATTATTTGGCATTTTTCTAAAATAAAATAATAATAATAAAAAATGTGTGAAACCTGAGCTAAAGTAACTAAAGGCTGTAGATAAAAGGTGAGATCTCCGTTTCCCTATGAGAGGTTTTGTATAGTTATTTCACTATAGGAATTTTCAACAATGACCTACACTTCATGCCTGAAATTGGGTTATATTTAAGATATTGGTCCCACAACCATAATAATATTTAACTCCAGTATAAATCAAATTTCCTTTCCCTCAGATAAGATATTCAACCATACTTAGAACAGTAGGGAATATGTTGGTATCTTCTTTCAAGTTGGCAGAGACCACAGTGGACAAGAAAAATATAGCAACATATGCCAAAAAAGGTGAGGTGACTTGAATAAACAAATCTTATGTATATTTCATTTTAACCTCTCTCGTGTAATATGTGGGCTGGTGCAGCTTAAACAGAAAGCGCACTGCAGAAGATGAAAAATAGTGACCACTCAATCAAATTATCTAGAAGGGACCATATATATAGACTTAACTCCACCCCGGTGACCCTCATCCAGTTGTACCACAATTGCATGATTCCATCAGGTCACCATCATACTCACAATAATAATAACAATAGAGTCAATAGACTTGCTTCTAGCAATCACAATTTATATCCTGGGCTAGGAAAAATTGAAGAAGTAAAAGACATACCTGAAATCAAAAATCAAATTCTTCCCTATATAGAACAAATAGTTTACAATATTTGTAATCTTAACTTGGGTGGTTTCTTGCAAGATATCGATAGCAACTGCCTGATATATCTCTCTTCAAGCCACGAGACTTTGAAACAAAATTGTTGATGAATTATAGCAATTTTGTATTCCATATACTTGTGTGTGTGGAGAGGTTATGTTTATATCCAATGAAAAAAATGAATCTAAATGATGGAAGAAAGTTAGACTATATAACTTGGATTGTGATAAAGCAGTTCATACATTCTTGGCAATCATCCAAATAAAATCACACCAAACATGTAAGTTCAGAGAATAAAATATGAATCTTACAAAAAGCTAGACAAAAATGCTGTGTGTGTAGCTTGGAAAAGGAAGATAGGGCCTTGAATCTCTTCATTATGGTTGCTTGTCATATTGTTCTGCATAAAGGATAAGCCATATAATGGTATCAGATCTTTAAGATTAAAAAAAAAACATATTTTTTTATCAAGAAAGCACACTTTCCAATCAAATAATTTGATCCTCACCATTTCAAGCTTATGTGGCAACACCCACAAAGTTGAATGCCATCTATAGCACAGATCATGAACTAAACTGCTAAACTTTGTAGTACCTATGCACCAATACAAGAAGGAGATAAAGATAATTTCAAATGAGGTATTGCATAAAACTATGGATGTAACAAAAAAATTGAGATGCAGATATCATTACTAAGCAGACTAGCTGCAAAGGTATCTATTCCACACACATAGTACTTGCCTAAATAATTATATAGCTTGATTGATACATAGATAGATAGTTAACAAAGAGTGCTCATACTTACCAATATAGTCCATAGGATGAGCATCTAACAACCACAAAAGTGTCTGATGTGGTATAAATTCTAGAGGTGATCTCAATGTTGATTACAGACCAAAGGCAATCAACCTACTCAAAGCCTCAGCCATGTTCAAAGTAACTTGATGTTATTAATTGACAAGTTAGAAGTTTCACCAGACAAAATAAAATAGAAACAAAATGAGGTTGGTTGATTCAGCAATTAAGAATATGAACCCACAAACTCACAATTTCCTCACCTAGCAGAAGTCACTGACAAATTAAACTAACTGAAATGCAAAATATTAGTAACAATAGGCAAAAAATCTGAAAATGTCATTTCTTCTTCGATGGTCCCAAATATTTGTACAGTTTAAAAATATCAATTAATGGATTTTTCTGTACAATTATTTTTATCAACAAGAAACAAGAATTATAGAGTTCTTTGTAGCCATGTTAATTTACAGACAACTCACATGATGCTGATCCTTGGTATATGGAAGAAGTCTTTCTGAGAGTGATTTAAGCAATACCACGTCCAGACACAAACTCTTATGGTCTGATAATGGGAGAATCTGAACCCAGAAATCAAGAGCCAAAGAGGAACAAAAAATCTCAGGTGGAAAGCAATTATCCAAATGATTTGAAGAACATTTGCAGGAACTTGTCAACATTACAGATCCCTAGATACTTGGATATAACATTGACTTAGATGTAAGTTTATTTCCAAGTAATTTTTTTCCACCTCAAATCTTTCTGAAAGCATCTGCAAAAATTTAAATATGTCAATAACCCAAATATTAATCTAAAAAAAGAATTTTTTCCATGACTCTGACTCAAGTTAAAATAATAAGCTTTTTTCCTTGAGAAGGAAGATAAAAAGCTTGCCTTATATATATCTTTGCATTCATTAGCTACTTTGTGGGACTGATTAGAAGTACCCTCATAATCCAAAGATAAAGCCATGGTTACTCCTGGAATTCAAGGTTAAAAAGGATTAATAATATAACTAAATGCCTGGACAACAAAACTTACATACAATTAATGTAAAAGAAATAATAAAATCCCTAGTAATAAGCAACTTGTGAGGTGTTTTTAAGCCAACAAGATATGGTGTTCCTTCAAGAGGTTGAGTCTGGTGGCTTTGAATTAAAATTTATGATGTCATAAGAATTCCTGCTGGAATGGTCCATTTTGGGCTACGGATCATGAGCAAGGGGGAGGAGGTGTAGTTCTGGCTATCTCTCACTCTCTTCAAAGATTTGCAGTGGATCATGCGTTAGATCTTAATAATAGCTACATAAAATATATTTAGTGACAAGCCTATTGGCTTGCATCACTATGACATTCCTCACATTCATACTCTGAAGCTCCTCCGTTGTTTTAGCATTTATGTACCTGACCAATACTTGAGCTTTCTGAAGCTTATCCTCCCTGAGAATGGGTTTCACAGCTACATTAACTTTAACACCTTGCTTCCTGTGATGCAACAACATGATTAGTTTGAACAATTTATCATTGGTACAGTTATGTTATCCAATAACATACCTTGAACCTCAGGATTATAAGATTAAAATAATGTATTTATAGACCATGTAACTAAAATAGAATTTTGAGTACTAAGACTGAATTCAACCAGTCATAATTTGTGAAAAATGTTGGGTTTGTTGAATGTTACATGCTTTCATATTAGCAAATACCTATAGTAGTAGACAATATTATTCCAGAACCCCTATTTGATATTCACAGGTCAAGGCATGTTTCTTTATTATTTCAATTCATAGAACTCTTACCATGCATAAATGACATTTGCAGTTTGTTGAACCAGCGTTTCCTGACAATGGAAGTAACATGTCAATCCAAAGCAACCACACAAACCACACTCTATAGACGAATTATAATATAATGCAATCGCATCTCTCAAATAAATAGTTCTACAAAATTTAATTTCCTAATGATTCGAAAATGACTCGAATGCACAACTCAGCTAAGGTCAAGAACCATCTTGTAAATTTTTCAATCAGATCTATAAAAAACTCTATTTAAAAGGTAATTTGGATTCTCTTTTCAGACGAAGGATAAGTTTGTACAGTGAAAAAATAATGTCTTCTCCACTTACATTTTCTCAAAATAGAGACAAGCTTGAGCTACTTGCAGACAAACAATAAATAAAGGCCACGGTCCCACAATTAAATCCAGACATATGACAACATGGTCCCACAATTAAATCCAGACATATGACAAATGATGTTTGGAGAAGAATCAATGCCCAATAAATAAAGGCTGCTGAAGATTTCTTCAATGGAATTTTATCTGGGGCTTCTGATACCTGTGCTAGGAAGAGTTTCTATACATACAGTGACTTCATTACTGCAGCCCATGCCTTCTCTAGCTTTGGCACAACTGGGACCTCCGATGACCAAAAGAGAGAAATTGCTGCTTTCTTCGCCAACGTCGCTCACGAGACTAGCAATGCGTTTCAAATACTTCATGTTTCTATAAACATATGTTGAATATGATCTCTAAATATTTAGAATTGATGATTTCATTTAAGAATTTGTAGGTCTTGGTAATTGATTGTTTATCTATTTTGACAATATAATGACTAAATGACAGGTGTGTGTTACATCGAGGAGATAAACAAAAGTAGTTACTGTGATTCCAGTAATACACAATATCCATGCGCATATGGAAAGTAGTACTATGGGTGTGGCCCCATACAACTGTCATGGTATGTATATTTCTGTATATATCTGTCTATGTTATGAATTTTCTTTTCATGGTATCTATTGAAATTGAATTGAATGTTTGGTAATGGGGACCAACTGTTTGCTTGTTGTATGTTTGCTGTCACATAGTATTTTACAACATAGCCAAGCAATCAATCAAGGGATATCTATTATGCAAAAATTTCCAGGGACTTTCCACTCAGCCTCATCCTTTATCCCATGATATTAGTTTGGGGCAGACCATAGTGGAAACCTATTGGAAAGCTTCAAACTCCATTGCCTTGGACTCTCACCAGTGAACCAAGAACCTGGTGACATTATCATGTTTTTATGTCTACATGCAAATGCCACATGGATAATTTGACTAATGTCCTACAACCTTTATTATGCTTTTAAAGAATCCGATCTGTAAAGTACTCCATTCATTATTTATAGATTCAATTACACATATCCCCGCTTCATCTACACAGATTGAATCTACAAATAATGAATTTGGTTTAGTTTTTGCAGAGATGAATTTGGTGCCAATATGTTTTCATAAAATTTTGACTGAAATTGCAGTGTATTAAGAAACTATTTTAAAGGCAACCTAGTAGTACTAGTAGGTTGCAGCGTTAACAACAGAACTAAAGGGCGTGATAACTCATTCTGCTCCCCTTTGACCGGTTTTTAGTTTTGATGGACTAAGATCTAATATTCTTCGAAATCAAAGAAACACTTCAACTAAGAATCCAATTTTACTCCTTATAATCAACCAGCCAGTTATTTATAATTATATTTGATAAAATCTACTCTCCCATATTGAGAGACTTTAAAAACCTTCCAACTTTCCAATGGTACAGTATACTCATTAAAGCACTGGTGAAAAGACTTTAAGAGAGTTTATATATATATATTATATATATATATATATATATATATATATATATATAACAGGATTCATAACAAGTTGGCCACGTTGGGTGTGAAGAGGTCTCACCACCTCTCACATGGAGAACATGGTCTTGCACGCCTGAGCATTTCATCTCCATTAATCTAATAATAATAATAAGATGTCAGCTGATTTAAATTTTCTAGTGAGACGAAGAAGGCAAGAGAGGAATCATAAAACCTTTCATGGAATGAGGGGAAGGGAAGGGTGGGTGAGCCAATCCATTTTCCATTTCCCAAGCCAAGCGAAAGCAACAACATCCTTTTCCATATTTATATTCTAATAATTAAGATTAGGTGTTCTTTCTCTTTATGGTTTTTACCTCCGGTTTAGGGTTTGCACATGGCCACTCTAACGTCGCGCTTGAATTCCCGCAGACGATGATGGGATTAGGGTTACTGCATGCCTACCCAAGCTTCGAAGTCTCCCGTTCAAAGTCGCTAGTATCAACCGCCACTTCCCAATTTTCCTGTTGTTTTTATAAACGTAACCTTCTTTTGGGTAAGCTGACATTCACCTCCACTTCTTGAACTCTCGGAGTAACAGTATTTCTCAATTGACAAACCTACAATTTTTTCTGATTTCTCCGTCTGATCCAGTATGCACACTGATGTTGGCCATCTTGACCATAAAAGTGGGAGAGTCTCTGGAGAACGCATAGGGAAAGTTGATTTCTCTGTCTGATCCAATATGTACTTGAGCTTTCTGAAGCTTATCCTCCCTGAGAATGGGTTTCACAGCTCCGTTAACTTTAACACCTTGCTTCCCATGATGCAACAACAGGATTAGTGTGAACAATTTATCATTGGTACAGTTATGTTCTCCAGTAACATACCTTGAACCTCAGGATTATAAGATTAAAATAATGTATTTATAGAACCTGTAACTAAAATAGAATTTTGAGTACTAAGACTGAATTCAACCAGTCAGAATTTGTGAAAAATGTTGGGCTTGTTGAATGTTACATGCTTTCATATTAGCAAATACCTATAGTAGTAGACAATGTTATTCCAGAACCCCTATTTGATATTCACAGGCATGTTTCTTTATTATTTCAATTCATAGAACTCTTACCATGCATAAATGACATTTACAGTTTGTTGAACCAACATTTCCTAACAATGGAAGTAACATGTCAGTCCAAAGAAAAAACACAAACCACACTCTAAAGATGAATTATAATATAATGCAATTGCATCTCTCAAATAAATAGTTCTACAAAATGTAATTTCTTGATGATTCGAAACAGTGACTTGAATGCACAGCTCAGCTAAGGTTCTTGAATGTAATTTCTTGTAAATGTTTCAATCAGATCTATACAAAACTCTATTCAAAAGGTAATTTGGATTCTCTTTTTCAAATGGAGGATAAGTTTGTACAGAGAAAAAATAATGTCTTCTCCACTTACGTTTTCTCAAAATAGAGACAAGCTTGAGCTACTTGCAGACAAACAATAAATAAAGGCCATGGTCCCACAATTAAATCCAGACATATGACAACATGGTCCCACAATTAAATTCAGACATATGACACATGAAATTTGGAGAAGAATCAGTGCCCAATAAATAAAGGCTACCGAATATTTCCTCAATGGAATTTTATCTTAGGCTTTTGATACCTGCGCCGGGAAGATTTTCTATACATACAGTGACTTCATTACTGCAGCCAATGCCTTCTCTGGCTTTGGCAGAACTGGGACCTCCGATGACCAGAAGAGAGAAATTCCTGATTTCTTCGCCAACATCGCTCACGAGACTAGCGGTGCCTTTCAAATACTTCATGTTTCTATAAACATATGTTGAATATGATCTCTAAATATTTAGAATTGATGATTTCATTTCAGAATTTGTAGGTCTTGGTAATTGATTGTTTATCTATTTTTACAATAGAATGACTGAATGACAGGTTTGTGTTACATCAAGGAGATAAACAAACACGATTACTGTGATTCCAGTAATACACAATATACATGCACATCTGGAAAATAGTACTACGTGCGTGTCCCCATACAACTGTCATGGTATGTATATTTATGTATATATCTGTCTATGTTATGAATTTTCTTTTCATGGTATCTATTGAAATTGAATTGAATGTCTGGTAATGGGGACCAACTATTTGCTTGCTGTCTGTTTGTTGTCACATAGTATTTTACAACATAGCCAAGCAATCAATCAAGGGATATCTATTATGCAAAAATTTCCAGGGACTTTCCACTCAGCCTCATCTTTTATCCCATGCTATTAGTTTGGGGTAGACCATCATGGAAACCTGTTGGATAGTTTCAAACTCAGTCGCCTGGGATTCTCACCAGTGAACCAAGAACCTGGTGACATCATCATGTTTTTATGTCTACATGCAAATGCCACATGGATAATTTGACTAATGTCCTACAACCTTTCTTATTCTTTTAAAGAATCTGATCTGTAAAGTGCTCGAGTCATTAGCTATAGATTCAATTACACATATCCCCATTTCATCTACACAGATTGAATCCACAAATAATGAATTTGGTTTAGTTTTTGCAGAGATGAATTTGGTGCCAATATGTTTTCATAAACTTTTGACTGAAATTGCAGTGTATTAAGAAACTATTTTGAAGGAAACCTAGTAGTACTAGTAAGGAGCAGCGTTAACAACAGAACTAAAGGGCATGATAACTCATTTCACTCCCCTTTGATCGGTTCTCTTTCAAGGAGACTGATATATATTATTTTTGAAAGAAGGAGAGCACAACGCATTAATTCATCAAGTTACCCGTAAATTTGAGTTCTGAAACCCATAGATTTATATATGTTGTCATATGGATGGAATGATGAGGGTGGATACAAAATGTATGCTGATGAAAAGCCCGAACCTGCATAATCAAAGCTATCCCTATTACAGTTCCTATCAGAAGTAAATGGCACCAAAATAGGCAACCCAGTGCCCACGAGGTTAGTTGCAATTTCGACTGGAAATACATGGTCATATACTTTCTGCTTTACAATTTAATGTCCTTGGTATACAGATAACTAGACATTTGGAAACGTGCAACCAGATCAGGCTTTGATGGGTACAATGCAGTAGTTTACAGAGTGATTAGGCTTAGAATTCCTGTGCATCAAGATCAGGTTTTGATGGGTACAACGCAGTAGTTTACAGAGTGATCACTGCCTGTGCAAGATTCAGATAACAAGGGTTTTGTAGATAGTTTACAACCTTCACCGCCACATAACGGAGGAATCTCTCGCCAAATCATTGATTAAATCTTGTTTTTTCGACTAGATTGCCCAGGTCAACTAGGGTATCACTCTCCCTATAATCCATGCTTCAGTCTGAATATGAGAGGGCTTTATCCATCAGATTCAAAAACTTGCATGGAAGAGACTGTCTCAGGAGACACAAAATAATAGGTTGTGAGCGGATCACAGTTTGTTAAGAGCATATCGCACAAGTGAAATGTAGAAAACTTAAATATGAATCTTCAAATGGCATAGGAATTACACCATGTTTGTGAAGAGTTTGTTGCACCAGATCTGAGGAAATTTGCTGAGAAAATGCTACAGTCAGCATATTACTGAGATCATGGACTGAAGGGTTTAAAGAAAGATTGAATTCAACTTGATCATTGCAACTGAAATGAAATCTGAGGAGGAGATCGTTGGGAAGAGATTGATTACTACACCAGATCTACACCAATATTCTTTAAAGCTTGAAAACACTGCATATTAAGTTAAACCTACCGCTCTTCACAAAAATATAGATTTGTAGAGAAAGATAATAGATAGATAAATTAAATGTTGATACCAGTGCTGCTAAATATTGATCTGGAACCTGTCAAACAACAACTGGATATGGAACCACTGAGCTGCTTGCTCTACCCGGTCAACCTAAAAACCCTAGAGCCCATAAAAACGAACCATTAATACCTAGACAAAATAACCTCATACAAATGTATAAAAGAATGAATGTGAAGCATGGAAACTGCACTTACAGGTTGTATAGATAACTGAGAGAGTGCTTGGGAGGGTCCAATTGAGTCAACCAGGAATATAGTATAGCTTGCTCACGTAGAGCTTTTTAGTGTTGCTTAAGTAATCCATGAAGATGTGTGAGATCATCATTGGTAGTTGAAAACCCTTGGACCTGTGCTAGCATGGCATCCATGGAATCCATTTTCCCTTTTGTTGTTTGGCTCCAATGGATTTTATTTCAGTTGGATGTCTTTTATCCTCGGCTCCCCGCGGGGCTATAAAAACCAGATCCCTCACTTACTTTTGATGATATTGGGGAATAATATTTTCTCTATTTGGTAGTTAAAATACCTATTAACAACTTTATTTTATTTATATATACACAATTTTGGTGGTTCATAAAAGATATTTTAACAAAATTATATTTTTATTTTTAAATGGGTTTTTTTAATGATTCAATTTTGAATTAAAAATAAATAAAAAAAATTGTATTTATGTTTTATTTTCTCTATTTGGTAGTTAAAATACCTGGTAACAACTTTATTTTATTTATATATATACAATTTTGGTGGTTCATAAAAGATATTTTAACAAAATTATATTTTTATTTTAAAATGAGTTTCTTTAATGATTTAATTTTAATTAAAAATAAATAAAAATTTGTATTTATGTTTTATTTTATTTTATATAAATATGTAATAGTAACTTGTATTAAAAGTGGGTGGAAATCTTTACAATATTTTTAAAAAAGTTATAATTTTATAGAATTATATTGTATACAAAATATTCTTAATTTTTTTATCACTATAGTGTATGATTGGGGTGGAGTAAGAGTAATTAGCGATATTGTCACTAGGATGATTAGTGCTTTAACATAGAGGATTGTGCTTCACATTTTTTAGTATTGTTAAATAAATATTTTTTGTCTTATGGTATGTAAGATCACTTATTATGTATTTTTTAAGGCTATATTTATAATGGTATTTATTAAAGGCTTAGATCTTGGGTCTCTACGTTAATACAAGCTTGATCTTTCCAATAAACACATACTATCATATCTTACGAAGTGAATAATTGATATTGTTGTAAAATTAACATTGCTTGTATTTGTTAGATTGGTTTAATAAAAAAGTCTCTCTTTGTCATGGAAGTCTACATAACCAAGCTTACATCTACTTTAGTTTAAAGGAGGAAAAATAAGTTCTTTATTTTCCATAGAACCAAGCTTACCTTTACTTATTCTAATAGAGGAAAAATAATTGGTTCTTGTATAGATAGAGATTTTTCCTTCCATCATATTTCATGTATAATAATTTTTTTAACGAAGAATATTCATGAAAAGAAACTATAAGTTCAATTAGAAATGGATTTGCAAGCAATAAAATGCTTATTGCAATCTGTAAATATGTTCTTTCTATGTGGTTTAGTGCTCATATGGAAATGTTTATAGTATGTGGCATTCCTAGAAAAGAACTCAAACCTTATGCCATGTGCATGTGCCATGTGCCCCTTGGATCCATTGAACCTGAAACTGACAAAACACCCAACCATAGCTCTCAAAATTTTCGTGCTTAGTTCCCGCATATGCCTATACTTACCAAACAATAGATATTATAGTATATTAATATATTAACTATATAATATATATATATTAGCATATTATATATTTACTATAAATTGGTATTTTTTTGCAAGGAAGGGACCCAAGGGGAATTTAGAACTTTGTGAACTCAAGCACAAAGGAAACCATGATGAATGGATGTACATGGAGAATTAATGAAGGTTGTGAAATTGACAATTTTTAGTGAACATGACGCAAAATACATGAACTTACCGACAATTTAATAGACTGTCGAGAGGGTCAAACAACAACGGTTTTATATTTTACTAAATTTTAACAATGGAAAATTACAATTTTGTAAGGGTCTCTGAATCCATCTGTAGTGTTAAAATTTAGTAAATTATGCAAATTCATTGTCAAAATTGTATTTTTCCATTGTTGGAGTGACACAACTAAAAATGGCCAAATAGATGACCATGTTAAGATTTAATATGCTAAGACAGAAAATAGCAGCATTGCATTCCATTTCACAATAATAGCATATACAGGATCACTGAAGAAACAACAAGCACAGCATAAACACAAGAGACACAAATTTATCCTGGGAAACCCTCATGGGGTAGAAAACCCAGTAAAGCTTCCTCAATATAGATGACTAGCAATATACAAAGATGTAACCCTGAGCATAAGCTCCTCCTTCTCCATAGCAGACCTCTTCTCCACAAGTGCGTCACTCTCAAGTGAGTGAGTGTGTGTATTAAATGAGGAATACACCTCCTCTATTTATACACTACTCCGACTTGTCTTTTACACAAGACATGTAGGCTCGTATTTAACCAATGGGTTAAATACCCCACTACAACTGACTGGGCCGACCCCTCTAGGGTGGTCTAATAACCCTTTGACCCGCATAACACATACAGGGCCGACCCCCACTAGGGAAGTCTAATAACCCAAGTTACCACATTCCGACGAAGGAATAAACATCTCCGGATATATAATAAGATCTTCAAGGAGGAATGAAACATCTCCAGAATAATAAAGTACAAATATAATCTTCTTTGAAGTTACAATATCTCAACACTCCCCCTTAACGAGAAGGATATTATAATAGCATCTGGATGAGCAAGGAGTCACCAACATCATACATGATACATCTATAAATCATTGGAAGATTTCTCAACATCATCAGTAACTCAAGCAGTTACTAGAACATCTTCAATACTGGAACATCAACATCTTCAGTACTGAGTCTTTATCTTCTGTAGCACTTCGAACAGCTACAACAACATCAACATATGGATCCTCATGATCATCAGCATCGTCATCATACGATCATCAGCATCGGGATCATCTCTATCTACAGCATCTGGATCATCTCGATCTACAGCATCTGGATCATCACGATCTACAGCATCTGGATCATCTCGATCTACAGCATCTAGATCATCTCGATCTACAGCATCTGGATCATCATGATCTACAGCATCAGGATCATCTCGATCTACAGCATCTAGATCATCTCGATCTACAGCATCTGGATCATCACGATCTACAGCATCAGCATCTGGATCATCTCGATCTACAGCATCTAGATCATCTCGATCTATAGCATCTGGATCATCTCAATCTACAGCATCTGGATCATCACGATCTACAGCATATGGATCATCTGCATTAGTATCCACACTAATATATCTATCATCAAAACATGTATTCTCACTAATACATCTATCATCAATAGCATGTATTCTCACTAATACATCTATCATCAAAAGCATGTATTCTCACTATTACATCTATCATCAAAAGCATGTATTCTCACTAATACATCTATCATCAATACATAGCAGCATACCCTGCAACACACACGATCATATTACAGGATGATCAATCCCGCTCTCTTTAGGACATAGGTCCATGGATGATACAATCCAGATCAAGTTCCAGGATGATCAGTCCTTATCACTTTAAGACAAGCCTCATGTCTAGGGATGATGCAATCCCGATCAAGTTCTAGGATGATCAGTCCTTATCACTTTAAGACAAGTATCATGTCTAGGGATGATGCAATCCCGATCAAGTTCCAGGATGATCAATCCTTATCACTTTAAGACAAGTCTCATGTCTAGGGACAATGTAATCCCGATCCAGTTCCAGGATGATCAATCCTTATCACTTTAAAACAAGTCTCATGTCTAGGGACGATGCAATCCCGATCCAATTCTAGGATGATCAGTCCTTATCACTTTAAGACAAGTCTCATGTCTAGGGATGATGCAATCCCGATCCAATTCCAGGATGATCAGTCCTTATCACTTTAAGACAAGTCTCATGTCTAGGGACGATGCAATCCCGATCTAGATCCAGGATAATCAGTCCTTATCACTTTAAGACAAGTCTCATGTCTAGGGATGATGCAATCCATATCTAGTTCCAGGATGATCAGTCCTTATCACTTTAAGACAAGTCTCATGTCGAAGGACGATGCAATCCTGATCCAGTTCTAGGATGATCAGTCCTTATCACTTTAAGACAAGTCTCATGTCTAGGGACGATGCAATCCCGATCCAGTTCCAGGATGATCAGTCCTTATCACTTTAAGACAAGTCTCATGTCTAGGGACGATGCAATCCCGATCCAGTTCCAGGATGATCAGTCCTTATCACTTTAAGACAATTCTCATGTCTAGGGACGATGCAATCCCGTCACATACATTTTGAACCTAGTTCAGGGACGATGTAGTCCTATCTTCAATTCTCGGAGACACCTGTCTACGGCTCACTTTAGGACAGAAGTCCAGGGATGATCCAATCCTTTTTCTTTCTCGGAGACACCTGTCTATGGCTCACTTTAGAACTTGAGTTCAAGGATGATCCAATCCTATCATGTCCACCAAGGACTTCATTCTCGGAGACATCATGTCTATGGCTCTCTTTAGAACTTGAGTTCAAGGATGATCCAATCCTATCATGTCCACCAAGGACTTCATTCTCGAAGACATGTATCTATGGCTCTCTTTAGGACTGAAGTCCAGGGATGATCCAATCCCCTCATGTCCACCAAGGACTTCATTTTCGAAGACATACATCTACGGCTCTCTTTAGGACTGAAGTCCAGGGATGATCCAATCCCCTCATGTCCACCAAGGACTTCATTTTTGAAGACATACATCTACGGCTTTCTTTAGGACTGAAGTCCAGGGATGATCCAATCCCCTCATGTCCACCAAGGACTTCATTTTCAAAGACATACATCTACGGCTCTCTTTAGGACTAGAGTCCAGGGATGATCGAATCCTCACATGTCCACGAAGGACTTCATTCTCGAAGACATCTGTCTACGGCTCCTTTTAGAACATGTGTTCAAGGATGATACAATCCCCCTTCTTTCTCGGAGACACCTGTCTACAGCTCCTTTTAGAACATGTTTTCAAGGATGATGCAATCCGCTTGTCACCTTAGACCTTGTCTAAAGACCATCCACCAACCTCTCTATCGGCATCACCAATATAGGTATCCACATCATCGACCTCACTGTCGATGTGGGCAATCTCATCACAAGTGATCACATCGCTCCCCCTTTCGAGGAGGGTCCTTCTGAACTATTTTAAGTTTGTCTCGGAAAACTTTACTTGAGGTATAGGTTTGGTTAGTACATCGGTAACTTGTTACAAATTCGAACTTTAATTCTTTTCTGCACCATATCTTGTATATAGAAATGTCAGATCTCTATGTGCTTTGACTTATCATGGAATACTAGATTCTCTGCCATTTTGGTACAACTCTGTTTGTCACATAAGATCATAGTTGGGTCCATTCTAAAGCCATACCGCTTCACAACTAGCAGAGCAAGCAGCCATATATTCCGCTTGTGCTGAGAGCTTCACTAGACTGCTTCCAGCTAAACCACGAGATCATGGCTAATCCCAGACAATAACATCCTCTCGATGTGTTCTTCCTGTCTGATACACTTTCTACCCAATCAACATCTGTGTAGCCATCTGAAGTCATGATCTCCAAGATAGCATAGATCAAAGTCTATCGTGTCCTTTAGATACCTCATCACATGCTTTGCAACTATCAGGTGAACACATCTAGTTTCCACTAGATACTGACTCAAGGTGTTCATAGAAAAGCATATATCTGACCTAGTATTTGTTAGATACATCAATGACCCAATAATTTGTCTGTACAGAGTTATATACACTAACTCTTATGAGTCATTCGCTAACAGCTTCAAGTTGGAATCCATGCGAGTGGTCATTCCAACATATCAAGTCCTTTTAATATTTCTCGGCATACTTTCCCTGGTTGAGAAAGATTCCTTCTGAGCCTTTCCATACTTCCACACCTACGAAGTAATGCATCAATCTGAGATCTTTCATTTTCATTTCTGCAGCCATCTATCTGTGCCATCTCTTGTCAAATGGGTCTACTGATATAAGCCTCAACGTCATTCGAACTATGTGTTGAGTTCCTTCTTGCATCCAGTTCATCTGTGTATAGAAACCATATTCAACCTTGTAGCAAAGGTTGTGATCCACATCACCCATTAAGATCATCAATTGACTATCGATCTTGGGTACCCATACAGAACCCGATTCACACTTATTCTTTAATTACACCATTAAGAAGATGGTCTTATCTAGTCACTTGGAGCAAATATCTCGTCATGATTCTCTTCCTCTTTCTAAGAGAATCTTCTAGCCACGAGCCTTCTATATTTTGTTTGATTTGTAAATCTTCTTGTTGAACATACATCATTTGTTCGGTGTTCATCATTCTTCATGATCTTTCCTACAAATCAAAATTAAGTACATGATTAGTAATACTTCATAATCATGAAATCATGTTGACATGATAACCTATTATGCATACAGATATCATTTAAATAGTTATGCAACTATCTTGACCAATACTTTGGCACAACACTTTCCCATATCCTGTATGCATACCGTGGCTATCTAGATGCCTTCCATCTCTACTAGAACATACTATCGAGAGTGTGCACAGCTCTCAGCATGTCAGGAAAGAGGTTTCATTCTAGACAAGCAACAATGGAATGTTTGTCCAACTTACCAATCATATGCATATTAGTAGTATACTGTTCAATGCTCTATGAATGTTTACACTCAGCATGATATATTCTAGGAATACAAATATGCATACAAGCAATATCATTTACTATTTCAAATAAAAACTCAAATACTTATCTTTTATGTTTGTGTGGTTGCCTCTCGCTTGATCTTCTATATGTCTTTTGAACTTCTATTCATTCTGTACCACTGTGCATGCTCAAGTGTGCACTAGTGTCATCCTCATGATCTCATACACAAACATACATTCATTAGTATATTCTCAAAACATTCTAACTCTAAATAATCTTGAATATGTATAGTCATGATCATTAGTATTCAGGGTTTCAAGGAAGTCTTCTTTTACTCATCCATATTCTTGTTTGATCATAGTACCCTTCTGGTTAATTAAATCATCAAGATAAGAGACATAATATGCATAAACCCTTGATTACTAACTTTATGAATAAGCATAACCAATCATACCAAGTATACTTATATAAGGGATCCTAACACAAGGTAAGATTCTAACTTGACATAGGAAAACATACCTGGATTAGTATACCTGCTTAGTTATGTACAACATACCTAAACAATCTCTTCAATGATTTAGAGATCCTGAGCTAGAACCTGCATGTCCCATAGGTTAAGCATAATATAACAAAGTCATACATACCCCGTAAGTAGAACAAAGATTATGAATGAGTCATTGTCTTCATGTTGTCATGGTAATGGAACTTGATTTGTCTTTTGTGATGTACCTATATCTTGTTAGTAGACAACATCAACCTCACACAACACCATAATGCATTAGTACAATCATATAGCCCTAATCAATGAATATCTTCGATCATTCACATGCATTCATACTGTTACTAGGGTGATAAGACAATTCTAACATTAATCAAGATTGTACTAATAGATAATATGAAGACAAACACATCATGAACTTAATCAAGAATCAGATTTCAAGACATCCCTGAACCTCCTTAAGTCATACCTATCGAGACTTCTTGTAGTATTTTTATGTAAGGCCTTAGCCTCAACTCCCCCTGAAACTTGATCTAGAGCTTGATTAGGGTTTTCTAGAGAAACCCTAAAAATTTAGTATTTGACTTTCACACTTCTGAATGGATGGAAGGATGTGTCTTGCTAGCATACTTCAATTTTGAAATCTCCAAAATTTGACCCCTCAAAATTGCGTTCGAAACTTCTGGATCTTCTGGACAGGAACCCGAACTAGGGTTTGATGAAGCCCACCCTTCTGATCAATCAAAAGGTTCGATCCAAGGCTCTAAACTCTTATTTTTCTGTGGAGCATTCAGCCGTGGATTCTGATTCCAAAAATTCTAACTTTCTCTGAAACCCTAAATTCCGGAAGCCATGAATGAAGGTGCTCCAAAAATAATTCTGTTTTGACAGAAATATGTACCTGATTGTTTTTGCTGTAACTACGAACTTTTCGCTCCACAGGGTCTGAAATTTTTTTTTTTGGTAGCCTGACCTGTCATCTTTCCATCCCGACAGGTCTGACCTCAATTGGAGTTTCTGAGAGAGAGTTATGCCAAGTGTCGCGACGTGACCTGTTTATGGGATAAAACACGAGAGAGAACTTGTACGGCATGCCACGTGTCACTGGTTCAACTTCTGCCTCTAAAAATGTTTCTTGAGATATTACCGTCTGCGTACTACCTATCACTTTTTACGAAATTTCATTTGGAGCTTCCTAGCCCAAGTTATGCCAAGTGTCACAACGTGACCTTTTTATGGGATAAAACAGGAGAGCAAACTTGTACGGCGTGCCACATGTCACTAGTTCAACTTCGGCCTCTAAAAACGTTTCTTGAGATAGTACAGTCTGTGTACTACGTGTCACATTTTACAAAATTTCATTTGGAGCTTCCTAGCCCAAGTTATGACCTTTTTTCCTAGGTCACCTGATTTTGACTGAGATATGGAAGAGGCAGAAACCCTAACTTGTACTGATCATAACTTACAAAGTACAACGAATCCGAGGGTGCCCTTTGGACACAAGATACCTGGAGATGTTATTTATGTCCTCTAAAGGTTTCAGATCCTAAACCTTAACCAAAATGGATTTATGGCGAACGTTCCACGATGACTGGGTTTTGTTTCATAAAACCCGAACCTTCAAATTGTCGTAAGTAATGCAAGTGTCGTAAGTGCCATACCTTGCCTTCCTTCAGGTTAGCTATGATACCATGTTAAGATTTAATATGCTAAGATAGAAAATAGCAGCATTGCATTCCATTTCACAATAATAGGATATACAGGATCACTGAAGAAACAACAAGCACGGCATAAACACAAGAGACACAAATTTATCCTGGGAAACCCTCATGGGGTAGAAAACCCAGTAAAGCTTCCTCAAGATAGATGACCAGCAATATAAAAAGATGTAACCTTGAGCATAAGCTCCTCCTTCTCCATAGCAAACCTCTCCTCCACAAGTGCGTCACTCTCAAGTGAGTGAGTGTGTGTATTAAATGAGGAATACACCTCCTCTATTTATACACTACTCTGACTTGTCTTTTACACAAGACATGTAGGCTCGTATTTAACCAATGGGTTAAATACCCCACTACAACTGACTGGGCTGACCCCTCTAGGGTGGTCTAATAACCCTTTGACCCACATAACACATACAGGGCCGACCCCTACTAGGGAAGTCTAATAACCCAAGTTACCACATTCCGACGGAGGAATAAACATCTCCGGATATACAATAAGATCTTCAAGGAGGAATGAAACATCTCCAGAATAATAAAGTACAAATATAATATTCTTTGAAGTTACAATATCTCAACAGACCAATTGTTGTGTGGTCATTTTTAGTTTAGTTCCTATCCTATGACCAAATTGGTCATTTATCTTGGTCATTTTTAGTTTAGTTCTTATCCCATGACCAAATTGGTCATTTTTAGCTAACTCACTTAAAATTTCTCAATTTTGGTCATTTATCCCTTGAAAAAACTATGGTGACCAATTTTTTTGGTCACGTGGTCACTTATCTCTCATTTTGTACTAGTGGATAACATAAACAGAAAGAGAGATAGATTCAAAACCTTTTCAGACAATCGAAGACCTGGATTTAGACCACCACCATACCGGAAACAAAACAATAGTTTCCCACCCAATAGAGGCTTCAACTGACCTCATGCATGGCCAAATGCACCCCCACCACATGCCAACAGACCAACTTTCAACAAAGGAGCAAAAGCTGCCCCACCAACCATTACTTACTGGAAATGCCAAGGGCCCCACTACTTCAGAGATTGTCCCAACAAGATGGATGGAGTTTTACACAATGTCCAAGCAAATCCGATAGTAGGGGATGTGGCAAGAACACCAAGAATTTATGCCGCACTTGATGGCCGACAAGCAGATCACCAGGCCACTATGGTTGAAATTGAGGGTAAGATCTCAAACATAGCCATTTCAGTTTTGATAGATCCCGGTGCATGCCGAAGCTATGTCTCCCCTAATATTGTCAATACTTGTAAGTTAAACCGAGAGAGTCACGATAAATCATGGCTGGTACAACTAGCCACCGGTCATGAGGGCTTCATTCAATAAACTTCTATCATAGCACATTTGTTCGTGGCATATGAAACAATATCCCTAATCTCACTAAATATTGGAAAATACCTTCCAAAATCATTTTTTTTAACCCCCTCCCAATATGCCTTCCCAATTTAAAAAAACCCCTATTTTCACTAGATATTGTATGTATCAATTTTTTCATTAACATTTTTTATAACCCTTTATATTTCTACCTAATATATTGATATGATACCCCTCTTATGACCCCACATGCATTCTACAATGCACCTTGCTTCTTTCGATGTATATTGTGGATGCACATTACTTCATCCACAATGCAATTACTCAACCACATATGATTATGATTTGCAACATCTAATGGTCTAATGAAGAAATAGGATATCACTTCTTGTATGCCACTAGAGCCAATGCACATAGTACAACATTTAGATTGCATGTTGCAGTTCCCCAATCGCTGACTAAGCCTGTTGTGGGCTAGGTATCCAAGCCCCTAGGGCCTATAACAAGCTCTAGGAGGTTGACTAAACCTCCCAAGGCCTGTAATAGGCACGAGTGGTTGGGTATTCAAGCCCCTAAGGCCTATCAAAATCCTATAATGAGCCCTAGAGTCTTAGAGCCTCCCAAGGCTATTGGTAACAACTGGTTGAGTGTTATTGGTAACAATTGGTTGTTAATGACCACTGTCTCTCGACTATGATCGACTGGAAACCCATTTCACCACAAAACCCCGTGGCCTCAAGCATGCCTCAAGACGCGATTTTCCTGCGTACTGGTAAGCCCAAGCCTTGCCTCAACCTGATTTCTCATCCGAACGTGATCCCGCCATCTCCATTTGGCGGATTTTTGTCAGCCCGCCCATATAAAAAGGACCCCAAAGTATTTTTGTTTTGTTACATTAAATAAAAAAACCTTTTGCCCCTTAATATATAAGAAATATAATTTTTAGGTTTTCATGAATATTTAATACCGCAATATGAATGAACGTGGTGTTATATTGCCTTCTAGTGAAGCCCTTGTGCTACCGGTACCAAGCGGAAAGTCTCTGAACTAGTTAGAACTTGTGAAATAGATTTCAACGGGTTCCCAACTAGGGTGGATTTAAATATCCTACCACTAGGATCGTACGATGTACTTATAGGCATGGATTGGTTGGAATAACATCATGCCCTGCTTGACTACTTGAACAAATCAATTCTACGCATAGATAACCAAGGGAATCAAAGACAGATTCAGGGTATACCTAAGCAAGTTTCTGTAAGACAGATATATGCCTTGCAAGCAAAGAAGTGCATAAGGAAGGGTCGTAAACTCTTTGTAGTCAACATTCAAACCATAGAAGCGAATATGGAACAAAAGACTGAAGACTTCCCAGTCCTTGCAGAATTCAAGGATGTATTTCTCGAGGAAATACTTGGGCTTCCACCCAAACGAGACCTAGACTTCTCCATAGAGCTAACACCCGGGTCAGTACCATCTTCTAAAGCCCCTTACCGCATGAGTCCACAAGAATTAGTGGAGCTCAAGCTTTAGTTACAAGAGTTGATTGAGAAAGGATACATCCGACAAAGTGTGTCCCCTTGGGGAGCACCGATACTCTTTGTCAAGAAGAAGGATAGAACGATGCAGATGTGCATCGATTACTGCCAACTCAACAAGTTGACCACCAAGAACCGCTACCCACTCCCTAGAATTGATGACTTCTTTGACAAAGTTGGAGGAGCAAAGATCTTCTCGAAGATCAACCTACAATTCAGATATCACCAAGTGAGAATCTATGATGAAGACATTAGTAAAACCACCTTTCGAACCTGATATGGTCATTACGAGTTTGTGATGATGCCTTTCGGATTGACAAATGCACCTGCCAACTTTATGTGCATGATGAACAACATATTTAGTAAATACCTAGACAAGTTCGTTCTAGTCTTCATTGACAACATTTTCATCTACTCCAAGAATGAAGAAGTACATGAAGAACACCTCCGAATAGTATTGCAAATATTACGAGAATACCAATTGTACGCTAAGTTTAGCAAGTGTGGTGTCTACAAACCCCATATATAGTACCTAAGTCACATCATTTTTGAGAAGGGGATAGCAGTCGAACCCAAGAAGATTAAAGCCATAGAGGAATGGCCTACACCAACTTGTGTGACCGACATAAGATCATTCTTAGGGTTAGTGGGTTACTACTAGAAGTTCATTGAGAACTTCTCGCGAATTGCTTGTCCTATGATAGCCTTGCAGAAGAAGACAAACAAATTTCTTTGGATGACCAAGTGTGAAGAAAGTTTCCAAAAGTTAAAGCAACTTTTGACTAGTGCACCCATCCTACGAATTGCTGACCCCGATGTGGAATTCGTGGTTTGCACAGATGCAAGAAAGGAAGGGCTCGGTGGATTCCTTATGAAAAATGACTTCACTCTCTACTATGAGTAAAGGAAATTGAAGGAACATGAACATAACTACCCCACGCATGATCTTGAACTAGTCGCCATTATCCATGCCTTGAAGATGTGGAGGCATTACCTCATGGGAAAGAAGTTCCTACTGAATACGGATAACATGAGTTTGAAGTACTTGTTTGAACAACCTGACCTAAATGCTAGGCAGGCCAGGTGGCTAGACTTCCTTAGTGAGTACCACTTTGACCTAAAACACATAAAGGGAAAGGAGAACAAGATCGTTGATGCTTTAATTCGATGATCCCATATGTTATACGAGGTTATGGTAAGTCAAACTGACTCAAATTTGTACAAAAGGATTAGAATGGCATGTAGGAATGACCGATTCTATGTCGAGATCCTTAAAAAGATCCAAGAGGATAGGTTATTCCAACAACAAAAAGAGTATAAGATAGATGAGTTGGTACTGCTATGGTCTAAAGAGAGACTTTATGTTCCAAAAAGCAGAGACATTAGACCTAACATCCTCACAGAGTTCCATCGGAAACCCTATTCAGTGCATCTTGGATATCAAAAGATGATATCAGCAGTGAAGAAACACTTATTTTGGCCTAAACTGAAAGCCAACATAGCCTTATTCATTGCTAAATGCAAGGAGTGTCAACTGGTTAAAGCGGAACACTAGCACCCTTCAGGACTACTGCAACCATTACCCATTCCAGAGTGGAAATGGGAGGTCATCAGTATGGATTTCATCACGGGTTTACCTAAAAGTAAGAGATAGAATGACTCCATCTTTGTAGTCGTAGACAAGTTATCAAAAGCAACACATTTTATACCGGTGAAGTCTACCTACAAAGTTGTTCACATCGCAAACATCTTCCTAAAGGAGATTTTCCGATTGCATGGGATACCCAAGGCAATCATTTTCGATCGAGACACGAAGTTCACTAGTAACTTCTAGAGGGCATTTTTCTTCGATTTGGAGACACAACTACAGTTCAGTACCACGTACCATCCCCAAACCGATGGACAGACGGAACGAGTGAACCAAATCCTTGAGGACATGCTTAGAATGTATGTTATGAACAACCCCACAAAGTGGGAGGATTACCTACACCTCGTAGAGTTTGCTTACAACAATGAATATGAGACCTCTGCCAAGATGAGTCCCTTCGAGGTTCTCTATGGCAGAAAGTGTAGGACACGAGTGACTTGGGATAGTCTGGTAGACAGACTTATGCTTGGTCCCCACTTACTAAAAGACTTGGAGCAACTAGTCAATAAAGTACAACAAAACTTGAAAGAGGCACAAGACCGCCAAAAGAGTTATGCGGATAAGAAAAGAAAAGACAAATATTACCAAGTCGACGAACATGTCTTCTTGAAAGTGAAGGAAAAAAGAAGCTCTTTGAGCTTGGGGCGATGTAGAAAGTTGGCCGCCAGGTTTTGTGGACCCTTTGAGATACTGGCCAAGAAAGGGCCAGTAGCATATGAGTTAGCTTTACCAGCTCATGTAAAAGTTCATAATGTTTTTCATGCATCTTTACTAAAGAAATATGTCTATGATACTAAACATGTGATTGATTGGTCCTTATTATAGGTGGAATTCGAAGGAGAATTCATGGTGGAGCCCCTCCACATTCTGGATAAGGGAGAGGTGCAACTTAGAAGAAGGACCATCACCCAGTTGAAAGTGCAATGGAGGCACTTCGGACTAGAAGAGGCTACTTGGGAAAATGAGGCAACCATGAAAGAGGATTACCCCGCCTTGTTTCATGACTTCATTTCTAGTCCCTAGAAACACTAGGACAGTGTTGTTTTCTAAGCAGGGAGGGATGTAAAATCCCAAATTTTGACTGACTATATTGATGTTATATACTGGGCTTAAAGCCACAACACATATGATTTATTTTGTTATACTGGGCATAATCCCCAATGCACATAATTCATTTCTTTTATAGATATACATATTCGGGCATAGACCCTGACTGATGCAGGCTATTGATATATACTCGGTAGGAAGCCCCAATGTATTTGATTTATGTTTTATCATGAGATTTGGGTACAAACCCTAATATACTGAGATGATTTGTGTTACATACTGTGCAGAGTTATGATATACATGATTGATTTTTATGATGTGTGAGCGTGGAATCTGGAACACATGAATGACCTATCTATTGGGAATAAGCCCTAATGTACATAGAGGATTTTATTATGTATTGGGCGTAAGCCCAGATGTACATAGAGTGTTGGGCATAAGCCCTAAAGCACTCCAAGCTTGATAATGAATACCAAATCCGAGGCCATTTGTATACTCTAGATGTGCTTCACAACCAAATTCTAGTACTATTGTTGAGCAGAATGCTCTGGAATTGCACTAAGCATAACGCCCATGTGAGAGTGTTGAGCCAAATCTCCCAAGAGCACTCGGGGTTTCTTGATATTAAAAGTGTTGAGTCGAGAAGACTCTGAATAGCACTACTACCATTACAATTATTTATTTGGTTAAATGAATCAATTTTATCTCTCATCAATGACTGCGGGAACTACCATGTTAACTGAGGGAATCCAACATGCAAGAAGGACCTAGAGTCACCTAACCTAGCCAACTATCCAAGCTTACCAAAAAGACCTTGTCCAAAAAATTGGACCTTGTATTATCAAAGAGTTATTATGTTATTAAATTAATTAAATCAAAGAGTTATTATGATATTTAATTATTAAATAATCAGACTGGTTATTCATAAAAGAGGGCTCACCTTATGTGTAAATAGTATACATAGAAACTATGCATAGGATATTTCTTTATATTAATATACTTAAATAAAAGATTGTAACTTAAAAATACATCTAGTAGTAACAAAGTAAAAGTCCTAAATAAACTAGGAGTGAATAAATAGTTAGAATATCTTTTACAAATATTATAATTCAAAACTAATACAAAAACTGGAGTTAATATTAAATATTATTATTATTAACTCAACAACTATATTCCAAAAGTTCACCTATATAATAGGGACAAATTCCCAAAGAAAGGAAACTTTTCTTTTCTATCATTATTCTATGGTAAGAGAAGAGAATTTCCACACAGAAACTCAAGAAGCTTTTGAGAACTGAATTGCATCAGCAATCTACCCTAGGTCCTCTATTTTCCTATTGCATTTTGGAACCAGCTCAGGGGGATCCATTAGTGAACCAAGAATGGTTCAGGGTCAAGGTTTGGAGGAACGTGGTAGTCCCAAATTCATTCGGTTCACAGTTACAGGTCAAACAAAGAAGAATTTTATTCCATTAACTGGTTCTTGAGTGTGCAGGTTCTACAAAGGAAAAACAAACTATAGACATCAAGTATGAAAACTACATTTTATTACAGCTAAATAAATTAGGATTTAAATTCAAAAAAAAAGTATTGTGCATCACTTTTATTTCTGCCATTGTATCTTTATTTATTTTTATATGAAGCAAGGGCCATATGGAATGGGCCTCCAGGGTTTAAGAAATTCTAGCTTAGTTCATTAATATCCATGCTTAGAAGTTTATCACAGTTGAACATCACTGCCCTAAAATTTAAGGGATCTAGCAGGGCTAGCATCGCTAGCCTGTGCTATATACTTGCGCAAACAAGACTCATAACACTAAGACTTCTCTAAACCTTTTTAGTAATTTAAATTCATTTTGCCCATGTTAAAATCACCATGGCTCATCAAACTATTATACCATAATTTAAATTATATAAAGATTAAACGTTTAAAGCTTAGTACAAAATGAGAACTTCTAATAAAAACCGTAATCTAATATCTAAATACAAAAAGAGATCTCTGAAAGATTCTTGTCATATCGCTTTTAACATTAGCATCACTTAGGGTATGCACTTCATTATGCAGAACGATACAAGTTCAGGTTTAAGAAAACACAAACCTCATTAAAACCAAGCAAGAGATTAAATCAACAATTAGAGTTAGGGCCTATGAATTTTTCATTGAGAATCTATCCATCTAATCAAACTTTTACAAGTAAAAACGCTTCCAGAATTGGCGTAGAAATTCTTTCCAGATTATACAATTCAGGATATCCTTAAATTAAAATATAATAAATTCATTTAGTATTTGTTTCCATGTTAAAACATTTAGAAAGTGCAGGAATCAGGATCAAATCCTCTGTACATCCCCATAAATCGCAAACCAAACCTCATTGTAGGGATCACACTATAGCATGAGTCGTGGCCATGCCACATAATTATTAAAACCATAAAAGACAGCGATTTCATTTCCAAACGTTAGGGTTCGGTCAGCAAGACAATCAAGAATTAAAATAAACAATAATTCAATTCATACATTTACTCTGTCTCCTGATCAAACGAATTCATACGCCCATATTTCATCATTTGAGTCTTACTCCCTACCTTATTTTTACCAAACCCTGGACTTGCCTGGTCACATGATTCCTGGATTAACGAAGTATTTAAAAATACAAACAAGAATTCTATCAGAAGAAATCGGACCTCCAAAATTCTCAACACATACTTGAGACAAAACAATAGAGACCCTTATCCATTTATAATAAATAAAAACACAAACGTTCAGACTGAGATTTAAATAGACCCCATAAACATCAAAGCTATAACCAAGTGCATTATAATCACAAAAACAACAACATTTGATAATTAAAAACGATAGTATTAAAAATCAAAACCCATCAACACGTTATGTACAGGAAACCAGTTAAGGGCTTCCCCATCCTTACAACAAGAGCAGCTTATTACATAATCGTGGTTGCCTTTAAATGTCCCAAGTTAAAACAATTACAAGATTATACAACTCCAGGAGTACTGAGAGTACAGTGCTAGTTCAGGAGGCAAGTGAAGACCATCTCCTTCAAACTAAAATCTCCATGCAGGCTATTACACAATCAAAACTGTGGGCCATTACATTTTAGAGCATGCCTTAAGTCTGGCCACAACTCATTATTTAAAACCCAACCATTTCTTTTAATTGAAATCCTGATTTAAAAACACTTCATCATAGGGTACTCGAACCAGCAGGAAAACACCATCCTTGAAAGGAGGAGAGAGCTATCAGAAGACCAAACTTACCCAGTCGCCTTAGCTACAAGTATCAGCACGCCCAGCTCGAAATATCCATCACTGAGGGCCCTGCAAATGTCAAACCCCAAAGCAACTAAGGTATATTTTCAAACCGGAGAAATGATAATGAAAACAAGTAAAGGAAAAAAGACGAGTTTGGTGGCCACAGAGTTTACCTCTTAAGTTCGTGTCACTAGCAATAAGCAGGTCGAGCCTGCCATGGATGCCTCCAAGGCTTGGAGCGCTTCGCTTCCCTCCTCTACCAAAAGAAAACCAACAAATGTGATTTCGCAGTAATGGCATTCAAGCCTTAGGGTTAAAACTCTTAATGCCATCCAGTTGTATCCAATTCGCTTGGGTCTCCATTAAATGCACTACCAACTCCCCCACACATTGGTTCTTACCCATTTTTGTATAGTTAAGTGCTCTTTTCTACCATGTATTGATTTACTCTTAACTATTGACTAAAAGAATAATAACACATCCACATTTGGTGACATCAATTCTAGGAAACAAATCCTATGTAGTTTTATGCATACCTACAAAGGCCATAAAGGAATAAAGCTTTAGCATGATTGCTAAGTAAGTTTGTCCTACGCTGCCAGATCCATCCCTTCATACATGAGAATGTCTATTTAATATAGTGATGTAACTAGATAACCGACTAATCCATTAAAATAAATCACATAGTTACAACTTGTAAGGGAACAACATAAGGAATTCATTTAGATAACCAATTGATCAATCTACGAAGATGTAGCCATCAACCGAAGAGGTTCGTGTAGACATAAAACAAATTACATCGCTTGTGCAGAATTGTAAAGTAAATACCAAACATAATTAATGAATCCAATAGCTATTCATGGACAGAAGTACCACACATCATACATTATACAATTATGATCATCTAAATTCTATAAGCATTTTCCCAGTGGTGAAGTTAATCTATTAAACATCTAGATGAAAGGTAGTATTATGACGTACAAGAAATTTTTTAAATTTTTATAGTGAGGATCATTACAGATATGCTCACTAAAGTCTTGACAAGAGACAAGCAAGAACTTTGTAGAAGATTGGTTGGCTTAGGAATAACCTGATGTATAGCTTGATAAACAACATGCTTGAGCCTCCATTTGATTTCAAGTGGGAGAATGTTAGAAGGTGAAACCAAATTCCGACGATTATCAGCCAGCTCACCCATTCGTTTCCAACTGTGTCTTCTTAATCGGTTCGTAGTCAGAATAGTGATCGTTGTATTAAATGAGCATAGGCTTCTCTATGAAGCCAATTTCTCCACCGACAACCATGGAAAAATCTAGATGCTTTGAATTCTATAAATTATTGATTGTAATATTAATTTTGGTGTGGTTATATTGTAGTGAATGGATGTGCTAGTTGAGCCGGTGGGGTGTACAAAACACTGAAGTGAAGTAACCAAAGTTTCTGCCCAAATTGTGAGAGTTTCTCTCAACGCGTGTGAATGCATTTGCTCAGTGTATGCTTTGTTCTGAGTCCTTCATGGACTTGTATGTTTGTTATTAAAATTATTGTGTATTTGTCTTGGGAATATTGTCAATAGATTTTTCTTTTCGGTCAATTGGTATTGTCTGCTGCATATTGTCATTACAGTTACCCTGTATGTGAGCTGTTGATATCTCTTTTGTTAAAAATTATTGACTACTAGGAACTCTATTGAACATGGGTCTTCAAACTCACAGTTGAAGACAGAAGAACAAGGGATCGATATTTCCTCTACGCATAACAATTGGTCTTTGTAGATATTGCTTTTTTTTTCATAGGAGAAGAAATAGATTTGGCAACAAGAATATGGGGTAACATGGTGCTTGAAAATCTAAAAGAAAAATGTCTTCTGGAGGTAGTAGTAGAAGACAAGAATGTATTTGAGGACAACATTTTAGATAGTGCACATAAGATTAAAATGCATCCCAATAGGATTAAAATGCATGATCACATTAGGGATTGCAACTGAAGTATCGATGCCCCGCCGTCTTTGTGGCATTACCCACACCATTGATGATTTGT
Organism: Larix kaempferi; assembly: GCA_027924585.1. Taxonomy (NCBI): domain Eukaryota; kingdom Viridiplantae; phylum Streptophyta; class Pinopsida; order Pinales; family Pinaceae; genus Larix; species Larix kaempferi. The sequence goes on from BSBM01000014.1 coordinate 1,089,885, forward strand.
ATGATTTGTTGGAACAATCGTCAAGTGTAAGTGCTTCAATCATTTAACTTTTGCGTTTGGCTTTAAAGATGATGTTTAGTTTCTTTTAGGTTCAATATAAAGAAAGATATAGAAATGTATAATTTTGATCAATGAACAGGTAATCACTGAAGTGTGTGGAATCAAGATGGTTGATAGCTCATGTTGGTGGTGGGATTCTTACATGTTCAAGACGAATCGAAATGATTTGTTAATGAACACCATGGAGAATTAAAAAACACGACAAGAAAATCCATCTTTTAGCACCACAAATTAGCACCACTTATATGTTGTGGTGTTAAGGTGGTGGCATTAGCACCAATTACAATTTTGTGGTGTTAAGGTGGTGGTATTAGCACCAATTACAATTTTGTGGTGTTAAGGTGGTGGTATTAGCATCACTTACATTTTGTGGTGTTAAAGTGGTGCCATTAGCACTACTTATATTTTGTGGTTTTAAGATGGTGCTAAAGTTTGTTAATATTATTGGAAATTGATTTTTTCATCATATGTGTTAAGAGAAATGTCATGTTGGCAAGTACCATAAAGTGGTGCTAAGCTATCATTGTCACATGGATATGTACAAGTAGGATATAATTGTGAGGTTTTGCACCATAAACTCAACAAGTTACAAATAATTATTTTGTAAATAATTTAATTACATTTTTTTCATTCAAATAAATGATAAATGATGAAGATAATTTATGAATTTTTGCACCACAATCACAACAAACTCAATTATTTATTTTTATATTATTTAAACAAATAGATAGGCGCAATCTATTTATGAGGCTTAGCACCACAAGCACAAAGTTCACAACTAATTATTTTGTGAATAATTCAATTCAATTATTCATTTTTAATAGTATCTAAACAAATAAATACATAGGACATTTAATATTGACAAATAATTAAAAAATAATAATTTATTATTATTGTAAAGTAGTATTAAAAGTTATTCAAATTGAAATTTGATTATTCAATTGAGAATATTGATCTTCTTGAATTTTTTGGTGGACATTAATATCATGATTAGGTTATTAACACAAGGCATGGATCTCAAATCCATGGACATGGTCAAGGGAAAATGATCTACCTTGGGCCCTCAAAATAATTAGTTCATAAATAACTCAATCCAATTATTAAATTTTAATATTATTTAAGCAAATATATACCTAGGATTCTTAATATTGACAAATAATTAAAGAAAACAATTTTTTTTATTTTTTATTATTATAAAATAGTGATAAAAGTGATTTGAATTGAAATTTGATTATTTGATTGAGTATATTTTATTGGTCTTACTAAATTTCTTGATGGATATTAATATCATTATTAGGTTTTGAGCACAAGGAATGGGTTTTAAATTCTTGGACATGATTTGAAGGAGGAAACCTCTACCTTGGGCACTAAACGAAGATTTTAGGAATCTATGACAATGTCATGTTCCCAATTTTGGCCTAAGGAAAATTGGCCATGGTCACCTACTCAATATTCATAAAAATTTAATATGGTGGCTAAAATAATTAAATTGCCTAAGTAAAATTATCCTAAGGTTCTCAAGAATAATTATCATGGGATAATTTGGCCACATGAGACCCCCTAATTTGAGTTTGCAAGCAAAAATAGCCAATGAGGGATTATTTGAAGAATGTTTCCCACTTAATTAAGCCAAAGAGGTAATTATGAAAGTAATTGGGCATTTAATGAGTAATTTGGGTCAAATGGGCGCATTGGTTAGATGTGGAAAACCTTGGTTGAAAAAATTGAAGAAGTGGTAAAATATTAAATATTTCCAACTATCAAATTGGTTGGGTTCCTTAAAAAGGAAAAATGTGGTATTAGGAAAATTACACCACTTCTAGAGCATTTATAACCACCACTCGGTGGATTGAGGCCTTATCTAGATTCCCACGAGAGGAAATTCGAAATGGACCTTCCTAGTCAAATTTATTTAACAATAATGGTCCATATCATGTTCACTCTGACCACTTAAAAAGGATAAATGATCAACTTGGTAAAAGACAATTATGGATATAGTTTATGCTGGATGATTTTGGCATGTGGGGTGTGGTTGATGGTTTTCACTCACCCGTGGTATTTCTCTCTAAGTTTTAGCTTAAAAAAGGAGGAAAATGAAAATGGAAGGGGCATGCATTTTTGGATATTGTGGATTTAAGGAGTTTCTTATTAAATTCTAGACTTGGGTGATGCTCCCCTTGTCACAATTGGGTGGTTTTCCCCTTCTGTATCTGAGTAGCCAGCATATTGGTGAAGTGGCGAAGGACATTTAGTCCCTCCCATTTTATTTCAGAGATATTTTACTATTGTTCTGCTACTAGTATTCTTATGCAGACTTGTTTGGTGAGCTACATTGCCATTGGGATATATATTGTGTTGCATGAGGATCACATTCTTTCATTGTATCTATATTCCTCTCTCTTCTTGCTACAAGATTCTACTATTGCAGTTACTATTGTATCCATACATTATGTATATGATCCAATTTGGCCATTGATGTTATGAATAAATCTCTATGTTCATTCTATATCTCTATTGTGCTTCTATCATGTTCATTGTTATGTTAAATTTGCTATATCTTGAGAATATCCTTAATTAACTATCAAATGTGCTTCCTAATCTCTGAATAATGTGACCTACACTTAATTAACATCTGATAGGACACATCCATACCCTCATTCTGTTGCTTTTTTAATGTCGTACATGACTTGGAATGAAAATTGCATTTTCTCTCTCCTAAGGGTTTTGAGACCTTAACCTCACCCAAATATTCCCAAGTTGATTCCTATGCACTTCCTGAGAATCCTTGTACATTCACACATACAACCAACCTACAGTCGTAATTTGAAGAACCCATGTCCTATCCACTGGAATCCATCCCTTGCATTTTCCCATACCCTTGCTCTTTCACTAGTCAATTTTGACTAGTTTCCGTAAAACAACCATATCTCACTCTCAGGAGATCCAATTCACATTTCATGAGTTGATGTAGAATCCTAAGTCTTTGTACAAGCCATACCAAGTTTTTTTACAGATATTGGACCGTCCTAGATACCTCTTCCATCGATTTCAAAATGGTTACCATGTGTTGTCCCAAACTCCAAATTCCACTTCAATTCCCTACAAACCTATCCCGAACCCCTCCAACTATGTAATTTTTATTCTATAGCTTGCATACTCTGCAAAAATAGAGTACATGCCCAATATAATAATTTCTAATCGACCCCAATCCTTCCAAAGTAAAAAATCAGTTTACCCTTAGCCCCCAGAAAGTGTCAAGTTGAGTTGATGTAAAGATATAGTTTGCATATGCTGGTTTACCTAGGTAAACTTGGATTAGAATTCAGTAGTAGTTGATTTCGAAACATCAATGGTCCTAGTACGTTGTGCAAAGGATTCTTGAGCTAGTGTAGCCCCTGTTTTCCATCATTACATGAGGTTTTGAGTTAGTGGTCCTGATTTTCTAGATAGGATCATCACAGTGGTATCAAAGCTATTTCCTTGGCCTAGGTTGTGGAAAGTACAATCATGACTATCTCCAATGATGACTTTCAGTATATCTTTGAGTACTTGAAAGCGAATGAAGAAGCTTTGAAATCATTCAGTGAGAAGATGGCACATATAATTGGTGAGATGTACAAAGAGAGGAAGACATAAAACATTCAAAGATATTTTGGTGATAGAAAACATAAGGAGAATGAGGATGACACCCTCAATCCATTATCAATCATTGAAGAGGACCATGAGCCACGTAATTCTTCAAGTGGTCAAGCAAGATAAGAGTTCCATCATGAGGAGCAAAATTTACCTCCACCAATTACACAGGGCCTCTTGAGGTACCATTGTCCTGTGATTGAGGATGGAAATTCCATTATATGGTTTTGAACTTAGTATCTACATGTCTAGGGCATTGGAAATGGTTTTCCAGGGAAGAAGTATTCTAGCCATCAAATACTAAAAAGGTTTACTCAACCAAGGCCCATCATGTGGTAATCATAATCATCATCATCATCATCATCGTCGTCGTCGTCATCATCACCATCTTCATATCATCATCATCATCATCATCATTGTCGTCGTCATCACCACCACCACCATCATCATCTTCATCATCATCGTCTTCGGCATCATCATCTTCATCATCGTCGTCTTTGACATCATCATCTTCATCATATTCATCATCATCGTTGTTGTCGTAATCACCATCATCTTCATGGTCTTCATCATCATCATCTTCATCTTTATCATCATCATCATATTCGTCATCATCATCATCATCATCATTATCATCATCATATTCATCATCATCATCATCATCATCCTCATCGTCCTCATCTTCATCATCATCATCTTCATCATCATCATCATCATCATCATCATCGTCGTCATCGTCTTCATCATCATCATCATCATCATCATCATCGTCATCGTCATCACCCCCTTCCTCATCATCATCATCATCATCATCATCATCATCATCATCATCATCATCATCATCATCTTCATTATGATCATCATCATCATCATCATCATCATCATCATCATCATCATTTTTTCTCCGAGTATACAACGTAAACAAATATGATTGATACACCTTTGCACAAAGCACTGTGACCTATTAATGGATCGAGATCAGCACGCTGAAATCTACCAAGGCTCCTGGGTACTCCAACATATGCAAACTAGTATAGCAATATATAACCGAAACACATAGCATGCATAGAAAACATAACATATATATGGGCCAAAACAAATATTCTATTCACTTCTGAAAAAACCAACACAGGATTACAAAGAGAGTATTACAACAGACTCTTAGGCTTGAATTTCGGATGTCCTCAATGAGAAATCCCTCCTCCTTTTATAAGAGGAAGAATCCTCCTTCGGAATATTTGCGATACGATTTTGTCCCTTATGACATATCTACGGCATATCTCCAAAGAGATTGAGATATTACGGAAAATATTTGCAAATCACACTGTGGATATTCTTTATTGAAAGAACCCATGAAAGAAATGACACAAATAGATAAAATAAATGGCCAACAAACTACTATACCATTATTATGGTACGAAGGGTTACAAAGTGGAGATTCTTCACGAAAACCCATGAAAGAATAGACACAAAGAGATAAAATAAATGGCCGACAAACTACCGGACCATTATTATAGTACGAAAATCTACAAAGTGGAGATTCTTCACTAGAATCCATGAAAGAAATGACACAAAGTCATTCTAGTGGACTGTGATCAGAATCAAAGAACTATGAATCAAATCCATCATAGACATCATCATTGTTGGAAAATACTTGTCTTGAATTTGTACCATACGGCATGATGTTCTGCATCCATGTTGGAGGATTCTCTCGGAAATAGGCAGAAAATGGTGACTGGCTGAAATATCTTTGGCAAAAGCATTCGGGAATTGAAACTTCACCAAAGAAATTATTTTCAATAACAAAATCTAACACTTGACTAGTGTCAGGATTAGGCTTGACTATTGCACCCTTCCATACTAATTTGAACTGGAACACACTGAATGCAAGTGCCCCTTCTTCTAACTCATGCTATAATGTTGATGTAAACCAAAATGGAGAGGCTTTCTCCAATGCAGTAATTCTTGGAACATAAAGAAAAAACAAGATCTTCATCCATGGACTCCAGACCCTGTAATTGTTTTGAACATCCTCACAGTTGAAGCAAATTATAATATTCGAATGTGCTTGGGTAATCTGATGAATGGCATAGAAGTCAATCCACCGGAGTGATAGATCAACGATATATGCATAAAATTGGATTTCTCCTATGAAGAGCCGAAAATGACCAATAACTATATTTACATGATTAACTAACATGCTTAGTTAATATCATAGCTGCGTCTTCCTTGAGAAGAATCCATTATGTATTGAAGAATCTGTCATTAAAGTTATGTCGGAAGACTCTTTACTCTATCTCCCAGACAATCAATGGAAAAATGTAGATGGCATTCATGACAAATTTGTACAGAAAATGTGTTTCTCCTACCACCCTGAGAAGAAGAGGATTCACCTCGAGTGAATACGTTAATGTTACGAATGGGAGTACCTTCTCTGGTGGGCATGTCTGCAAGATGGTTTTCTTTACTAGCTTTATAAACAATGTTAAAATCAAAACCCTGTAACCATACCGCCCATCTTAATACTCGGGCATTTCCCTTTTCAAGTAATCTTTTATTTCCAAGCATACCTTTCATGTGCTTCAGATCTGTTCTAACTATGAAATGAACACTTTTGAGGAACAATATGAATCTATGTATTCCTTTTTTGAACGCTAAGATTTCCTTATGGGATGAGGGGTATTTTATTTCAGCCTCAAAGAATGCGCCAGAAGTATATGCACATATTTCTTCTTGCTTAGAGTGTTTTTGCAGTAAGACTGCCGCCCAAATTTGGTCAGATGCATCAGTTTCTAAATATAAGGTAGATCTTGATCTAGTAATGACAATGGTGGAAGCTTTTGAATATTAGCCTTGATCCTTTTAACTGTAATTGTCATGGCATCTGTCCATTCTAAACCTGCTTTTAACCTTTGTTGGATCAGTTTTGTATCTTTGGCTTGATTTTGATAAAACTGTCAAATATAATTCAGACAGCCAAGGAATCTCTGAACGGTTTTGATATCTTGGAATTTATCCGGAAAGTTCAAAAATTTATGCAAAACATGTGGCTGGAGAGTGACTTTACCTTGAGAAATCTTCAATCCCAACAATTCAATAGTAGTTTGTGCAATGACAAACTTATCTGGTGAAGAAGACAAAACAATGACACGCCTAAATACAAATGCATAAAATTATTCTAAATGCATTTTATGTTCAGCAACGTCTTTGCTAAACAAAAGCAAATCATCAATATATACAATCACAAACTCTAAAGGTCTGAAAATGTCTTCCATGCACTTCTGGAATTCTGGTGGAGCATTCTTCAAACTGAATGGCATGACTGTCCACTGGTATTGTCCATGTGGAACAACAAAAGTTGTTTTAAAACGATCTTATGGAGTTATACCAATTTGCCAAAATCCACTTTTCAAATCAAATTTTCTATATACATTAGCTTTAGCAATTTTTGACAAAATCAGTTCTTTGTGAGGCAATGGACACCTGATTGGTTCTAAAGCTTGATTCAATTCATCATAATTAACAACCAATCTCTTTTTACCTCTTTTCCGCTTAGAATGCTTGTTGACATAAAAGGTTGGGCAAGCCCATGCACTTTTACATGGCTCAATTAATTTCCTGTCTAGCAATTGTTGAATTTCTTCTTTACAAGCTTTCTACTCTGTAGGACTCATGTTGTTGGCCGAAGCTTTTTGTGGCTTAATGAATGCATTTTGCTTATAGGGAAGGATGATGTGATATTTCTCTTTGTTCCAGAATGCATCTGGATAGTCTGAAGTGCAATCTTCTTTCAATCTTCTAGTGATGTATGCTAGAATATCTTGGCCATGGAGATTAGCATGCTTAACAATCTTTTTTATTTTAGTCAGATCTTTTACTGACTCCTCAACCACATCTGGTTTATCTACAGATATTCTAACTATGAATTCTGTTTTGACCGGTACTAACACTTTTAAACCTTGCATTGTAAATTCAACTGAGTCTTCTGTGACTTCCATAGGTAAGTGTTTCTTAACAAAATCATGACCCAACAGAATATCACATCCTGTATCTAAGCAATACAATGTTGCGAACATCTTGACCTTTCCTAACATGATAGGAAAATTGGGAGTTATAAAATCAATCTTAATGAGTTCTTTCTTTACAGCTCTAAAATGGATAGATGTAGGCTGCCAAAAATATGTAGGGATGGCTTTATACTTACAACAACTGCTCATGGCACCCGTGTCTATCTGTGCATCAAGTTCATAGAGCTTATAGCCTTCTATTTTTATTCCAATCAGAATGACCATTCGATCACCAAGACTCTTTTGTTCAATGATTATTTCAGAAGGAGTAGATTCTTGTGCTCGACAAAAGCTATGAGCTTTTCTCATTGTAAGCTGTATATTTTCTAAATTTAACTCATCCAACTTATGCAAAGAACTCTGAATGCTTGTAGCCAAATTGGCTAACTATTCTCTTTCATCTTTTACTTTGTTTTCAAAGTGGGTTATTTTCTTCAAAAGAAATTACTCACCTTGATCTTGTGGGAAATCATCAAACCAACTTTCATCTTTTGGGTCGAACTCTGTATTATTTGGTTCTGGCAACCGATGAGAGAGTTCATCAGTCTTTTCTTGCAATCTTCTTCTGATTATTACCAATCCTAGAGAAAGGTTGGCCTTTCTTTCTTCAAGTTATTCTATTTGTTTTCTTACTGAAGAAACTGAAAACATGAAACATTATAAAACTAGACAGTTGCTAATGAGTGTACATTCACTGTCTAAGCTATCTAAGGATTCTATTGATACTTTTCTGAAATCAATTCTTTCTGTGTCAGTATCATACTCAGATTCATTTTCTGACTCATGGATTGAAAAATCTTCATCATCTAATTGCAATTCTGGAACTAGATCCCATTCAGTAGGATCATATTCTATGCTGAATATTTCATAGAGTTTATGATGCATCTTTGTTTTCTTTTGAGGACAAGCATTTTCCCAATGGCCTGTTTTGCCACAAATATAGAAGGATGATTTTTTCAAAGGTGTTGGTCTTTTCTTGAAGACAAACCTTCTTTGTTTATTTTTGAAGAAAATTTTTTTGGTAGGTTTTCTAAAAGCTGTCTTGGAAGAAGAACGAGAAAGGGATCCACCATGCTTCCGGGAGGAACATGTGCAGGAAGAACAAGTAGCCTTTGGAGGTTTAGGCTTGAAACATCCATAACTAGCAGTCTCACGAAACTGCTGACAAGCTGACTGTGAGAGGAAGATCTGTTTTTTCAAATTGTGTTGTGTCTTCATGGTGACATATTCTTTTTGGAGAGTTGTTAACACATGCTGACGGAGACCACCCAAACAAATATCTTCAATATTTACATGGTGATCACTGAGATATCTTGAAACCAATTCAGCTATCTTACCAGGAAGAGAGGCAAGATAATATCGGAGGTATGCGACATTCTGATGATCAGTGATTTTATAAAGCATGGACTGCATAGTGCAAAAATAATCTAGAAGTAAATCAATACTGCAAAGCTTCTTTGGCATATACATTTGAGTAGTGTGTGAAGCATTTGGAGGCAATGCTCCAAGGAACTCATGTGCTAGTGCTTGGAATAAAGCTTCAAGAGGATCTGTATCATCAATAATGTGCTCTTTTTCTGTATTTGAAAGCTTTTCCCACTAAATCTTGACAAAACTGTGAAAGCCCAAGTTAACTGAGTAGTTATGTCTTTCCATGAAGATTTGGTTTCGACTTTTCTTTGAAATGCCCAATCATTTATTTTCTGAAACAAATTCAAAATTTGTTCATGAGACAAACAATCTAGATTAATAATCAATGTATTTCCAAATCCTTTTGATAAGTCTTTGGAATCTATTTTAACCTCAACATTTTTCAACTCATTTGTCCATCTGACAAATGGACTTCTGAACTTTTCATGGCTGACATCATGGCCTTTAACCTTCCTAGCTTGATTATGAAAGAAATGAGTTTCAACTCTATTTCGTTTACTGGGATTAGCGGCCGAAGATTCTCCAATATTGAAATCAAATGAGACTTGGGAGGAAGCCATTTTTATTTCTTGGATTTCTAACTCTGCAGCTCTTTGTTTCATTAATTCAAATTTTTCTCTTGTTAATCCAGCACCTTGCTGGACTTTCTACAACTGATGAGGACTTAGCTGCTTTAAATATTTCTGGGAGCTAGAACTGTCAGGATGGTATTTGAACTTATAGCCTTCCTTGTCAATATGGATGTATCTGGGAGGTGAAAGAGGTTGTGGAATAGCTGACTGCAAACTGCTGACAGACTTGGCTATAATGTCCAATTTAAGCTCAATATCAGCAAGCTTTTATTTTCTTTCTTCTTGAGCATGATTTAAATGATCTATGGAACCAAAAATATGATCAATGGTGCCATGTAATGTTTGCAAATGTT